>JBBBDQ010000190.1:14167500-14687500 GCA_037127315.1 Ascarosepion bandense
CGTTTCATATATATATATATCTATGAGTGTATCAAATTTGATTAAAATCGGACCACTCCTATAATGCGATTTTTTCGATTATCAATTTTCGATATTTATCGGGGGTACCATGACACAAAACTTAGCTAAAAACATTCGCAGACACTTATAGTACAACTGTGCAAATTTTCAAGAAAATGGGTTCATCCGTTTCGGTGTCTATAGGTAACGGACACACACACATACATACATAGATAATGTTCCATTTATAAATAAGTTTATATTAGATTTAGATTTTGATTAGATTAGATTAGATTATTAATTAATGATGATAAATATGCATATTTCATATCTCACAAAGATTTATCGTTTTGCTGTAGCAACGCTGTGAGGAAGTACTAGAGCTTCAGATGACACAGTTCAAAACACTCAAGTATAAATTTTTTAAAAAATTATTGTTTGATGTGATTTTGAATGATTAACATTTTGTGTGACATTATAATCCGACACATTATCTGGATTGCAAAAATATTTTTTACGAATGAATATTGGATTGAAAACTACTTGAGAACAGCAAGACAAGAGACTGATCCCCTGATAATGGTTATGCGTTGGTTGATCAGCAATATGCATAAACGATCACTTTTACTGGAAATTGTTATAATACACACATAAAAACACACACATAAACACACAGAGGGCAATGGATAGGTAGTCCTCTAAATTAAGCAAAAATGAAAATAACAGTGAAATTACACTAAATTTCAGCTATATATTTCCTAAAATGACAAAAATTTTTTCTAAAAAACTTTTAAAATATATGCAACATAATCGCCATTGTCATTCATCCTATTTGTTGCAAAGAGGTTATTAGTATCTCGTTCACCAGCGGCCCACACGTAAGGGGTTTGCAGTCTACAGAGGCGGCGAGATGTAAGGTGTGATACGCTGACAGAACTTGCTTGAGAGCCATGAGTCTGTTCTCCTTTTCAGGTATGGTGCAGATGCTTTTTGCTGGAGAGAGTGTCTTCCAGTAGCCACCCTTTGACCCAAACGGTACTACCGCTTCAAATCCTTTGATGTAGTATTCCTGGGGAGTCTGAGGCCTTGTGAGTCGATGAAGTGCGGCATAACTTCACCTCACTAATGATTACTCTAAACACGTTCGTATATCGTCATTAAACTAAAACAACTCTTTCCGAATCCTCTGCATTATCCACAGATTGACACTCAAACACTCTTAATTAATAATATTGGACCTTCCAGTAAGAATTCGAAGAAGTACTGCATACCGGTTCCAGAGTGAATTATATCATAATGTATTTCTCTTCACATACGGTAGCCAATTCGTTCTATACTGTGTGGTCGAAAAAATAAAAGCAACAAAACACAACGTACATGCCCGAAAGGAAAAATGTTGTATTGCGACAATTTACCAATCACACCATATATATATATATATATCCTGGCTTATTTTCGAAGTCTTATATAGTCGAATTTCTTGTGCAATCGATATTACATCAAATACATTTGCAGGTGGAACAAGGAACACATCTTAGGCAAGAAGTGGAGGTTTTACGGTTTCCTTCATAGCTTGTCTTGAGGTACTGCACGCACCAGTTGGTTCGAAATTTTACTGAGGCCTCGAAACATTCTTCGTAAATTTGACGATTCAGCAAACGTTTACTGTTTGGTAGCACGGCTGGATTTGAATCCCGTAAAATTATATTTTAACCTACCCAATGACTTACAGATATTATTATTATTATTATTTTTTGGGAATCATAGAGATAAAATGTACTATCGTTTCCTCTGTATTGTCACAAGGTTACTTCTATATCGTGGGTAATGTCTTAATAAATATATAACTTTACGAATAGTCTTAACAATGAAAATATAAAACGTAACTTTAAAATACATTCGATGGAATGTCTGAACTAGTAACCAAAGATCTGTTATTAACAGCACTCATCATTTTTGCAGTAAATACCGCATCGGATATAAAACCAGATACACCATTTGTAAATTAACTGAAACAGATGCTTTAGTTTCCTATCATCACACTGTTACATTTAGACCAAGTCAACTGACAGAGTAAAATCAAGTCTGTTATTTCGTAAGATTATATCTTTTGCTGTAGTGTTCAGTAATATAAATCTGTTTTTATGGTATATGATGAAATTTTTGGAGCCTTTAAATATACTGTGTCATCTGTGATTGCACCAAATTTTATCATGCCTTGACGCTATTGTCTCGATCGTCGAATAATTTCCTACAGCCACTGTCTGCGATGTTTGTTACTGCAAAGAAGCGTCCAAAAATTGTAACGTTGCACGAACACACTGACAAGCCTTACAGAAATATGACGTAAAGATTTTGGTGTCAGCACTTTAACTGTCAGTCGTGACATCAAATTAAAGAAACAAACTAGATCCATCAGTTTAAAATCTTAAGGAAAATGCAGTCGGGAGAGAAGAAACAACGCCTAGAGATATAGGTGAGGAGGAAAAGTGTTAAATATCACCGGAAGAAATTATTCGCTTTGTTTCAATTAATTTATACAGGGATGTATTCATACCAAGATTTCCAACCGTCATCTATCTAATCCTTATCATACATGTAAATTATACATAATTTTACATATTTGTAGGTGTAATTATCAGTTCTCGAGACCTGGGATCTTTTTCCAAAGGAACACATTCTTGTGTGAAAATAATTTCAGATTTGAAGAAGCGTAGTGCAAGATATTTTTGTCAAATTTTCGCATCAAAATAAATAGTATTATCGTTTTCACTTCCGTGCAAGTAAAATAATTTGTGTGACTAAAAGAGACGCCAGGAAAAACGCTGAAATTATAATACTGTAGAAAATAGATCAATATAAATATAAGAATATTCAAGAAAAGCTTGATTCTCCGATGTAACTGGCTAAAATCACGGTCGGCAATCCAGGAGATGCTTAGATTGAATTGAAAATAGAAAGAGAAATTTACTTAAATAGGAAGCCGATATTGTGTGATTGGATTCAAAATACAATTTTCTTTGACACTGATGAGCTCAAACATGTTCATCATGAAGAATATATTTCGACTGATAGGAAGTCAGAGATACAATTTTCTTCGCATAGTTTGTAATTTCTGACTGGGAAGAGAATAGAAAATAGAAAACGAAAGCCAAACTATACAGGACGGATATTTAAATTACATGATATTCTCCCATTAGTAGACACTGAATTCTAGTTTGGATATTTTTATTTTATCTCTTTTGCCATTTATATTCAAAACCAATGTGTCGCAATTCAGATGTATGGCATTTTGTTCGCTACGGATTATTATATTGCTAAGAGCTTAATAATGCTGTATAACTAGAAAGAAGAGTATGTGCCTGCCTAGCGATCTATAAATGACGGTGGATGAAAATTACACGGCCCCCAATCTCTGCAAATTTGAACTAATGAGTAAACACCAGAATTTATCATTAAAGCCTCGTCTCTGGGGTGAGATATGAACAACATAGCTTCATATAAGAAACATATATACAAAATAAATATATGATTAAATGAATCAAACAATAATTATTTAAACGTGAATTATTTTAATAACAAATCAGCATTGGTGTGAGCGCAAAACATGCAACCTATTATTAATGTTTCACATATGTTACACGAGATCTCGGATTTTTTTAAAAGCTAAAATATTACATAAAATCAGTCAAGTTTTTTACATTTTATTCACAGAAGATTGAGCATTTCACCCAGTCATGGCGATAATTAAGACGTAAAATTATACAAAGGTCGATAGAAGAGCGAATTTATCACGAGAAAAAGATGATGTTTTTCGTTATATTTAATTTAACAATGTAGGAGTATGCTTTGACTCAAAGGTACCAACGTAAAAAACTCATTGAAACAACTGTCAAGGTAATACTTATTGATGAAAAATGCATTCATCAGTGCTGTTGGCTCTGACGATTGAGAAGATCATAGCGATATCCTCACGAAACACCGATAACGACTTAAATCTGCTCTAGTAAAGAGACAACTTTTGTAAACACACACACACACACATACACACACATATATATGAGTGTGTATATATATATATATATATATATATATATATATGTATGTATGTATGTGTGTGTGTGTGTGTGTGTGTGTGTGTGTGTGTGTGTGTGTGTGTGTGTGTCGTCCAGAGAAGAGCAAATTAACCCACTGGTAACAGGTTATTAGTTTCCATCATAACATAGTCGCTATGCCAATAAGGAAGTCTATTGTTTATATCGATATGAAGAAAAATCCGAACGCGCCATAGCACTTTTCGGCGGTAGAGAACACGGCTTAGAGATCACAGGGTTTTATGTCTTGTCAGCCTAAAAATGTAACACAAGTTCTATCACTACATAACATTCTTGTTAAGGTCTTCTGACCTGATGCTTTGCAGTCTACTTCATTTAATTGATCACAATAATCAGTCAGTCAGTTAAGTGTTATACCTGATACACGCTTGGGCGATCATGTCTCAAAAGAGACATGACTGACTGGGCAGAAGATTATCCCGCAGTAGGTTGCCATTGGTTCTGCGGTAGACTGGTTGCCGACCAAGGCTATAGAACCCAATCTGTCCTGTTATTTAACCCATAACTGGAAGGAAGAGATGGATTAACAACTTTCCCAAGGGTATTTACGCCTAAGTGAATGCAATGAATTCAGCTGGAATTCGAACTCGGCTCCTCCATTTCTCGTTCCGTGCCGATATCCAATGCACCACAAATAAACATCCGAAATAATCTCGAAACATATTTCAGATTTTTACACATAAGTTATCGGCTGAAAACTGATATCGTTACACTCTTCATACAGACGTAATCAGAAACATGTAATTTCACAAAAAGCATTTTTGAATGTATACATTGATGTCAGTGCAGCATTGATGGTCAGTATTTTATGTCATTCCGTATGAACGTGCCTCAAATGGTTCAGTTTATATTCTTTCCTATTCAAAATATTTTTGGATTCTCTGATCGCGAACGATAAATGTTTGTCAGATATGGACTGTAAACTTTGTTTACAATTATGCATGTTTGCTTTGTGACATTGTTAAGAAAATCTTGTAAGTGGAAGATATTTGATATGTGCATTCTTGTGTGCAATACTAACCCAGGCTTGCTGCGGTTGACAAAGCTTTACTGACAGATAAAATTTGTTGAAGAAGGATTTTAATGCCTTCTCTGCTTCAGATCCTGACAAAGCTGACCGCGTTGCTTCAGTTTACTCTCTTCAAATCACTTCAATTTAACGAGAAATATCTTACGCCAATCATTTTCGTTTGATTGCTGAAAATGTTCAGCTTTTGAGACCTAAATTGAGAAGTTTCAAGTTATCTTGCAATATGTATTTGTAGCGTAAATGTGTACTTCCAACAGAACGCTTGGAGTTTGGTAGTTGTCCATCAAGAGTCTTTTAGAAAGCCTATGCTCAATTTTTACAACATGACTAAGCAACCTAAGTTTTATATTTGCTACAATGGTTTCAGTCCCTGCGATGTTGTTACATTTCATTAGTATTGTACTTTTCTTAACCATGTCATCTATAATTTTATAACACATGTCACAAAGACAGCGAATGTGGAAAAACATCAAGATATTTTGTTTTTGCTTGTGATATAGGATACAATTCTCAGCACCAAGGAGAAAGGATGAGATAATAAATGATCTGTATATGTCGATATTTATCTTCATAGACAAATTTTGATATTCCATAACCTCTGTTTAAGATGAGCGAATGATCTGCTGGATTTGGATATTCTAGATCAGATCTCTTTGTCAATTTTTCATCGGAAGATACTTTTGATCCTAAATATGTAAACGCCTCAACAATTTTAATGCTCTACCATGAATGAAGGCGGAAGGATTTATGAGAGATTGATTCCCTGTTTTTCAATATATATATATATATATTTATTTATTTACTGTATGAAATATTTAATTAATTTATTTTAGAGCATGGCATTTTATATTGGTCTTAGGTGAATGATACTTAATAACATTTTTAACTGGACAGCTTTTGTGAAATTAAAAATATAAATCTACACATGACTCTACAATTTAACAGAAGTAAATGCACAGATAATTTTCTCTTGAACTTGTTTCATGAAGAACTACGAACGTTAATGACTAAAATAGGAAATTACCAATACGCCAGCTTATAAATAAAGTTTATTACATTGGAATTGTATATTTGATATATTTTGCCGATTGTCACAGAAATTTTTCTGTATTTTTTCTTCATAGTCAAAATTACTTTTCATGATTTTCTATCACGAATTCCAGGTTAAAATATGTTAATTTACTTTTTGGAAGATTTCTTGTTCACGATTTCTGTACATATCAAAACAGAAGAACTCATGCGAAGACAATTTCTTTTTAGAAATATTTAGAGACAATTAAGAAATATTTACAGACCTAGCGAATATTTAAGTAAAATAAAATGAGAGGATGTACGACCACGTGCATGGAGACGTGCTCCGCAAGCACTTCCCTTAGGCAAAATCGAGGTAATAAGATTCTAATGTCTATCCTACATTCAAGCCAGTTTTTATCCAATTGGACGATCTATCATTATTGGCCATCTAGATCTTGAAATAGAATGACGAATACGAAAACATAAAGTAATACTAAAACATTTTCAATAACAACAGATATGTTCACGTATTTTGTGGTTAACATTTCTACCAACCAGTCTTTATGCTAGAGTTTTATATTTTCTTCCCTGTTAAGGAGTAAGTTTCCGGTTGTTTGGAAAGTCTATTTCAAATTTATGTATCTAATGTCACCACCGATAATTCGAAATTAAATTCAATATTTATTTATATATTTCCTCATTGAGAGGTGAAATAAAGGTGTAGATTGTTATAAATTGTGTCCGATGTAGGATTTGATTTCCTGTTACATTTTCAAGACTTCGCATCTTCATCACCCCTACTCACAAATAAATTAAAAAAATTCTCCCAATGAGAATTGTTTTTTTTTTAAATTCCGGAAGAATTTTTTCTAGCTATTGCTAGTCTTCTTATTTCTCAACTGCCCACCTTTGTTTCATATATATATATATATATATATATATATATATATATATATATATATTTACGCTCTCATACCCTGAGCACTCTGGAAGAATGGTAAACTTTGAAAAACAGTAGCTACTCTGGCATATACGCATCGCTCATTCAATAATGAATTAGACCACTCTGGAAGAATGGTAGACTTTGAAAAGCAGTAGCTACTCTGGTGTATACGCATCGCTCATTCAATAACGAATTACACCACTCTGGCTATTAGGCGTGTATAATGATAATATACGCGCTAAAAAGTCTGCCTTCTTCTACCGAATGCCCACAGCCCAGAGGTAGAATCGCCGACTGACGCCAATTCGGTCGGGTTTCAATCCTGGGTTAAAAAGCAATCGGAGTCTAACCGTACTGATGAGCTGTAATACAGCAAAACAGATCTGTCTGCGGATGACTATATATATATATATATATATATATATATATATATATATATATATAATGTTTTTAATAAAAACAATTTACTGCAAAACATGTGCCGTCGTGTATCGTTATTCTGTTATTAGTACCTCTCGATTACTTTTCAGATTTGCTACATATGTATCATTTCATTAATTTCATCACTGGACACAGAACACGTGTATGTCTTATGTGATGTCAAGTCTCTCCCCCCTTTACACTTACAATCATTTTTCTCTTATCAATCATGGCCTGATATTGTATTGGTTCACTGAGATAAACTCTTCAAACACCAACCTTAGAGTCGCCGACTGACGCCATTTGGGTCGGGTTTCAATCCCGGGTAAGAAAGCAATCGTAGTCTAACCGTACTGATGAGCTGTGATGCGGCGAAACTGATCTGTCTTCGGATGACTATATATATATATATGTATATATATATATATATATAGAGCATAGTGATGTTCCAGGTATAGTGTCTTAATAATATGTATAGGAAAAACTACTAAAAAGTTGTAAGTTTAAAAATGTATTTTTTGACAGTATTTATTTATTTCTATTACTATATTTGATATTTCAGACAGTCCTCGGCCTTTCATCAGAATCAAATGATTTTAAAATTTAAATTAGAAACGATTTCGCGAGGAGCGTTCGTCCAAGAGATTGTTTACATCACGTGACGCAGAAAGCGACAGATTTTTGAATATTTGTAAGCCTATCTTTAATAATATTTAAAAATGTTGTTTTAAAGAAAAAATCTTTAAGTGTATCTAAAAAATGTTTAACTATTGAAATATTTCTAAAGATTCAAAACACCTAAGTACCTATTTAATCCTAGCCTGTATGTATTTAATTTTAAAATCCAGTATTTTTCTTTCTTTCTGCGTTGAGTATGTAGAATTAAAATCAGAATCTATTAGTAAACATTGGCAGTTTTCTAATGCATGTCCCAGTTGATTGAAGTGTTGGGCTATGGGGGAATATATATATATATATATATATATATATATATATATATATATATATATATATATATATATAATAGTGGACACTGAGCGTAACACCATCTTGTCACAGTCAGTTTCATGTATGAGCGCAATCATTATGGATCATTAATAACCGCTCTGTGAAAATAGCACTGGCATCATCTTATTTTAAATGATATAATTACCTAATTTGCACAAAAATATCCTGAACTATTAATGAGTAAATTAATATAATAAAATCAATATTGATCTTAACCACGGCCTCCAACCGGCTTTGAAATTCTGTTTATATTTAAAGTGACAAGAGCTTTTGGTTGGTTGGTTGTTTGGCTGGCTGGCTGGCTGGCTGGCTGGCTGGCTGGCTCTCTCTCTCTCTCTCTCTCTCTCTCTCTCTCTCTCTCTCTCTCTGCTGTACCCAACACTTAATAACCAAGATCGTTGAAGTCTCATGAGCTAGGTGGTCAAATATAAGAGGTGATATCGTCGGAGAATTTTTCTGGTAGTCTTGACTGCTTATATGATATAGAACTCTATGTTGAATCTGTGCTTCTTTGGGACAGATGAATGGTGATATAACATAGCAATCGTTAGTCATCTCTCAAAACACCAGCATGTTGCCCGAATATTTAGGTTTCCCCACTCTTGTTACTTCTTTCTTAAAGTTGTTATATGTGTTCATTTCATATTTGCAGAAATAATTCTCGTCTCAGAAAATTCAAAGCAAGTTCAGTTTGATGGGATGTTTGTGTTTGATCAAAAGTTCGTAGCAGGGTTTTTCCTGTGGATATGGCTTCTGGTAAAAATTATAACTTTCTCATCTTGTATGCAAAATAATAAACATCTTCATGCACTACCATCTTGATAAAAAAATCAGACACTTTTTCTCACTTCTTATGGACCTGATTGACTTAGAAGTATTATTCTCAACAAATTTGGGAGTCTTTCTGAACAGAACAATAAGAGGAATATTTTTTGAGCTGCCTTACATTCGTAATCACCATTAGTCTCTCCATTTTTCCGAATCCTCAGCACTGTTCTCAGTGACACCCATCTCTCTGAAATGTTTGTATTGTAGCACACGCCGAAAATTCTAAGCAATATAGAATGCCGTTTTTTAAATTCTGGGGGAGGAATTTGCATCAGGGGGCTATTATCTTTTCACATACGTTGTCTAACAGAGCCTACTATACACGGCAGTCATCAAAATTTCTAAGGAAACAACATGCATGTGCCAAATTCGAAATTTAAATTGACAATTTAACCATCGCATGATATACATTTATGTGTGTGTGTGTGTGTGTGTTACATACAATGTACACATATAAAAGACAAATTGGAAGACTGTAATTCGTTTAGACTTTTCGTACTTACGAAATATATATGTCTGCTCTCTTTTTTTGTATCCTATAAACTACATACTTTGAATTTGTCTTTTATTAGAGCTAAATATCAACTCACTTAAAGGTTAACCAGGCTACTTTGAAAGTTGCCGTAAATTCTTAAGAAGATTATCAGATTCATCCCTCAGTAGCAATCGTCTTTTCCCTCCAATGACTTTCGAAATCAATGTTTAAAAAGTCGCCGTCGTTATATAAGAAACTATGATCTTTACTTTCTGGCGAAAGTTGACAAACTTGTTTGCTTTAAATTATCAAACTTCATACAAAAGTTGAACAGCGCAACCTTCTATGAAATGTTCTTTCATATCTTAAATAATTTCACGCATATCACTGTCGCAATGTCTTGTTCATCTTCATGTGCCGAAGAACGGAAGCGATCATGGACTTCCACTTGCCCCTGTCTCTTGTCGCTCCAAATATCTTTCCTCCGCCATTCATTTGTTCAAGCCTGTCAAGTTTGTCACGAGCTGATTTTATGTTTCTCTTTTTTCTGTCCGTTCTGTTAGTAATAAATTTTCCAGAACTCCTTTCTTCATTGTGTGTTCCAGTAACGTCAACTATCACTTCCTTGTGTTAAGTATGATTTTACTTCTCGTTTGCATTCTCTCCAACACCTCGTCGTTGCTCACGTGCTCCGTCCATCGTATCCTCAGCAGTTTTCTGTAGAACCACGTTTCTGCTGTCAGGAGCCTTTCTTCCATTCACTAAAGAGATTGTCCAACATTTTCTGCTATACAGAAGTGTTGTGGAGTAGTTTTTGCACTGAAGGTATATAATCGTTCTATGTCGGTTGATAAACGACTTAACGTACGCAAAATGTTAGGAACTTGGTAATCTTCCACTGAAAGTTGACTCCTTAGTATACTGCTAACTGCCGAATAAAAACAAATGCCTAGTACTTCTAAAGAACTCTTATGAACTTTCCGTTAACTCATATTATTATAGGAGGGAGTGTCCATTATCTGAGGAATAGGTGTGTTTTACCATAACAAGAAGGAAAGATATCACATAGCAGTCAAGTGCAATTCCCTTTGTTTTCAATGAGATTTTCCTGTTTCTCAGTACTCTGGTTGGCATTTGAGATGCGTCCTTGTCCATGATGCCTCTCCGGATCTCAGCATCACATTTTCTATCCCCTGTTAGAACCCTTCCTAGATATTTAAATTTCTTTACCTGTATTATTTTAGTTTAGCCAACCTATAGTTGCATTTTCTGGGGGGGGTTGTATTTTTTCATATTTTGGCTGATAGATTTACATTTGGTTTTCTTGAAGTTTATGCTCAATCTATTCTTCTCGCTGTATCTTGCTACATTCTGTAGGAGGTCCTGCATCTTCCATTCCCTGTCTGATATCATCACTCTGTCATCTGCATATTTTATAGTGTTGGAATTGTGGCCGCGAATGGGGAATCGTCACAGGGACTATATTTCTCTCAGATGAATAAGTCTGTTGATAAAATACATCATTGTCTCATGTCCTTATCTATTTTTGTATACATACTGAATTCAAATTCTATCCGTACGCAAGCGTTTTGCTGGCAATATAGTTTCTTGAATATCCTAATATCGTTCACACAAATGTCAATATTTTCCTAGCATCTCAAAGTCTTTGCGTATTTGTCAAATGGCTTTGTGTAGCCTATAAATCGCAGATAAAGTTTTTTTTCTGCATTTATATTGGACTTTTAGATAGCTTTCTGCGCATGGATATCCCGTTTCTTGTTCCAGTATCTTTACTGAAGCTTATAGCGGGTTATACATTCTTTTCCAGTTTATAGTGGAGATTCCGTTCTAGTGAAGGGTAGTATTATGTTTTTATATCTTTTTTTTTTGGGGGGGGGGATCGCAGCAGATTTTTGGGATTCACACTTGTATTTGATTCTAGGCTTCCCATGGGCCGATAAATATAATTCGCTTAGGCTCGCGAACTGGAAATTTAATATTTAATTAGTTTTTATTTTTCAACCGCAACTTCTGCGCGAACCTGGATGTGCACCAACGACTTTTGGTCATTTGCTTTTTGGTTGTGAGGGTGCAGACATCCGGTCCATCACTTTTGTCCGTATCAACACAAGCCAGAGTCCTCGTCCTATCCTTGGACTGATTCTGCTGCTTGACCTGTTCATCAGAATTCGTATATATTCATAAAATAATATCTATGAGCACAGGAAAAAAATAATCATAGTCATTCACTTCTCTCCCTCTCTCTCTTTCTTTATATATATATATATATATATATATATATATATATATATATAAAGAGACACTCGTGTGCAAATTAATTGAAATATCTCAGCTGCATTAGTTTCTTTTTTCCTCCCATAACATCAGGTTTTGACTACTGCCGTAACAGAAGGTAATCAATTTTTATTTTTCCTCAGATTAAGTCATTTGCAGTATCTTGAAGTAATACGAATCTATTTTTGGGGATTTGGGATGAAATTTGTTTGGCCTTGAATAATATAGCGTCATCCTTATTTTCTTCATATTTTTATCACTAATGTCCCGACTATTGATGAGTTGTCATAGGGTTATTGTCTGCGATGAACGTTACTACAAGGAAGCGTACGAAAATTGTTGAAATACACGAACACATTAACATGCCTTGTGGCGAGATCTTAGACGCTGTTGTTGTCAGCCTTTCAGCTGCCAGTCGCGTCATCAAGGTTGAGAAAAAATTGATCCAATAATCTGAAATGTAAATAAAATGAGGTCAAAGAGAAAACCGAGCCCAAGAGAAATGTGTACCTTATCAAGTGCAAAAGATCCCAGAAAGAGATTTTCAATTTTCACAAGGATGCAAAAGTGTATCGTTATATGGAAATATATTCCGCCTTCATTAATCGAACCGTCAATGCAACATTTTTTTTATTAAAATTGTTTTCACAAGTCTGAGTTTTTGTTTCCTTTTCAGTGTTAATGGATGTTTCTCTACATTTCGTTTGTTTATTTTGAAATGGTACTAAAATACTTATTCGCTCTACTTGTTACCTGTAACACTTATTTAATTGTTGATGATATTGAAGGTCCTCAACAGATGTCATTCCGTTTCTCTGGGACAGTTTTTTGCGCCTTTGTAATGCATGTTTACATGGTTCAGAGAAATACTGTGGTAAGATATACACCTATTACCAAATCGAAAACCTTTTACCCATCAATGTGAAAATGCAGCTGATAGTTTAGATATTTCTGAAAATCTTTTGGACCATACATTTCATCCATATGAATGTATCGATTTGGAGAAACAATTCTGAGCGTTTAGAACGTTTGCTTATTATCTTGAGACCCTTGTTCGATTGTCACCAATTCGATTTTTCAGGAAAGTGATTTCCGAATGTTATCGTATTTTGCAAACAAACAGTCTATGCAATATACTTGGAAAATTCCAGAAAACTATACAAGGAATTTGAGCACATTGGAAAAAGTTGATTTATGTGCAAGAATTAACACTGTAACTATTTCAAAGTACTGGTATTATTCGACTACAGCCCACACCATGTTATGTACGTAATCTCACTCACACTCAGATTTATTAGGGTAGTCTATATTCAGAGAGTCTTATATATTTTGTACCAGTTTCTCTCACTTTAATCTGAGAGACCTATTGGTAGATTCTTATGATCATTTAGTAATTTTTTTATTTTTTAATTCAACTCAATCAAAGCCCGACCTCCGCTAGTGTACAGGGAGTTACAGTAAAAGAAATACTGGGTGCAAGTGAAATTGGATTTAATAAATGTTTGTTTTTAGCGAACAGTAGACAGCCACCATATTTTATTTTAACCGTTTCAGAAGAAACAAAGTCATAATGATTCTAGAACGCATGTGGACTACAAGGAATGAAGGAGGATATGAAGAATATAGCGAAGGGTGAGTAAAGACCAATAAAATATAAGGGTTCAGAAAGAAAGAAGGTGATGATTGGTCTTGCAATTGTTTTTAATATTGTGTCGGGGAAATAATAACTCCGTTATCACAGGTGAGAAGCGCGAGAAAAGAAACTATTAGAATAAAAATGAAGGCTGTTCAACAGTAAAACGTAGTTGCCAATCTACAAACACACATAAATGGCTCTAGTAAAGGCACTCGTTTTTTTGCTCATCAGTTGGCATGAAATTATTTGTAGAAATGGCAGAGGAGAGACATGCCATGTCGGTGTGAATGTGATTGAAGGCTAACATGATGAGGGCCGATTATATTACTTCATTTGATTTATAAAAGATCTCAACATGGGAAACATCAGAGCTGATATGGCAACAATATTCTATGCATGAATGTTAGATTTATATATGCACAAGATGGATTCTGACGATAAACCATCTGGCACAACAGTGAACCAAGTCTCCGAGCAGTAAACACAAGAACTGATTCAAAATAATTACTTCATTTTATGTCAGTGGAAAAAGTGGCGCTAATAAGGCTTAGTGTGTTACTCTCATGAAGCATAGCATCAGTCATGCTGATAGCAAAAAAGTGTACTTCAGCTTAGTGCAATGGTTAGAAAGTTTGTTTAGTTAGAACTATTACAACGAAGTAGGGAGTTCGAACTTGAATCGGTGTACCATACTATTGGTTTTGTGCTTAGAAAATTACTATACATATGGTTACCAGAAATTTTCCATTTGATCATTACATTTAAGAGAGAACCATTATAATGTGGAATAAAACTAAAATAACATTTTATATAAGATATATATGTTGATTCACCGCACTATATATTAGCCTGCTAATAAATTCTAAGACATTATGAAATATACTAATTTATTTTTCTGACACAATAAAATATTAGTAATAAATATATATTTTCAAAACATGCACATATATCTTAGCATACATTGTTTTCTCAGTTTCTCGTTCTTTCCCATTTGACACTCTCTATATATGAAATTCTTTTGTCGAAAAATCAGAACCCGTTCTGCCTTACGCATGCGCAACGCCATAAGTGTCATCAGTCATTTGAAAATACTTAAATGCTTAACGCTTCTCTGAGTCTAATGCCAGGAAGTGAGCGAAAAAGACTGTTTAAAGTGATTTTCTGTTTGCAGTATTCGACGCGGAAAGAGAATAAATCTCATGGAGGAAAGGAGATTATTTTTCTTCCGTTGCTTTGAGCCACTTTCTCTGCACGTTACTTGTACAGACCGTAAAAGCTAAATCCGATGAAAAGTGAGTGCGTATGAATATTCATGATTTAATCTTTTCAAAAGAGGCAACATTTCCTCATACTTATTCGGCAGTTACTCACTGATTCCGTTTCTCTGATTCTGAAGTTAGTAAAATGTCTTTCATAACAACGAGAGAAAAGACACGATTCACACATATAAACCGGAGAGTCTAAATTCTATTGTCCTTCTCTGATTGCATATATTGTTAAGAAATTACTAAACTTATTTAATATTATTTGAATTTTTTAAATATGTTGGACAGACATTTCATGCATATCATGCATGACAATATATATACCGTGGGTCCTGCACGCGAAGACTATTTTAATTATAGAGATTTTAGAACTCGTTCATGTTTAAGAAACTGACGAAGAAAATGTAAAGTGTCATAGACAATTTACACCATGTCTGTTGTTTGGGCTATTGTCTTTACTGTTTCCATATTCACGGCGTTAAAACCGTTGTAAGCTCAGGCCTTCTTCAAAAGATTGGAATTTTACAGCCGTGAAACTTGGTGAATATTGTAGTGAATATGGGGACAAGCGTCTTAACAATGCACCTAGTGTAAATTGTTACATATCTCATTTCAGAAGTATAAACAGATATTAATACTAAATGATTGTTTTGATTTTTGGTCTCTGAAAAATATATTTATACGTATCATTTTAGTATGAAAGCGATAATTGCTTTCCATTTAATTGTCACAGAGTTATGAGTTTATTGTAACAGGAAGAAACTTAAATATTAATAATCCGTCCTTACCCTTGAGGTACTATTAATTCCCTTGAATTCATAAAGAAAGGTTGGGTGTTAAAGTAAGGTATAGACGATTAGTAAGGATTTCAATTATTATTCTCACAAGGGTGTATCACGTATGACACCTTAATGAGTGAGGTAAACTTGAATGATAAGATAAAGTCCATATAAAGTTACATTCGTAAGCACAAGTGTTTGCATAACCATTAGAATGCGAAATGGAATCCAGACCATTAAGACACATAAGGATAGAGAATCCTGTTAAGTACTGAATTTCATATACATAAGCAATCAGGCATTCTTCAAGAAACTTCGAAGAAGAATTGGTACAGTGTGGCACAAAAACTCCGACATTATCTTCTTTTAAAAATACGGAATATAACAAGTGACTGCAGATATGGCAGCAGAAATCAATGCATGGGCGTATGGTTGATTTATATATGACAATGATGTGTTTAGGCGAGCAAAACATCCTGGCCCGACATTATGACCCACTAATCCGAACAGTATATTAAGCTATTGATTCCTAGCAAACATTTCACTTGACGCTAAGGAAGAGATTGATTTGAGATAAGCTAGTTGCATCCATCCTGATAGGAAACAGGTAAGACTGTCTACTGTAGTTAAAGGATAGCAGCTTCGAAGCATTAGAAGCATTAAAATTCAGAAGCATTAGAATTTAGAAGCCATTTCTTACAACAGTTCAACACAGATTGTAGGTTTTTTTTCCAGAGCAGCAGCGAGGTAATCTTTTTCTGCCTTGGCAGATGTTTTACTGAGGCGGGAGTAAAAGGTGGTATCATCAGTGTAAAAGTCCACTTAGAATTTGATTACATCAGTAAGATCGTTGATGAAGAAAAGAAAGAGTACCAGAAACTAGGTAAAGCCCTCGTGTGAAAATTATCTAAAAGCAAGCCTGTTCAAATAGACATTCATTATGTGGGTTGATAGGATAAACTGGATCAAATTAATTGATCAACAAGTGATAACATAGATTTCTAGCTTGCCCAGAATGCCAGCATTCCATTCCAAAGTCTATCAAATGCTTAAAAGATATCCAAGGAAAAATATTGAGTTCCGCCGTTCTTAACGAGAGCCCGGTATATATATATATATATATATATATATATATATATATATAGAGAGAGAGAGAGAGAGAGAGACAGCAAATAATTATCTAAATATATATTTTTTTAAAGATAACAGACAATCAGTATATATTATGTTTAATCATGAGCCTTTCTGAACATCGTATTTTAGCTTAAATTTCTGCTAAAATTACAGCCAAAAATTGTCAAACACTTGGATATATTTTTATTACGCTGGTCCTATGCTTTCGCCACCCATGAATCATCTTCAGATTGATTGTAGTGACATTAGCATAGAAATATTCCTCATAAATATGTTGCTCTCTTATATTGACATAAATCTTTGCTTTGTGAAGACAATGGTTAACGAATATCAAACGCAGGTTTAAAAAATAATAATGGTATTCTATGGTGTTTCGCCAGAGGAGAGACTGAAATGTTAACAACAGAACAATAAATGATATGGTTAAGTTGCTTATTGTTATCAATTGTTTTAACATTTTTCTTATTACGGATGTGAATCGTGTTTTATTATGATTTTTACAGACTGGAACAAAAATACCCAATTTCGACTTTTCGACATTGGCCTCGTGCATGATAAAAAATCTATTAGCCAATAATACTTAAAACACATATAAAATATCTCTTTCCAATCATTTATTTATAGCTCTGTCCAAGGTAAAAACTACATTCTTATTTACTTTTGTACAAACCGTAAGAGAAAGACACGTCATACAGCGATTGATACAGTGTGGAATCATCTTGAAGCCTTCAATATTCTACAGCTTCAAAAAAGTTCCACTAAGATATATTCTTACCAAAAACCACTACTGTATTAAGTAGACTACGTAGAAGACGTTTGCAATCTAAAATTTCTTAAAGTTTTGGATATATTCAGAATAAAATACCCTTTCTATATTCAAAAGCATTATTCACTAATTCTCAACTTTCTGTTGATACTGTTCTGCATTATATCATGTGCATCAAAATATCACGATAGACCTACAGCAATAAATTAAAACTTCATTTAATAATGATAGCTAGTTTTCAGATTTAATATATCCTGCAAAAAACCATGACTAACCTTTAGGTATTTGCTAAATCATTTAGTAAATTTCGACCGTATTTACAAGTTTTTTTTCTGTCTTTCTTTTTAATTTTCAGTAAATACATACATTTCTACGAGTTTTTTTTTTCTACAGCTCAACTGAAATCATCTACTCATTCAGCCAATGACACTTTACGTTCTAATAAACATTTGAATGGAATTTAAGTCAAGAAAATGTTTGTTCAACTAGAAGATATTTTGGAGAACATAATTAACTAATACACAGTCTACTAATTAATTCATAAAGAGAAAAAAGAGGATATATAACCTTCTCACGGTTACTTTCGCATAAGTGTATATAGTATATCTGACCAGAATTGGAACTTGATACTCCAATTTCTACTTCCGAACCGCTATACCACAACAGATAGAACAAAAACTTGGTGAGTTTAGCTACCTGTGGGATTTAACAAATATTGAGATTAAAAAAGGCGTGGCACAGGAAATTAAAACAATTTTCGTTTCGAAATTCTAATGTACATTATCTGAAAGCACATACCGGTCGAAACGTCGTAAATATGATTATGATAACTCCAATCCATACTCTTTAAAGATTGTAAAATAGTTAAAGAGAATAGGAAAAATGATGTAAAGAAAATAAAGACTGAAGAATAAAGCTGAGAAAAGATAGTATATAAGAAGAAAATAAATGAAAAAACTGAATTAATAATATTAAAAAGAACAATGACTAAAACAACAAAAAAATAAATAAAAAATATCAAAATAATTTTAAAAGAATAAAAGTAAAAGTCAATAAAAGGAAAATTGTATATAGAAAAAACAATTAAAATATTAAAAGAACCCGAACGAATTAAACAAGAGAATTGTAAAATAGTTTCAAAATGATCGAGAAAAAAAGGAAACATAGAGGAAATTATTCAAGAGAATGCAAAAAATGCACCATGATGAAAAGAAGATGTGTTGTATTAAGCATAAGGGAAAATACAGTGTTAGATTTACAGATACTTGATTCACCTCTCGTGTCCCACACTATATTAACATATTCTGCCCAGTGAACCACATCGTACCATTTCAACTTAATCTTCAGCAAATACATCGTGTATTTTGACTAGGAAATGTTTGGCATTGACTAATATTCCAAAATGTATATAAAGAGCTTGGAAAACAAATCTGAGGATATTGTATAAATTTGACATAAATCTACACCCTAATTTCTGTAAGAATTCCATAAACGACCATGGAGAGACCTTAAGATATCTGTTGTCATATTTTCTCTTATATATTTTCTCTTTCATCTGCTTTATTAAATATATATATTCTAAATATATACTTTCGTAATCCTTCGAAACCATTCTCGAAAATTTTGAGTATAAAGGATGGGATGTAAGTATTTTCATCAAAATTGCTTAAAAAATAAGAACAACAACAGCATTGACATTTGAACAGATATATTTACTAAAATTACAAAATGTTATCTTGAAATGCTAGAGAGGACATTTATTCAATTTTTCCATTATTGGATTCAACCAGATGACTTAGAATACCCTACCTCACATTTGAATAGTTTCTTCGTTTAAATTGGTGAATACTACCGTAGTCGTAACTTTCAGTTTACATTTGGTTTTAGGAAATTTGTTTATTTCTCGCTTGCTTGTGCCTCACATAATTATCGAGGAGTTAAGTGGCCAGATAAAGGGTGGATGGTATCACAAAAACTCTGTGACAACTATGAGTGTATTCTTCTAAATATGTAGAATTGTGCAATTCTGTTGTCAGATATAGGGTCATTCAGCATCCGCCCAGATCAGTACTATGTCCTCAAGGCACTTAAAGTAAACTTGCATCGATAGACTTACGGCTTGTGGGATTAAGAATGGAGTCATAACCTCGACATCACCAGTTAACACATCAAACATGATGATGGAGCCTAGATATATCATCCAACTCTTCCAAATCTTCTGTGTTGTTCTCAGATTAACACCCAAAAACCCTTTTACATATTCTAATTGAAGATCCTGGCGCGAATACCAACGACTGCCGTTTCCAACTCACTTGTGGTGTGAATTGTGTATGATGATTTTTTTTACAGACGGTTCCCAACTAACCCAACTATACTGGGCAATCGACAAAATTAAAAAGCAACGCTCATGAGCGGAATTGTAAAAAGTATGAAATGTCAAAATTTTACCTACCGAATATAATATATTTGTCCTTCCTGAGAAAGACATTAAAACCACTAACACACAAGAGAGTACACGGATTAGAAGAACTAGAAAAAAATAACAAAGGAGTGAAAACTATAAAAGTGTAATCGAGAAGACAGAAGATAACGATTGACATTATTCCTTAAAAATCTAAATGCAAAACTGACTAGAAAGCACCAAATCGGAAGATATTTCCAGAAGATTGAATTGCAATCAAAGAAATACTGTCGTAGAATTTAGAGTCACATCTATGAAACTTCACACTTAACAACCGAGATCAAAACGCCAATCTCGCTTAAATTCATAATATTCATGTTGCAAAAGTATACATTCATCATAGACGTTTTGACTAAATTTATTTTGAAACTTTTCTGTCGACATAATTTTTAACTTTGAGCATAAAACATTAATACAATTTCACCTCTATCCTTCAAATTTAATACCGTCAATAATTATGCATGATAGAACGTCTAAAATGTTCTTCTAAAAGAATAATAGCAATATCGGCACATAAAATAATGATGCAAGTGTAGGAAATGTCCTCCAACTGTGCTTCGTCATCAACTACATGTCTTACAGAGAAAATATTTGCAAACTTACTAAACCTAAAATATATAAATACTACGCAAATGTAATTTATTTAAATTAATAATCTTAAAATAGCATTCTAAAAAACAGTTCTTATCTTTATTCTTATGAACCTAGTCAAAAATCAAACTCCCATAATGTGAAGCTCGCGTAAATTTCATTTACACAATCACTTCATTATACCAAAAAAATTAGCAGAAACAATTTTCAACTTAATCTGAAGAGTCAATGCCCACTTAGATATAAAGTAATAGTTATAATTTTTATTTCATGAGAAAGCAAGCGGGAAATCCATTTTCTGGTCTCCTGTACTTTAAATAACACAATAAATAAAACAAACACTTCTTAATGATTTTCCTATCTGATAAACGAACACATAAGAATATTTGTTTCAATAGTAACTAATAGCAGTGCTAAACATAGAGTAAATAGGATTAACAGCTTCAATAAAAGCCAAATATTTGTGAACCATAAACAAGTCGAAATCCCTTAGAACTATAAAAAGAAATACAAAACCCATTTGACAAGAAAAATAAAATTAATATCAGCTGCAAAATGTTTTAAACAAATAAACATATAAGAAATAACAACACTCCTGTAAAACCTATTTTTAGAGAATCAATATTATTTATGAGTTTATATTCTACTGTGATTCGGATAAAACAAAAACAATCATATATATTACATACCTATCGAAGCTACTTACGCTATGCACAGCTGACCAGAGGTACCAAACTCAATCCGTAAACAATAGTACTAAACACCAGCATAATAGTCGTATCCACATGTAAAAACATATTAAAATATTGGAAATACATAAAAAAGAAAAAATTTTTGAATAAAATATTTCTATGAGGACAACTAAAATGTTGTTAACGTGTTTGTGAAATAAAAAATTTAAAAGTAATCAATAAGTTCATAAGAAAATCTCATATACAGTTAAAAATAAAAAATTGTCCGTAGTAAAGGCTAACAGATCTAACAATAAGGCCGAAAGCATTTGTATATGAAGAATGTTAGACTATTTTACAAACAAGGTGAAAAAAAACAAGAAAAAAAGCATGAGAAAATAGAAAAATATTATATATATATATATATATATATATATATATATGACCACACAGTACATGTAAATGCACATCACCTAAACATTATATATAAACACATACATACATACATACATACATACTAAATATAAAAGGCACACGAATAAATCTACATAAGATATATAAACACGCACACATCCATACATGCTGAAAATATGTAAAAGTGCACACACACACACGCGCGCGCGCGCACACACACACACACACACACACACACACACACACACACACAAACACTAAATATATTTATACGAGCAGTATATCTCGGCGTTGCTCGGGTGTAATGAAAGCTTTAAAACTAATCCGTGGTCCTGGAGCTCAGACTCTTTGGAAGCTGGCGCGAAAACATCAAATAAGTTTTTTACGTCGTAAACTGAATTTTGAAGGATAAATAAGTCCTCCGATTAAAGGGTATCATGGCTGAGACTAAGAACTACAATTATATCTACTTAGAGCCAGGCCCGAATCAAAAACTAAAATAAGAAAGCTGAAAAAATAGACATACAGGTAGATAAGCAAACACACACACAAACATCTTGCTTTTATATAATTATATAATCAATTTTCTGCACTATTGTAAGAACTGCAACCTTGGATCTTCTGAATATCGTTTCTTATTTGCTTTTCGATGAGTGTATCAAATTTTATTAAAATCGGACCAATCCTTCTATAACCCGATTTTTTTCGATTATTGATGTTCGATATTTATGGGGGTACCTCGACACAAAACCTAGCTAAGAACACTGGCAGACTTTTATAGTACAACTATGTAAATTTTCAAGAAAATTGGTTCAGCCGCTTCGGAATCTATAGGTAACGGACACACACACACACACAGACACACATACACACTGAGAGACAAAGTTGGAAGGGACTCACTGCTAGACCTCTGCTTCACTTCCATCCCAGACTCTTGCACTATCAGGCAACTCTGCCCACTTTATAACTCTGACCACACTGTAGTTTCCGTCAACATTTCATTCCACTCCCACCCAACCCAAGAAACCCAGACACGTAGAATATCCTACTGATACCAAAGAGCAGACTGGGATTCGTTCCGAGACTTCCTCAGTGACGTCCCATGGAACAACGATTTTAGTCTTCCCGTCGAAGAATGTGCATCCGAGGTCTCCTCCTGTGTTAATGCTGGCATCCATGCTTTCATCCCTGCCAGGAAATTTCAGCTTAAATCTCATTCGTCTCAATGGTTCTCGAGCGCTTGCTCGGCCGACATTGCTCACCGGAATCATTTCTTCCGACTCTATCGTAGCTACGCGTCGGACCAAAACAGACGCCTTTTCGCTTCAGCTCGTAATAAGTGTAAAAAGATACTTAACAAAGCTAAGATGTTATTTGCTGCCAGAATGAAGCAACACATAGCATCGTCTAAGTTCGGCACCAAAGACTACTGGCGACTTTGTAAAAGAGTACTCAACAAGAGCAAGTCCAGAATACCCCCACTAATAAACAAATTTGAGGTCCTCACCTCCCCCAGCGAACAAGGCTGAATGCTTCGCCTGCGGATTCTCGAACAATTCGAGACTGGACTCGTCTGGAGTTTCTACACCCGCCTTCCCACCTAGAACTGATGCTCACCTGAATGACGTTCATTTTACAGCCTGGCTTGTCTCTAAGATAATCTCAAAACTTGACACTCACAAAGCGAGCGGAGGGGACGGAATCCTAATCATAGTCTTAAAGAAATGTGCCCCCGAACTTTCCTCCGTACTTTCTAAGCTCTACAACTTCTGCCTATCTGCTTCCTGCTTTCCTGCCTGTTGGAAATTTTCCTCTGTAGTTCCTATATTTAAGAACACTGGAGAACCCTCGGAACCCGCAAATTAACGACCTATCAGCCTTCTTCCGATCTTTGGCAAAATGTTCGAAGCCATTATCAACGCCGAGGTGGTTCAGCATCTCACAGCACATAGCCTCCTCTCGGACAAGCAGTATGGTTTCCGCTTCACCAGGTCTACTGCTGGTATGCTAACGACCATCACCTAGTACATATATCAGGCACTCGAGTGGAATGGTGAAGCCTAAACCGTTGCCTTGGATATCTCTAAAGCGTTCGACAGAGTTTGGCATGCTGGCCTTCTCTGCAAACTGCGGAGCTATTGTATAACTGGACCTTTGTTTGAACTAATCCAGTCATTCCTCTCTAACCGCACAATGAAGTTTGTATTAAACGGACATGCCTCCCAGAACTACCATACAAACGCAGGTGTCCCTCAAGGATCTATCCTAGGTCCTACGCTCTTTCTGATAAACATTAATGATCTCCCTGATTCCATAATATCCCAGGTAGGTATGTACGCCGATGACACCACAGATTACTCTCGCCTCGACCAAAAATCTGGTGTAGGTGATAAAGCTAACCTTGCAGCCGAACTTGAAAACGACCTCCAATCCGTAGTGGACTGGGGTAAGAAATGTCTCGTAAGCTTTAATGCTTCTAAAACAAAGCTACTATCAATTAACCATCATAGACAATCGCATCTATCTCCCATTAGCATGGACCAGGCTTGCCTCCCAGAGAGTAAAACACTTACGTCTCCTTGGTTTCACACTTACAGCGAACCTCAAATGGAATGACTATTTCGAATCCATTGCTAAATCCGTTGCTATGAAGGTCGGTTCTCTGTGCAGGGCCCGGAAGTTTTTTCCGTCTGAATCTATCTTGCACATTTATAAATCTACCATCTGCCCGTGTATTGAATACTGCTGCTATATCTGGTCGGTTGCTCCTGCTATTCTCCTCGGGCTTCTCGACAAGGTACAGCGGAGGGTCTGTAATGTGATCGATACCAACTTGGCAAACCGTCTGCAGACTCTCTCTCTCACTGTGTCTCTTCTATAAATACTTTCACGGCTTCTGCTCCAATGAACTTGGATCACTGCTGCCCCCTAGATAAGAATTTGCACGAGAAACTAGGTTAGCAACTAGATCCCACCATTTTACAGTGAAACCGATATAATGCAACCGCAACTTCTACTCCAACAGTTTCTTTTCTCGCACTTCCCGACTGTAGAATTCCCTTCCACATTATTGCTTCCCCGACGGTTAAAATCTCCAGGAGTTTAAATGTAATGTCAATAGACACCTCCTAACACACTAACTCGCTCCCATTCTTTCAAACACTTTTCCCATCTGTCCATCCCTCATCCTCTTTATCCTTACCCATCTATCACCTTCCTTCTGATATTTCCTACACCTAACTACTCTTCTTCTTTACCTTCCCCTATGTAGCCCCATGCGCAATAGTGGCAATGGAATGCTTTGCTTGGGGTGAAATGGTTAAAAATAAATAAATAAATAAATAAATAAATAAATAAATAAATAAGTTTAGATATAATCGCGCACACATCAGTACAGGGCATATATATAAACACGGTCACATCAATGCACATTATATATATATATATATATATATATAGAGCACACATCCACACACTATATATATATATATATATATATATAAAACAAGCACACATCCACACACACACACACTATATATATATATATATATATATATATATATATATATATATATATATAAGACAAACACACTAAATATATGTAAAAACACACATATTCATACTCACTAAATATATATATATATATAAAAAGCACACATCCATACATACTAAATATATGATCACATTCACATCCATATATATATATATATATATATATATATATATATATATATATATATATTAATCCATTCATACTCACGTATAATCTTTCGCGTATTACAATCAAAAATGTCAGAAATGAGCTCTAACTTTGACAGATATTATTTTCATTAATTTCTTAAAGTACGCTAGCATATACAATCTCTTTCCGAGATCATCTTCAGGGGTGTGTCTTATGGTAACCAATGTAATCGGAAAACTGTTTTGCTAAATGTTTCGGTACATTGTTTTTCTTGCTTGAAATATTACTGCTGAAAAATTTTTGATAATTTTCCCGTTCTAATCAATGCTAGCAATTTTTCAACACTTATATTTGAAGAAAGAAATAATGAAAAGTAAAATGTACCATAATTATGTATCTATAGAAGAGAAATATATTGAACAATCCTTTAAACATCTCCAAGAAAAACACTATTTCATACACAAAACATGCTTGTAAAATGCAAAAATCAAAAATACCACCTAAAATCACACAAATTTCATCATTCTGACTTTCGACAACTTTTCATATGATCTCTCAAAGATATTAACAATAAAAAATATCACAATTGTTACGACCATCTCCCAAACTATTGGTGATATTGTCAGATGTAAAAAGACACCAGACATTGAATGCTGAGATTTATAAATTCATGTCTACAGTGCATTAACGTTTACATCAGGGAAACATCACGAAATATAAAAGCGTGGAACTATGAACATAAAAAAAAAAAATTCGCTGAGACATAAGTCCAAACTCTCTTGTATTAAATGCACTTATCGGATTACACAATTTTTATTTCTCAAATGTAGTTTAATTCAAAAAGAAATTAGCCCTATAAGGAGGAAGTAATTTGAAAATATATTAATAACATTACTACCAACCAACCATACATAATTCACCAAAGTTAATCCCCACAAAAGCAAATCTTTATCCTAAGAATGTCATGCTATGCAAAGGTTCGTACTGAAAGGAAAACCTATTAAGAATGTGTAACAAATAAACAAGATAAAATTTCAAGAAAAACTTCCAGAATTCTAAGACCTCATTTTTCATTAGCGAATCGGTAAAATTTGTTGCGCTTGACTACTCTGTGTTAACCAAGCTTTAATTTCTTCTTCGTATTTATGTTTATGCAGGTCTTCGCAAAATAATATTTATTGCAAAAATAAGTAAAGAAATCCT
Source organism: Ascarosepion bandense (assembly GCA_037127315.1). NCBI lineage: Eukaryota > Metazoa > Mollusca > Cephalopoda > Sepiida > Sepiidae > Ascarosepion > Ascarosepion bandense. Next base: position 14,194,231 of record JBBBDQ010000190.1, read on the forward strand.
TGGATTACAGAAAAAACTACACTTTACTTGTTTCTTTGCCGAGAAAGACGGAACATTATGTTGGAGTAAAATTGAAGAATTGTTGTGCAAGAAAATGTTTCGTTGTTAGTGGAATAAATAATTCATGGCATAATGCTCCTTTTTAATTTTTCTTAAAATCGGCATTATCTTTCCAGACAACCATATATATATATATATATATATATATATATATATAAGTATTTTCAATTTTATCGTGCCAGAAAATGATCACTATATCACTATATTTTAGAAAAGTAATTTATTGGAATATATACACCCATGTATGTGTTTTCATAAATGGGGAGTTATACATACATATATGAAAACAAGAGTACTTATATACAGATCTATACATACACTTCATTCGTAGCAACCACAAATATTGAAAAATATATATTTATACGAGTGTGATGAATTGATTTTTTTAGTTAAAAAATTGTTTGTAATTAAGACATCAACAATAGAACCAATAAAAGGACTTAGTCGATTTCGATAAAAAAATAAATTGAACAAAATCGATAAGGCTGGAAGAACAAATCACATTTCAGACAAGCAGTAAATAAAGCCGTTCCTTTATACTCAAGTAACTAGGTATGTTCGAATAACAAACGTAAAAAAAATACCAAAGAATAACTGGGCGTAATTCGATTCTTAACTGTCAAAGTACTCCTGTTGATTTTTACCGAAAAAAACTTCTCAGAAAAAAAAAATTAGAATTTTAGTGAATTATCGAATAGTGGAAAAATGAGATGAAGCGAATCTTAGGTAAACAAAAATAGAACTAAATTTTGTCACCTATCTTTCATTACTTTGTGAAACTCTTCATGAGATTTTTTTTCAAATCGATTGATAGCCATTTACTTTTCCCCGCCTCTGGAGAGAGTCCACTATTCAAGGATAGTTCTCGCTCTTTCAGTAAAAAACAAATAGGGTATTTCATCTTTTTTATATAGCAACATAATTAATTTCAAATAAAGTGTGTGTTATTGTAAGATTAAATCAATCTTTTTTGACAGACTGTAAAACGTATCCCAATAATAATGATGTATTCTAATTAAAGACATGGTTGTTAATTTTCTTTTATGAAAAATATCCTTGATTTTTAGATGTCAAGAAAAAAAACAATTACAGTTTTGCTTGAATTGGGGATATATATTTCATTGCATTCATTGTTATAAATGTTTTCAGCTTTGTATACATAAATTGATATTTTAGACCATCTTATACTAGCAAAACTAGGTAAATTCTTAGTCGACGCGCATTGATTTTGTTAATAATTTAGCGCATAGTGCCAATTATTTATTTAAAAATATATAAACAATAATTAAGCATATGAACGTATGATCGCCATATTATTTCTCTACGAGAAAAATACTTATTAGCATTTGTACATATAGATGAAATTAAAAAAGCAATTACATATAATTTAAAAAAAATTTTTTGTTGTTTTTGTAATAATGAACATGTTTTATTAATGAAAATTTCTGGAGAAATACTCCTTAAAATTTTTCAATAAAGCTACACATTTTATAACTGATAACAGTTTTCAGTGGACTCATTTTAATGGAAAAAGAGAAGGTAATTATATTCATGTAAGACTAAAGCAGTGATTTAAGGTAAAATGATTTAGGACATGTGGCGTTTGAAATAAGTTAACCAATTTGTTATAAAAAGCTCCAGTTAACTTTATAACATTTCTTGTCTCGAATACAAATTGAATAAAGACGAGTTTAAATTTACAGAAATATATATATATATATATATATATATATATATATAAGTGTGTGTGTGTGTGTGTGTGTGTATGTGTGTGTGTTTTATTTGCATGAATTAGACATAGCGATATTTCCCTCTTCTCTGAGGGTCATGATTTCAAATCATCTCGGAGAATGTAAAATAAGATTCGTCTAAAGTTTCCTCTGGTAGACAAAAATAAACAAATATATATATATATATATAACCTATACAATGTTAATACACACATACACACACACACACACACACATATATATATATATATATATATATATATATATATGTATGAACGCAGGGTGAGATAGATAAATTGTCAACATTTTTCAAAAATTAAAATATCACTGACATCTCATTTTAATAAAAAATATGTAGTAAAATTACAAAAAAACATCTTGATATAACATAGCGTAAATTTATTCAATAACCTCGAACCTAGCTCAGATCATATTGTCCAGACGTGTTCCGCAAATCCTGCATCGCTACTAGACATTATTTTTGTTTAATTTCGTGAATACTGGCATAATCCTTATGTTCACTTCATTATTCGTGTTAAAATAATTTTTTTCAATTCATTTTTAATGTTAAAAGATGCTCAAATGCAACCCACACGTAATCTAGCGAGTTACTTGAGCAGATGTCAGGCTGGTATATCTTATTAAATTTTCGTATTCATGAATGGTTTCTTCTGCTTTTGTTGAATGTTTTAGACCTCTGTTTTCAGATATATTATCATCTAGCAACCAGTTACTAGACCCACGGAAGACCAACCTCTTCAAGGCAATTGATGTAGAATTCCATTTTTAATCTGAAGCTCTATGGAAAGATGAAGGTGTTATAACATTGCTATCACTTGCGATCACACCAAACGCATCACCACATTTCCAACACATTTGACACCCAATCACTATGAAATGCTCGTATTTGCGTTTCTGATGCTGAAATCGACGCAGGACTGAATGCCGTTTCGAAAATTCTTGACGATGAATTTGGGTCATGGTTTCTTTTTCTTACAGACGCTGCAAAATGTGCTCTAATATAACGTACAGTCGATAAAATCAAATGCATGAGATGAATAATATAAAATTGTGTATAATTTAACTCACACTTAGTATGTATATGTGTGTGTGTGTATGAGTGCGTGTGTATTAGGTTGTCACACATGAAATGACACTTTATAGAAAATGAATAAAACACTTTTGAAACGATAATTGACTTATTCTTTTAGATAAATTAGTCACCATGCTGATTAATGAATTATTACCACCTTACCACTAGTTTGTTAATACCTTCGTTAAAAATAATTTTATCATTTGATGTGATCAACAATTCAACTCCTTCGATTTCTTTCTTCCTTATTGGAGAAGTTTTGCACAGGTAAAGCTCAAAGTACTTAAATATCTTATAATAGGTGGAAGAGCTACACATAGTAGCTGAGAGATAATCTCATAAACTTAGACCTTTTCTATCCACAAGTCTCGGAGGTTTCTTTTTAAATTTTTGGTGCATACATTTAATTACTCCAGAGTTCAAGGACACCTGTGTGTCTAAATTTGAGACAACAATGAATAATTGATAACCTATATAAAAGTTCACCATACAAAAACTACTAACTTATTAGTGTACAGTGGAGCTTTTTCTTATTGCCTTTGTGATTTTCTTTAACGTGCACTTGCCTAGTCTTTTACTATTGTTAATGTGTACCCATTTTTCATCGGTTTTCCTAAAGTTTTGATGCAAAAATGGTACTTTTTCAGTTTGTATTCATACAATCATATTTCTAGACATCTTGTGCATATTTGTAACAATATATCAAAATACAGGAAATAAAATGAGAAAAGGAATAATGCAAGATTTCTTAAACACTACAGAGGAAATATAATTAGACACTTAGGTAAATAAACAAAAGTTGCATCATTTCACATGAGCTATATATATAAGTAAAGATATTGTAATGAACGGTAAAGAATGTAATAATGATAGATTTTTATATTATTTCTCAGATATCAGTTTTTAAATTATTTTCAGCAAAATCGTTAAAGACTTTATCAGGAATTATTTTTTCTATCAGTAATGAATAGAAAATATTTTTATGCGTTGTTTATTCCCCAGTTTTACAACAAATCACGTGCTGATAAAAAAGAAATTAGACGGAGAAAGACTATTTTCATAATTATTATCAACAGTTTATCCCAGACAGTTTGAAATTCAGTTTTTTCATTTATCTAGAAAAAATCATTGTAATGGATTAGCTGTTATTCCTGAAAACGCAGTTTTTAACTGAAAAATTGAACTATGTGTTCTGCAGAATACATGCAGAATTATATTAAACTTTATTTTATAAATTAAGGTCAGATATTAACACATCCCCCACAATATAATATTTGTGTATGTTTTTTTTTCACGAAAATTTCGTGAATTACAGATGGTCCATTCATGCATTAAAATATTGCACATGTCATTTTATTTCCTCATTTAGTAGAACACTCTTCCACCTCTAGCAGTTGATACATCGGGAAGCATGTTATTTTGGCCATGTATACAAGAAAATCTTATTCGTTTATTTTTGGGGAGGGCAGATGGACAATAAAAGAGATATATAAAACAGTGTAAACAAAGCGCCTTCTATAATAAATTATATTTATAATATACTTTTGTTTAAACAAAAAGAGTGATTTGAACCTTTATTTCTTACAAAGCCGATAAATCAATCACCCTTAGAAATAGAGATACTGCCTTCATGATTCAAATATAGTTCTTCTAAAGTAGATCGCATCCTTATCATTTTCCCGTCAATGTATTTCTTCTTTTTTACGTTCCCAGTTAGCTGACAGGTAGGAAGATTTATCTTCGCGTGCGAATAGCGTCTAAGAAATAAATCAGTCTGAATACTTCTTTTTCAAACACAAACCTGATGCCAAACTAACTAATCAACTTCTACTATGACAGATTGAATTATTTGTTGAATTACCAGAGATAGGTTAGTTAAAGAGTAAATCATTTACGCAAGCATCGATGATCTGATGAAAGAAGACATTCTGAAATGCCATCTAAATAAATATCGAATTATTATCTTTCATAACTTTATAATATTTCGTAGGCAAATGCATATTAGATTTTCAGACAATAATCCACTATACATAAAAGTGCCTGTTAACATTCATCGAGATACTTTTTGTTATGTGTCTTCGTATGTAATATCCTTCCTTCATTCTTAGTATTTTTGTATTTTTTGTGTTCATTTCTATTTCTTACTTCTTGCAGCAAAAATTATATCTCTTATTTTGACGCTTGCTATTTATCATCAAATATTCTATTTCCCTCTTTCTAATTTTCAAAAATTTTCTTCTTACCCGTATTTTTTCGTCGCAATTTTTTCCTCATTTAGAACATGATACTTTTTCTCTTTCCTATTTTATTTGTCAATTAAATCAATGTAAAAATAAGTGAATTACTTGAACACCTGATAATACGAACAGAAACAGATCCATATATTCCTACTGCTAATCCAACTATAACACTTAATTTACGCTTTTCTCACACAATTTATTTTCCACGCCTTAGCGTAAGTTCTTACACATCTATCTCTTTAACAGTGCATTTCCCTATACTTATCGTTATTCAATCTGCTGTGTCCCACCTTCGTGATTTCTCCTAAAATTTCCGTCTTGTACCTTGACAATCACCAGCAACTCCCTTGTAAATGTAATATGCCTCGGAGATATCTACGTCGGTTACATCTTAGAAGCCATTACTGCTTCTGGAAAAGATCACCTGCTGCCGCCGGGACTTTTGCTGAAATCGACATTTTGGCACAAGATAGGTATTTCGATACATTTGGACGATGCAATCTCCGAACAAGATTCTTAATTTTGGGAGGGTTCGACCATTAGTGAATGGCGGGAGATCGAAGTAGGGAAAAGCGAGAAAAATATTGTAGAACGGCAGAGATACGCAAAGGATTGCTAACTAAGAAAAGAGCGAGAAGCCATTTTTGGACGTATACATTGATTTATAAAAGCATTCAGGAGAGAAAACTAGACATATATAGTCACATAATATATAGATTCATGTGTATATAAGTAAAAGGTTTTATAGCAATTTTTCTATAAACATATCTACTTAAGTATGTCAAGCGGGTAGAAACGTGCACATACAAACAGAGTTTATATATAAAAATAATATAACGTTTGTTCAAAGTACATAAATCATCTTTGTGCGAGTAAGTATATATATATATATATATATATATATATATAATGGCATGTTCTTAATACGTTGAAAATTGTTTTAACATAATAAGTGTATTATATATAGGTGTGTCACACAATATATATTTATTAATATACACACACACACGCATATATATATATATGTGTGTGTGTGTCTGTGTGAAAGTGGCTGAGTGTAGATTAATACAAATTATATAATATATATCATAATATATATATAATTTATATAATATATATTTATTAATCAACACACATGCAAATATATATATATGTGTAGTTTAATAAATATACATTATGAAGATACACATATATATAAATAACAGTATTTTTTGAATGTTAAAACTGTGCTCAAACTATTAAGATTAGACCTATTATATATATATTGTCCTACGTCGATGGAGATTCATATCGTCCCTAAAAACATACCTGACACTCATATGAGGCAGGTATAACTTATGTTTTTTAGAGAAAAAATTTCTACATGATACATAACCCTAATTTACATAACACTAATGTGAATGAATGGCCACATGCTACAATAGATATCTATGTACATTCTTAGTCGTTGATTGATAGAGGTTTTCCATACGATTTCTTTCTCGTTCAATCTTTTACGTCTCTGCTTTTTGCTATCCCCCTCAAATTATCATGATTCATAATTACGTACCTATTAGTTAATATCTCTGCATTTTTATAATATTTTAATCTTAAATTTTGTTTTTGCCAAGCAATCTTTGTCTATTTATTGTTTACTCAAGATATATTAAATCACAGTAAGCTAAATTTATAATATTTGTGTAATACTCACCTGAATGCATAACGCCTGAAAGTTTGAGTCGTGCTATTTACGTAAGACTACTTATATATATATATATATATATATATATATATATATATATATATATATATATATATACTGTGGAGTTGTATGTAAAATGTAATTGCTCCTGTGTAATTATGTATGTACACGAAGACAAAATGATGGATGCAGGCGGTATGGCATTAGAGATTAAACCACTTAGCCAATATCTGACAATTTTATTGAACTTAAATGTAGCAGCTAAGCAGCTACCTGGCAAAATGCCATCATACCTGAATGTGTATATGAATCAGACATGTCCTTGAATTTGCTGTGTTTTTAAGATGACCAAACAGTAGATGCGATCACAGTAAATATTTTTTAAGTCTTTTGAAAGAAAATACGTATGTATGGGTCAGTAAGCGTTGATAAAATTGTGAATCGGAATACATTATTACTCTTCAAAATTACAAAATTCTCCATGGCGAATCAAGAATAATCATTGTCTTTTACTTGTAGTTATGTTTTTCAAACTATGGTTCCCCAAAAAGATGTGAAAATAACAGCGATTAGAGATTTGAGCAATGAGGAATTTTAAGAGACAATAGAAACAAAGGATACTTATACTTAACGCTAGAAAAAATCACTTGAGACTTCTAAGGCAATTAATGAGGAAATATGTCTTGGAAATTTTGACAAGACATTAATAACAAAAGTCACAATTGAAAGCACTGCATGACTTACGTAAAAATATTATTTGATTAGTTGAAGTGCAGTAATTAAGAGAGTGAGAGAAAAAACAAAAGTATGTTAGAATACAAAAATAGAGGTATTTGCGGATGGTCATCATGTCCAACTTCCTGAAGAGATACAACACATAAAAGAACCATATTCATGCAAAATAGAATCATCAGATCAATTTAGAATTCACTTCAATCTCTATGCAGTCGTAAAAGCATGAAACTGTTTATTTCTACCCTCATTTCGCAGTTTAAATCTTGACAAATTATGTTTCAATAGCTTTATTGATGACGAGACAGAGCGTGATTTTTTTCTTTCGTATACGAACAGAACATAACTATCCTGTTTGATCAAATACTAGGAACAATTTGCTATGCTCTTTGCCAGTTTTAACAAAGGCAGGCAAAAGCATTGATTAGATATAGCGATAATTTTACGTAGGAAAATCTTAGGAAATGTCTTTTGAATTTATATTTCTATCCCGTAGTTTCGTAAATACATACCAATCCAATCTTCTGGATTTATATTTAGAGGTTAAAAATTGCAATATTTTCTATAATATACAACAGAATTACAATAGAAATTCGTGATACGAATGATTTTCTTTATTTCAAGATTTCCACATTGACAAGCTGGTTAAATCTTTGTCTCGATGTAATTAAGTTATTTTTGTTTTTTTAATCATATCACGCCGAGCAAGGCAGTAACGCCACTGATGTGCAGGGGACTACGTAAGAGTGAAAAGATTGGAAGAGAGAAAGCCGGAAACCCTATGCTAAACAGGTAACAAGGGATTAGCCTCTTCACCTGTTCAACAGACGTGGGTGGAATATGAACCGGGCGATAGTTTAGTCTATCTACTCCAATTGGAAAAAATAAAAAAGAGAAGAATGAAAGGATTGGATGAGAGAAAGCCGGAAACCACATCCTAAACAGGGAACAAGGGATGAGCCTCTTCACCTGTTTAATAGAATGGGTGGAGTATGAACCGGGCGTTTTATTATTACATAAAAATTGCGCGCATTAAAAGTAATATTCTTAAGGTTATATTAAACCTGGTAAAGAACAGGACGAGTTATTAAACCTGGAATAGTAAAGGACAATATATTCTAGTGAAGCAACAAATTTGATTATTTTAATTAAAATATTGCACTGAAATTTTATTTTTAGCTGCAATATTTTAAGTATGAAATTTCTTATTTTTACGTCACTAAAATATTTTTACTTCAATAGAATTACGTGCGCGTTATTTCAATTAAAATGTCTTCATATAAATAGATAAATTATAATCATTTACCCACTAACTCAGTTTTCAACCAAGTTTGAAAAACTTTGCAGTGTCAGATATTATACATCCTTAGCTACATTTCGAAAAGAATTGAATTTTGATTCAGTAGAAAAACAGTTACATCAATATATGTGAAGTCCCAAATTGCAGACTAACTACATGAGTGAGTGACTAACACTTTTAACAATACCTCTTTTTTATTATAACTTTTTTATAGATAAATGCTTTTTCTGGCTGTTATTAATATTTCAATTCTGATGATATATTTTACCATTTTTCTCAATCTAAACTTGCTTTTCAGGTATTCTATCAGAATCGATTATAGGAATTAATTATAAATAATCAATTTATTTATTATTTTCTAATGAATTGCATATAAACATTTATTATTTTTACATTTTTGAATATCATATCTAACATTAAATGTACATAGAATTAAAAACAATGCCTGGAAATATCATGGATGAAATGGAAAATGTGTGTATGAAAAGTAATATTCATAAGATTATATTCAACCAGAAAAAGAATAGGACAAGATATTCTAGTGAAAAAAAAATTAAGAAATATCTTACTTAAAATATTGCAGATGAAAATAAATTTAAATTATTTCAGTTGCAATATTTTAAGTAAGAATTTTCATATATTTTATTTCACTAGAATATATTGTCCTGTTCCATTCCAGTTTAATACATTCTTAAAATATTATATTTCATGTTTCTTTTTTTCCCATGTAATTGTATGATAATTTTTAAATTTACACAATTAAAAAAAATGCTGTTGTTTGAGAATAACTTTCAATATATATATTAAAATCAGCATTCTAGACTTCATATTTTTTAAGAAAATAAAAATTTTCGACAAAAGCCTAATTTCTGAGATATGTTTTTATGCAGCAATGAGAGAACTGAACAAGTCAAGATTGCAATGTCCTGTGGATGTTCGCGCCGAACTTTCGGGATCATATAAATATATTGAGAAAAATGTGCGTTATATACCAAGTAGATCAACTCAACAATATGATTAAAATATGCTAAGCATGTATTGAATATCATTTTCAAAAGTGTGGATTTGTTTGATGTGATCCTATACTATATTAATTCTTGTGAAAAGAAAAAGAAAATTATTGAATCGTATATAAAAGACCCGTTATTTGAACAACATTTTGAGAACCATAGAAAGATAAATACTTTTTATGACAACAAGTAAGGCAACGTAATTTTCACTACAAAAAATGAACCGCTATTTACTATGTTAAAATTGAAGATCATTTCCCCAAAATGATAAAGGGTGGAATGAATTTTTTACTATGAAACAAAATAAATAAATTTAAAATTCTATTTCTATTGCGGTTATATAGACAACATATACTGCAAATGCATTTGAAATTGACTGAAGATGAAAATCACTATTCCTCAAGGATAATTCACTTTTTTAATTTTTTTTATTTCGGAGGATTCGTGATCTTTATAGCGTCAGTACGAGAACATTCAAGAAATTTCTTTGTTCAGTAAATAAAAATTGCTTTGCTCAAACAAAGAATGAAAGAACTTAGATATCAAAATTATTTTTCAACTCTTCTAACTCGTCTATTTGTTTAATCTCAGATCGCCTGACCACATCCAACTGCATGACTTCCGAATTAATATTTCAGTCATCTCATGTTATCAAATATAACGCATATAGTTTGAACACCCCATCGTTGGCTATGAGGATCTATTATGGGATGGACAGAACTTAACAATGTAAGATATGCAAATAACCCCATGCCGCAGGTTGTACGACACAACGTCACAACGAGGAAAAAGTAACACACATTATTTTTAAGAAAATAGAATGTATGATCACGACCAGCAGGAACAACGAAGGATACGTAGGAAGATTTCATCTACATGAAAGAACAGAAATTGAACATATCAGGTAACGTTTTATAATACAATGAAAAATGTAATAATATAAAGCGAGATTGGAATAGGAAATGTTACCTCACAGATTCTTCTTCTTCATCTATGTGCCTCCTTCTTACAGGACGTAGACGTTCATGGTCTTCCACGTCTTCCTGTCATTCGTGGCTTTTTCTTCTGTAACACAACGCAAAACCTATTCTGTCATCTACCTGCTCCGGGCCTTCAAATATGTTATTCACTGCTTTCCTCATTCTCTTTTTTTCCTCTCTCTGGTCTGGTAGTGCCAGATTCTCCAAGCCTTCCTTCCTCATTGCATGTCCCAGGAACTTTAGTTGTCTCTTCCTGATGCTCAACATTAACTTACTTTTTATTTCCATTCTTTCCAAAGCCACATGATTTCTCACATGATCGATCCATGATATTCGCAACATACTTCTATAGAGCTACATTTCAGTTGCTTCAAATTGTTTCTTTTATCTTGATGTTATTCACAATCATGGCTTTTTCTTCCATATACTGGACAAATATTAAATAAAGATATTTTCTTGACAAAGTAAAGGGTGCTATGTTATATATTTATCTATGCCAGTATATCACAACTATTTACAGTCACGATGAACGATTCTTCTTGCAGGAGACACCGAGCATGAAATGTTTATAGCTGATCAAATTTAAAATTGACATCAATTGAAACATACAATCGAACGCTAAAGAGGCAGGTAAAGTTGGATAAGGTTCATTAAAGTATCTGATTCTTCATGCTATCCTTTGTATATATTAGATCCACATTAGGTAGAAAAGTAGGGAACTCGTTAACTATATGTCTAGAGTTAACCGTTTTCTGTTTCTCCTATTCGTACAATCTACTTCCCATTATAACGTTCTAACTAAGATGGTACTGCTTTGTTCATATTTCTGAGATGAATTAGTATTTGGAATATTTACATTTTAGGACTGTTGTCCTCATTTTCATTGCCATTTTTAAAACGCTTCAGTCATTGCATGTTCCAGCCTTCTTCAGCTGCTAAGAAGTTTGAACCGAAACATTTTTACGATGACTGGAAAATACCATTCTTATTTTACATTATAAACTTAATGTCTACCTTTTATTTTTTTACTATAGTGCAAATATTTTAGGTTAACATCAAAAAATACTAAAACAATTAATATCAAGGAATTGCAATATGACCTTCTGTAAAAAAAATATCTACTGAAACATTAGTTTTATAAATTCCAGAAATTCGATCACAGTTGTCTTCAACATCCAGTGGATATAGGCTTGGGTTAGTTTGCTAAGAATGGTGAGTTCAATACAAGGCTACATCAGTGAAGAACAGATAACACAGAGCTTCTGATTAGAGTAAGTTAACTCATGACTAAGAGAAACGACTTTGCAGAAGGAATGAGAATGGCGGAAACGTTGTAAAAATGGCAACGAAGATGAGGACAATAGTCGGAATATATATATATATATATATATATATAAACTATCGGCCACGATTATTAGGTGACTCTAGTTTTAATAAAATGATTTATTTTTTACTATTTTTAGTACTTATTGCCAAGTGGATAATTCTAACTAAAAATAGAATGGTTATTTTGCTCTTATTATTTGCAAAAATTTACAAGGGAAAGAAGCAGAGATGAACTAGTCTGAATCACCCTAAATATTCTTCATTGTTCTGTATGCCGTCAGACTAGGTTGTGCTCTTGCTAGGTGGTTCTACACTGTAGGTTTCACTTTTTTTAAAATTTCTTTTGGATTTCAATTTGGCCATGCCTTAAGAGTTATCTGTAGAGATAAGAGCTCAAATTCAAATCATGAATGAAGAAGGTTATTCCCAAAATTGCATAGCTAAGAGATTGAATGTTTCCAGGTGTGCAGTTCAGTATGCGCTGCATAGGAAAGACAAAACTGGAAGCTACTTCAATCGAACAGGGAGAAAACGGAAAGAAGAAGAGACTAGCATGGGGAAGAGAGCACATAAACTTGACACCAGTACAGTGGTCCAAAGTGTTGTAAACTGATGAGTCTAATTTCGAAATGTTTGGAAGTAAAATAGGGCATAACTTGCGGAGGATGGTGGGGAGCGAATGAAAGATGAGTGTGTACAGTCATCGATGAAACCTCTGGATGGATCCTGCATGGTTTGGGGTTGTTTTGCGTGCACGAGTTCAGGTGACTTGTTGAAGTGAAGAGGACTATGAACAAAGAAGTACCATTCACTCTCACATAGATATGCAATTCTATCTGGATTGTGTATTGTGGGTCAAAATCTCGTCCTCCAGAAGGATAACAGCAAAAAACATACTTCTAAATTGTACCAAGATGCTGTAATCTTTAATCAGTCACCAGACTTTTCAACATTTGAACTTGCATGGGATGATTTGGACATGAGAAGTAAGAAGAAACAGCCTAGTAATATTTGGGATTTAGCTAGGTGTCTGAAGGATACATGGACTGTTTTGTCGGAGGTTAATTTAAAAAAAAAAACTTGTAAAAAGATGCAGACAGTGTGTGCAGGTGTTGTGAAGGCAAATAAGGTTATTTTGATGAAACAGCAATATAGGTAATGATTAAATATTTACAAATTCATTTGATGCACTTTTTGTACAGTATTAAAAAGGGAACCATTCTATTTTCATTTACATTTTTTCACTTTTCAATAAATACTAAAACATAGTATGATTTTTTTTCAAATACTAGAATGGCCTAATACTTATGGCGGGTAGTATATATATATATATATATATATATATATATATATATATATATATATTGTAATATTATAACCGATACTAAAACCTATTCCACTTAATTGTGAGCCATCGTCTGTATATATATATATATATATAATCATTTTACCCAAGACAAGGTGGTACCGCCACAGATGTGAAGGGGGCTACATATAAGAGGTAAAGTTTCAGATAGGGAGACAGTGAAGATAAAGATGAACCAGCTACAGAGGGCGAAAGAGAAATAGCAAGAGAAGGATGTGAAGACAGGTGTGAAGACAGTTACGTAGGTAGAGAGAAAGGAAAAAAATACACCGGTTGATGTGGAAAGGGTTTGAGTTAAGTGGATAAGAGATGGGAATTGCCTTTTGATTTAAATTCCTGAAGGTTCGAGTTGTTAGGAAAGCAAGTATATGGAAGGGAGTTTCACAGGCGGGGAACGCGAGGAAGGAACATGCTGGAATAGAATTGTAGCCTGCATTTGGTTGATCTACCTGTAAAAGTGTCGCAAGTCTGAGTGCCTGATTAAATTGTTGTGGAGTGGCCAGGCAGAAGCCATGAATATATTTATAGAAGAGACACAGAGAAGCCACATCCGACCGATGAGAAAGAGGCTGGGGTCGAGCTGCCATGTTGGGACCAATCACATTACTGCTTCTCTTTTGGAGCCTGTCGGGAATACTAATACGAACAGCAGGGGCGCCTCACCATATATGACAACAATATAGTGAAATAAAATAGTTTTAAGATTTGATATTTTGATAGAACAAAGAGCTCAATATCAGAGAAAGAGCATATGTAAATATAAAAGTGAAAATTGAGTCAACACTCAGTGGAGACGGACTGTTTCATGCCTGTCGCAATAATCAGACAACGTGTGATGCCTTTTTTCTCGGCTATTTATATATATATATATATATATATATATATATATATATATATATATATATATATATATACGGGACAGTCGTGTATTGTATGTCATTCTCCTAACGGCAGTTTTACGTTTATTGTTTGTTTATTTTGAAAATATTCTTGCCTCATTGAATATATATATATATATATATATATATATATATATATATATTCAGAAATGAATTGAGTTCTCTCGGCGACTGGCGTGTGTATACACTGCTTATATACAACACATTAAAAGTTCCCTTCTCTGATTCCATGCGTCGATCCCGGCCAGAAGCAAGTGGATGGGTCTAGACCACACTAATGAGCTGTGATACAGCGAAACAGGCTTGTATGTGGATGACTAATATATATATATATATATATATATATATATATATATATATATATATATTCCTTATTTGAAACAACAAATATTATATGCTTTGTAATGTACACAAGGGCATATAATCTAGTGAATAAAACTTGATTTTGTAATTCAAAACCTGATCTGTCCCTAAAAATTGTGAGTTCAATTGTGCTTACAGCAGACGTGAAGAAAAAAACTGGGAGAGTGGCGTTATTAAAGAGAGACACAAAAACGCATAGTATGTGGATTTAGAACAAACCATCTCCGTAGACAAATGAAGAAATCGGTTCGGAATTCTAACGCATATCACCTGAACAATGTATGTGCGTAAACTGATCGAAACGTTATGAATATGGCCACCAAGATGAAAAAAACATTCGGAACGAACGATGTAATTAGCGTAAATCATGTATACCCATTGGTTTTAGCCAATCAATACCTGATTACATTTGAAGTAGGTCAGAGAAAATATGTCTAATTTGCTGATCGTATAACATTCTACTTAAAACAAAACATATGTTGTCATTCCTTGTAATAAAAGTGGGTATAAACTAGCATTGTTGTGTATATTTTATGCGTCAATCGATATACATGAATATATCTTATAATATTTTGGGCTAGGTTAAAAATTACCCCGGTACATTCTGTTTTATAGGATACAAATTCTATATCAGCTAACAGCTAACTAAATCACACAAAGTGAAATTACACATCCGCAAAATCGGATTCAAACGACTAAAAACATTTTGGAAAAAGCCAAAGAAGGCAAATTTCACAAGTCTGTGTGAAAAGCAAAATTTTGGATCCTAATTAGATAAGAAATAGAAAATTCACATTACAACGCCAGTCAAAAATTTTTTACACCTAAAGAAGAACGTGCCGCTGGGAGCTGGTCACAAGCCTGAAATCTACTACTGTACTACGTTCGTGACCGGGCAAGTATCAGATATGCACAGAGATCAGAGAGGCTAGAGAACCGACAGACACGTCCGTCGCCGTTTGAATTAAAGACAGCAAAACCTAGACACATTTTTGTTCAACCAAAATTTGCTTAGATCTAAAAAACATTTTGTTATCAAAGAAAATATACAAAAGAAATATACAAATTGTTTATTCTGTATATGTGTTGTTAGATATTCTATTTTTTAATTTTATTATAACCTATCTTATGCCAGTGTCTTTTCTTGAAATCTGTGTTGTATTTTGTGAACAGGATACACGCATTAAATTCTCACTTTTAATCGTGTGTTCTTTAAGCCCACTGTTCTACGTGTTTTAAATTTGAAAAATAAAAAGACTGAAAATATCATATATTTATCAGTGAAAGATAATGATATTTCTATAGGTAAATTAAAATATTTATTATTGAAGAGCGTCACCTGCCATGCATTAAATTATTTTAGTTGCTTCGAATACAAATATTGTATGGTTGCTGATTCTTTTTCACCACTGAACAGCACTAGTATTTAAATTATTGTTATATCAGAAATTATTTTGTCTGTCGCATCCGAACAGAGACAGTACTATACAGCGTTAAACCTCTTTTGTTTTGCAGCGGCATCTGTTACTGACCTCTTTGTCAAATTTTATGCCTATTGTTATGATTTTATGAATATCAATTAAGAATGTGCCAATCTTAAATAAGCATTAAACTGCTATTCGTCTCGAAAATCGGACACTTCCGCCATAACCACTTAAAGTCAAGCTGTCTGCTTATTCGAGATGTGGTTATTTTCCAGTTCATTAAATTTTATGATCTCTCGCATGATTTCAGTCATAAAACTTGCCTAATCCACGGAGATAAAATAGATAATCTCCAGTTTCTGTGAGCGTATTTACACCTTGCATCTCGATATAAAGAAACTGAAAGACGATTTCTGTGAAAAATATCGGACAAATGGTTTCTCGTTATGAGTTGATAAAATTAAAATTGTGCTTATTGTCAGTATCAAGAGTTACTTGAGTGTGTATTTATACGGGTCGTGAATAAAATAGTAATAATAATAATAAGGATGATAAATTTGCACTAAAAAAGCACACAATTGGAAATTTTTAGTTATAGATAAAATTCCTAACGTTCGGCTACATAATTTAAATACAGCACATAAAACGCTAGCCAAAGAACTTCAAGAAATAGTTAACGATTCCACTAAAATTCCTGCATGGATGACAAAAGTAATTACATTTCTTCTATCCAAGAATAGTGACACAAACAACCCGATAAATTACAGACCATTTACATGCCTTCCGTCAACATATAAAGTATTAACATCTATTTTAACAAAACAGACATATTTATTCTTGGAAAGAAATGACATATTACCGATTGAACAAAAAGAATGCAAACGTGGCTGTTACAGTTGTAAAAACCAATTGCTTATTAACAGAATGATCCTGGAAAAATGTTACAGTACAAAGAAAATCTTAGTACTGCCTGGGTAGATTATCGTAAGACATTCCATAGTGTGCCACATTCCTGGATTTTAAAGACTTTAAAAATATACAAGATATCACCCGTTATCATTAATTTCATCAAACAATGCATGTCGATATGTAAAACAACCCTTTACCTCAATCATATAAATGGAACATATAAGTCTGGTGTAATAAATATCAAAAGAGGTACATTTGAAGGTGATTCTTTGTCTCCCTTACTATTCTGCATATCATTAATAGCACTAACCAGTCAACTTAATAAGACAGAATGTGGTTGTAAAATTGGCCAAAAGAAAATAAGCCATCTATTTTACATGGATGAATTAACGTTGTATACTAAGAATGATAATGAGCTGGAAGGTCTTCTGCAAACTGTAAAATGCTTCAGTGAAGACAGTGGAATGAAATCCAATTTGGATAAATGTGCTAAAGTTAGTTTTAAGTAGACGACTATAAAAAATATCCCCAATTAGCTTAGACCTTGCTGTAATAATAAAATAATTAAAGCCAGAAAAGCTTATAAATTCCTAGGTGTAAATGAGAGTGAAAAAATTCACCATAAAAAATGAAAGAAATAATGCGTAAAGAGTACTATAGAAGGCTACGACTGATGATAAAAACTGAATTGAATTCTCAGAAGAGAATTATAGCAATTAATATCCTTGCAATCCCAGTTGTCCAATATAGTTTCAACATCTTAAACTGGACTCTAAACGACATCAGGTGAATGGATTCTAATACAAGAAAGCTTCTTTTTAAGCGTAAGGTGCATCATCCAAAGGCTGATGTAGACCGTCAATACATACCCCGTAACGATGGTGGAAGAGGTCTTATTCAGTTAGAGTTGTCATACAAGACAACAACTATTGGCTTACTAACATACATAGAAACAACAAAGGACTGGCTGATACAATTCGTAAGGCAACATGAAAAAAGAAAATAATATTCAATAATAAAATAAGGCAGTAAATACAAACAAGATTTACATTTACTAGATTATGTAGAAAAGTAAAACGGAAGTCAAGAACCAATTATTGCGGCAAAAAATATGAAAAAGAAAACCAAGGATAAACCTCTTAAACAGATGAAGCAACGCTGGCAAGACAAACCTCCGCATGGCCAATATCCAAAACGTGCTAATGACTCCAATGTTGATAAAGTTAATACTCATGGATGGGGACGTGCATATGGATTAATGTCTGAGACTGAAGGCTTTATTGTTGCAGCGCAAGACCAAAATCTTTTCACTAGAAACTTTCAGGCAAATATTATATATAATAGTATGGATCCAAAATGCAGGTTTTGTGATAAACACCAAGAAACAATAGACCATCTAATCTTAGGCTGTTCTGTACTTGCCCCAAATGAATATAAATATCGCCACGATAGATTGGGGCAATATTTACATTGGACAATGTGTAAACACTATGGAAAATCTGTAAACAAACACTGGTATGAACATTACCCAGCACCGGTTACAGAAATAGAAGATGTTACCATTCTATGGGATTACTCCCTCTACATAGACAGAAAAATTGAAGCAATTAGGCCTGACATTATTGTTAAAAACCAGAAAGAAAAAAATGTCTACTAATTAATATGGCTTGTCCAGCGGATTGTAACATAGCAAACAAGGAATTTAAAAAAAAACTGTCAAAATATAAAGACCTGGAAATTGAAATAGAAAAAATGTAGAAATTGAAAACAAGAGTTGTGCCAGTGAGATTGGGTGCACTTGGAATGATAAAAAGTGGTACAAAACAACACATTGAAAGACTCCCTGGAAACCCCATCTTAAGAGATATACAAAAACTTGTCTTATTAATACAGCCCACACAGTAAGGAGAAATGTGTCTATGTAACGCTAGGGATGATAGGGGAGATAGAGTAAACATGAAACGCCACTACATGCAGACTTGATTGGAAGTGCGACCAAAGCAGAAATAGAAATATGATGAAAAGTGGAAAAGCAAAACAGTAGCCAAGAACCAACTATTGCGGCAAAAAATATGAAAATGAAAGCCAAAGATAAAGCTCTTGAAAAGATGAAACAGCGCTGGCAAGACAAACCTCTGCATGGCCAATATCCAGTACGTGCCAATAAATCCAATGTTGACAAAGTTAATACTCATCGATGGTTACGTGCATCTGGATTAAAGTCTGAAACTGAAGGATTTATACTTGCAGCACAAGACCAAAGTCTTTTCACGAGAAACTTTCAGGCAAATATTATGCATAATAATATGGATCCAAAATGCAGGTTTTGTGATAAACACCAAGAAACAATAGACCACCTAATCTCAGGCTGTTCTGTGCTTGCCCCAAACGAATATAAAAATCGCCACGATAGAGTTGGGCAATATTTACATTGGGCAATGTGCAAACATTATGGAAAAGCTGTAAACAAACACTGGTATGAACATCATCCAGCACCGGTTACAGAAATAGAAGATGTAACCATTCTATGGGATTACACCATCTACACAGACAGAAAAATTGAAGCAAACAGGCCAGACATTATTGTTAAAAACCAGAAGGAGAAAACTTGTCTATTAATTGATATGGCTTGTCCAGCGGATTGTAACATAGCAATCAAGGAATTTGAAAAACTGTCAAAATATAAAGACCAGGAAATTGAAATAGAAAAAATGTGGAAATTGAAAACAAGAGTTGTGCCAGTGATAGTAGGTGCACTTGGAATGATAAAAAATGGAACAAAACAACACATTGAAAGAATCCCTGGAAACCCCAGCTTAAGAGATATACAAAAAATTGTATTATTAAGTACAGCCCACACACTAAGGAAAACGTTATCTATGTAATGCTGGGGATGATAGGGAGGATAGAAAAACATGAAATGGAGTCATAACAACACGCCACTACCTGCCTTAGGTCTCCCCGCAGACTTGGTTGGTAGTGAGACCAATGCAGAAATCTAAATATGATGAAAAATGACATAATAATAATAATGACAAGAAAAATACAAATAATAGGTAGTATATCAATAAAATATCGTGACTACGACTACAACTACAAACATCGTCTTAACCCTAGTCAGATCTTAAGTGTAATTCGATGATAAGGAGCGGTTCTTTAAAATGAACCCTAGTCGTGCTAATTTCATCTCTCCGAACCGATTCGTATTTGTCTGTCAGTATCCCAATTGCGCCTATCATAGCATGAGCAGTTTCTAATTTCTTGACCTTCTAAATGTTTGCTACGTCACATTTAAGACTACTAATTTTCCTTGTCTAGATTTTTTTTCAACTAAGAATACGATGACTGGAACCTCTTTATAAATTATCCAACAATACTTGCCTTTTAGATTTTATGTGGGCCAATTTTCCCACACTGATATTATCAAAATCTCTTGTTATACGTTTAACCGTTATCATAATTATATTTTTACAAATTATAAGATCTCAGATATAGAGTACTTTTCGCTAACTATTTAAATTATTTAACTACGTAAAATTCTGAAGTGATACTTCGCTTTATACCGATTTTCTCAATGTATGACAAAGTTTGACTATAGCTCAGGACTGTATGCATCATATTCTAGCAGCTTCAAATCAGAGATTGGTAAATTTCTTTAGCATTTTTATTTCATTGAACATACCAACATTTCTGTTGATATTTCTGAAATGAGGCATTTTAACTATTTATACTATTCGGACAAATCTTAATTGTCATATTCACGAGATGTACGCAGCAGCCTCCTTCAGTTGACATCAGTTGAAATTCTGAAGCGCAATATTTATTTCGTTCAAATGAATAGATTTTCCTAGTTACACGTGTCCTGCATTTTCGGGATAACACTGTTTCAATTATCTCCCTTTAGGACAACAGCACTTCAAGATTATGTTAATTTCTGCTGTGGCCAATTAGTAATCTTACAATTCTTTGGGTCAGGTCACTGGATTATATCAACCAGCTATTCTCTCCACTGGGCCATGAGCAAAACCAAAACATCATTATAAAAAAATATAAGGAGAATAGTTTGAACAATGAAAATAAGGTCAATACCTGCCATTATTGTTACAAAAAAAAAACTGCCGTTTCAATCAGCAAGCATTATTATTAGTATTACGTATGAAATTCCCTTAGACACTTAGATGTTTTGACCTGTGGATTACGATTATACCACTGCTTCTACTCGCAGCTTAGAAACACAACACTTTTCTTACCGCATGAGATATTTCTAGAATTGAGGCTACTTGCACAGTCTATTGATGCCAGCTATCCAAAAATCGTTCTGCGTGACAGAAAAAATGCAGGAACTAGTTTCAAGTGAGCCTAATAACTGAAGCTGCTGCTTGGTATGTTTCTATGATTTGCGCTGCCAGTTTTTGTTATTAATATATTTGCCTATTTCGCCTTTACAATACTTTTATCAATATCTATATCAACGTCAAATTGTGTCTTGTGGTGTATTGCATACTAGCTCCGCAGAAGAAATCGGAGAGCCGTTCGAAATCTAGTTACATTCTCTTACGCGCAAATAGCCTTGTGAAAATTATAACACCGTATCTTTTGCCTAAGGGTTAAATAACAAAACATTAGGTTGTGTAGCCTTGTTTAGCAATCAGTATACCTCAAGACATAATGGCAACCTACTGCGGAAAAGCCTTCTACCCAGGAAGTCATGTCACCTTTGAGACATGATCGGCCAAACGTGTATCACTTAAATAACTGACTGACTGATCTCAAGGTTTATCAGGTTCCATAATGTCTGCACTTCTTCTGAAATGAAATACCAGAACGAGTGATATTTATTTATTTTTTATCTTTATTACAAGCCAGTTACGATTATGCAACATTTCACTTTCGTTGTTTTGATTTAAAATAAAAATGTCCTACAGTAAATCATTTGACCATTAACCTGGTTAATGCGATGAAAAAAAAGATTTTGCAATTTCAACATTCATATGAAGATTACTTCAGAAATACCTCTCACATAATGGAAAGACATTGGCTTGATAAAAAGACCATTGTCACTAATGTCATACCATTATATGTGAGTTATTTCTAGGAAGTATACATGAGATATTTCTGCCACACTTTGTGCAACAAACTCAAGACAAAGAATAGATGAGGTAATGTTAAAATCAATTACAATGATGACAGCTATTCAAAAATAGAGATAAAAATTAATATTCATTTAAAAATCAGAAATCTACCATTTTGTTTACAAGTAATTATTTATATTTGAGTACATTATGAAATAATTAGGATTCAAAATAAAGAAAAATGTAATTTTTATTGATTAACTAATATTATTTTCTAGATATTAATCATGTATTTTCATTATGCATCTGTTAACGCTAAATAAAAGTATTGAATTCTCCGAGAACTCGTAGAAATTCTAAGGCAAATTCTTTCTGCATGTTCTTATGTTAGGTCATATCTCTTGAAGAAAATTTGATCTGAAAAAAAAAACATATACCGCCATTTTTAATAAGTAGTAAATAAGCATCTTTTTTTCATAATATACTTGTTATTGATAATCTGTTAGGTTTTTCATTAAACAAATGGTAAAGGATTATTTTGATACATAGAAGTATTTTACGAAATCTTACGGAATGTCCCGAAGATTTACGAAATCGATTAACAACTGACATATTTCAATGTATTTTTTTAAATTAAAAATAATGCTCAAAAAATAAGTTAAAATAGAAAGTATTGTTGTGTAAAATACTGACAATAATTTCAGAAATACGTTGCCTCGGCACGGTATAATGGTTATTGAACTATAGTTGATGAAAATATAAATTAGTGAGCTCGATCCTTATTTAGCGTCTCATATTGAGTTCCATGTGTAAAATTTAACCAAGCTTCGTAAATATGTTAAAACATGAGTATTTTTCAAGTACAAAAAAGCAATTAATTCAGATAAGAAGCGGATCTTAAAATTTGATATAGTTAGGAAGCAATAGGATTTCTCATCTTCAAAATAATTTGTTCCTTCTTAGCATACAACCATCTAGGTTTATTTAACAGCACCCGTAGTAGATTTTACTGCAACTATAATGTGGGAGCATTAGTAATAATTTACTCATAATTTTCATAATATTTCTTTATTTCCACTTCCTTATTATTCATATATTTCTCTCTCACGCACACATACACATACACCATAAGACTTTTGCTGATTGTAACTATCTATTTTGAGTGAATATCGAATCGAGTAATGGTTGAAATTTGTTATTAATCATTTAGGAGGTGTTATTTATTGCTAATCGTCTTTATTGATATTAATTTGATATTTTCTATCAATAAACATATCGGATCAAGTAGAAAGACTTCTTCTCAAAACTATATCACTCATTGTCCTTGATTATGCCCATGTCATGTTCACTTAACAGCTCTCGTACGATCACGTGAAGTTAAGCAACTTCAAGCCTTGTAAATATCTAGATGTGCGACTGCTTCGTTTGCCAGCTGCTATTTATTCTGTTATGCGAAGCTATCCTGGCCAAGGTATCAGCAGCCAGTTGTTACCCCTACCCATTATGGTCTGTCTTTTGAATTCAAATTTACTAAGCAGCTGGACTTGATGTTGATTTTTGGGAAAAGCAAGAATTGAAGATTGAAACTTTCTTAATTCAAATTTCCTGTGTTAAACTGTGAGGTATGTTACGAACTGTTTCTTAAATCCGTATTTTTCGTTTTTTTTTACTCACTTGTTGGCGTTCATGCTTCATTTGGAAAAAAACAGTTTGGGATTTTTATTTATTTATTTATTCTGTTATGCGAAGCTATCATGGCCAAGGTATCAGCAGCCACTTGTTACCACTCCACGCTATGGTCTGTCCTTTGAATTCAAATTTACCAAGCAGCTTAACTCGATGTTGATTTTTGGGAAAAGCAAGAATTGAAGATTGAAACTTTCTTAATTCAAATTTCCTGTGTTAAACTGTGAGGTATGTTACGAACTGTTTCTTAAATCTGTATTTTTCGTTTTTTTTCCTCACTTTTTGGCGTTCATGCTTCATTTGGACTTTATCTCAGTTAAAACTTAGTTAACTCTCCACTTTTGGAAGTTTGTGTTTTGTGTTTCTTTTCTTTACTTTTTTTTAAAATAGGAGTAGATAGGTCACACTGTCGCCCGGTCCATTCTCCTCCTACGTCTATTGAACTGGAGTAGAGGCCTGCCCCTTGTTTCCTGTTTAGGATGTGGTTTCCGGCTTTCTTTTCTCACTCTTCAGACCATGGTATTGGTGCTTCCGTGAGTTTCCTGCGATCTGACCGGTTGGTGGCAACGGCTCAACACTGTGAGGGTACCGGGTTGGCAGTTTCTTGGTTGCTGCATCCGACTGGTAGTTATGAGCCCTAACTCTTGCGTAGCGTCAAGAGCGGCTGCTCTGATTAACAGTTGTATAATATCGGGGTTCTTGTAGTGCGATGTCGCGCATGGATAGGTGTCCCTGCAAGCGCTTTCGGTGGGCAACCAAGAGGCCGCACCTTGTTGCAGCCCTAGCCAGTTTCCCTCCCAGCACAGATCGTGGATAATGACCGCCTGTATCCTCTACCCTAGGTCCATTTCTACAAACGGAATCATGACTAAACAAATCAGAAATGACCCTAAACCAGTTAAATCCAAACCACCTAAACCCATTAATCTTTCCTTCACTAATATCCGGGGTATTCGTACTAACTTTCTTAGTGTAGAAGCGTTCCTGCATGAAAAGTCCCCTGACATCCTTGCGCTTTGCGAAACTAACCTCAACTCAGCTATTCCCTCCTCTGACCTCTTCATCACTGGTTATCTTCCCCTTTTAAGGAAGGATTCCACTGTCCACATCCATGGGCTGGGTGTCTATGTCAGCGAACACCTCCCCATAGCTAGGGTGACTTCACTCGAATCTACTGACCACCAATACATATGTCGCCGCCTGCCTCTCCTCAGTTCGGTAAGTTACTTATTCTTTCTTTACCGTTCTCCCTCCTCTCCTGACTGCTCCCTACTAGATAGCATTGCTGACGACATAGATAAGGCTATTTCCTATCACCCATTTGCCCACATATTTGTATTTGGAGACCGCAATGCCCATCACTCTGAGTGGCTTCAAAACGCCGTTACTGATCCAGCGGGCGTTCACGCCATGAATTTTGCTATTTTCCAATCCCTTACGCAAGTGGTGGACTTACCCACTCGATTCCCAAGCACTCCCTCGGGTCATTCCTCACTACTAGACATATGTTTCACCTCTGCGCCTGACGCCTGTCAAGTCTCGCAGCTTTGCCCTCTCGGCAACTCCAAAGACGCTGTAGTCTCTCTCTGTATTTCTTTCCAATCTCACTCCCACCAGGAGCCCCCGACCTATAGGACCTCCTACCTCTAGCAAAAAGCTGACTGGGATGCCTTTCGCGATTTCCTCTGCGACGTCCGTTGGAGTAAAATTGTTCGACCTATCAGTTGATGACTGTGCCTCTGAGTTCTCGTCATGGGTGAAAGCTGGCATTGATGCCTTCATACCCACCAGGAAGTATTGCTTAAAACCTCATTCCTCTCCGTGGTTCTCTCCGGCCTGCTCAGCCGCCATTGCCCACAGGAACCATTAATTCCGTCTATTCCGGAGACAGTCAACTGATCACAATAGGCGCCTGTTCATATCTGCTCGCAATGAATGCAAGAGAACCCTAAATGACGCCAAACAGTTGTTTGCTGAGAGAATGCGACAGCACATAGCTGACCGCAAGTTCGGCTCCAAGGACTATTGGAGGATTTGTAAACTAGTGTTCAACAATAGGAAATCCTCAATACCTCCTCTAATCCATGGATTTGAGGTTCTCACGTCATCTGCGAACAAAGCTGAGTGCTTTGCCCACATATTCTCATCGAAATCCACATTCGACTCGTCCGGAGTACACCCACCCGACTTCCCTATTAGAACTGATGCCAAATTGCACGACGTCTATATTACCTCGACAGTAGTATCCAGAGTAATTTCAAAACTCGACCACCATAAGGCGTGTGGAGACGATGGAATCCCGGTGATAGTTTTTAAGAGTTGTGCTCCTGAACTTTCCCCTGTCCTCTCTAAACTATTTAACTTCTGACACTGCCTTTAGGCTTCCTGCTTTCCTGCATGCTGGAAGTTATCTTCAGTCGTTCCTGTATTTAAGAATTGTGGTGAACCCTTGGACCCATCCAACTATCGCCCTATCGTTCTTCTACCGATATTCGGGAAAGTATTCGAGGCTATAATCAATGCTGAAATAGATCATCATCTCACCGCCCACAAACTGTTCTCCGACAGGCAATATGGATTCCGCTTTGCCAGGTCCACGGCCGACCTGCTAACAACCGTAACGGAGTACATGCTACAGGCCCTTGATGAGTCTGACGAGGATCGCCCGGTTGCTCTAGATATCTCCAAGACTTTCGACAGGGTTTGGCACTCTGGCCTCCTATGCAAACTACGCGGTTATGGTATTACCGGTCGCCTGCTTGACCTCATCCAATCTTTCTTCAAAAACCGCAAAATGAAGGTCGTTCTGAATGGGCGTGTCTCTTCGTCCTACAGCACGAATGATGGTGTCCCACAGGGCTCTATCCTGGGCCCAACGTTCTTCCTTATTTTCATCAACGATCAAGTCCCAAGTAGGCATCTACGCAGATGACACTACAATATACTCCCGCACCAGTAAGAAACCTGTCGTGGCGGACAGATATAATCTCGCTGCTGACCTTGAAAGGGATCTACACTTTGTGGTGAACTGGGGCAAGAAGTGGCTTGTCAACATCAATTCATCTAAGACCAAGCTGTTGTCTGTCAACCATTACAGGCAACCTCTCCTGCCTCCCATAAGCATGGGCCAAGCAATTCTCCCGGAGAGTAATACACTACGCCTCCTCGGACTTACCCTGTCCTCAGACCTCAAATGGAACCACTATATTGAGTCCATAGGAAAATCTACTGCTAAGATGGTTGTGTCACTATGTCGATCCAGGATGTTTTTTCCACCTGAATCCATCCTGCATATATACAAGTCAACCATCCATCCATGCATGGAGTAATGCTGCCATTTATGGTCAGGTGCCCCTGCCGTTCTCCTCAGTGTTCTTGACAGGCTCCAGAGGAAAGTCTGTAATGTGATAGGTACTGATCTGGCGGCTCGACTGCAACCACTTCCCCATCGTCGAAATGTGGCCTCCCTTTGTCTGTTCCATAAATACTTTCATGGCTTCTGCTCAGACGAACTTAAGTCACTGATGCCTCCTGAACAGGTGTTTACTCGTACAACCAGACTGGCAACTCGGTCCTACCCATTCACAGTCAGGTTAGCCAAATGCAGACGACAATTCTACTCCTGCAGCTTCTTCTCTCGCACTTCCCGCCTGTGGAACTCGCTCCCGTATTCTTACTTTCCTGACGGCTACAACCTCCAGAAATTTAAATGCAAAGTCAATACTCATCTACTAACCACTGGACTCTAGCTCTCTCCCCACCCCTGTATAACCTTCTCTTTCTCTTCACCCATGTATCTGCCATCGCACCTGCTTTCTCAGCTTTCTATTGTTCCTTTCTAACTAGTTTGTACTCCTCACTCTTTTCTAATTAATCTTTTTACCGTTATGTAGCCCCCTGCACATCAGTGGCGTTTCCGCCTTGCTCGGAGTGAAATGATTAAAAAAATGCTTGGATGTGCCTGTGGGTAATGAAGAAAACCTCGGAAATGGAAACAAGTCTAGCCGCGTTCATTTTATTCAGCTATGCACAGATACACGTCCGTCTTTTCTACCCACAACCATTAATTTATTTGTTTGACTTGCAACATCAAATCATCATCAATTCTAAAACATTCTTACAATCTGAAATCTTTTAGTGGTTCAAAATAGTAAAAGGTTTTGAAACCGTAAAAAACCGTAAAAAAAAGAAAAATGCATACAAACAAATCATTCAATTCTGCGCAGTCATTCCTCGCATATCTGCAGTTCAAGTACACGTTACATGGTTTAGTGGATTAAAGGTTGGTTTGTAAATTTGAATTCTGGATACAATCCTTCGGCCAGGTCGAGTGTGAAATCTGGCAAGCAATGATTTCAGTCAGTTAAGTGCCATACGTAATACACGCTTGGGCGATCATATCTCGACAGAGACATGACTGACTGGGCAGAAGATTATCCCGCAGTAGGTTGCCATTGCTTTCTGCGGTAGACTGGTTGCCGACCAAGGCTATAGGACCCAATCTGTCCTGTTATTTAACCCATAACTGGAAGGAATAGATGTATTAATACCTTTCCCAAGGGTATTTGTGCGTAAGTGAATGCAATGAATTCAGCTGGAATTCGAACTCGGCTCCCCGATTTCTTGTTCCGAGCTGATATCCAATGCATCACAACCCACAACCCACAACGCAATGATTTAGGATTGCTAAAAATATTAAACTAGGAGTTCGGTTTAGAATTATCTGTAATTTACCAAGATCAAGAAACACCTAATGAATGTTGGACAGTGTAACACCCGAAACGCTGTGTTACCAAATACAAAGTTGCGGATCATAGTCCGAATGAAATTAGTACAAATATAAGCAACTCATTATTCAAGAAATTCAATAAAATATATCCGATATCCGACGTTCTACTTCAAACACTTAATACAAAATATCAATTTTTATATTTTCCAAAATTGTAATGTCTACTTACTAATTTGAACAACTGATTACGCACTAAAAGACCCAACACTCATTACATAATGATGGTTAGGAAATGACATTGTTTTAAAGATGTATAAGGGAGGAAAAAGAGACACATAGTATAAGGAAATGTAAGATTTATGAGTGATTGTAACTATCGATCTCGTTTTTTTTTTCAACATATATATATATATATATATATATATATATATATATATATATGTATATATATATATATATATTAGCAATGAATGCTCTATAGGAGTTCCATATGAGATCTGGCGTGAGATTGATATCCGACAGATATTCCAGTGGTTTGAAAGTTTGTCTAATATTTGACTATGCTTCAGAGATGAGGGAGTATTTACCTTTACATTTTTAAGACAGTTGTCCTCTTCCTTATTTCTCAATTCACTAAATTTCGACCGTTGGACGCGCCAGACTTCTTCAAATGATTAGAATTTGGAATCGAAACGGTCATTTCGTTCACTGTGTTATATTATCGAGAACACATGTCCCAGTGGAGAAAAGGGTTGGTTAGATCCATTGAATTCTCCCATAGAATTGTGAGTTTAACAAATATCTTAGAGATTTGAGTTAAAGAGATATAAGATACTTGGAAGTTGAAATGGCATATAGAAAGAGAAGGATATACCTTAGTTAACAAATTAAAAGATTCGGTTCGAAAATGGAAATGAAAATGTGAACAACGAACTTCACAATGTAAATAAGGTAAATGTTATGGACAGTGTTCTTTTTACTTTTTTAAAGCAATTTTCTTGCTTTTAGAGTAGATACTTTAAATACTTATCACATTTCCAGATAATACATCTTCTATTTATAGTACCTTAAATATTCTATTGAGTTTCAATTGTTTCTTTAATCCCTACTCTGCTTTCCCTGCGAAGGGCTTTTACAATACTAGTGTCTTCGGTATTGGGGAAAGAGAATAATGTTAATTTATTGAAAGCAATCCCGTGACGACTATGTTTAAAAGGTAAGGAAATCTGGCGGCACGTGGCAAGATCACAAAGCACATCGCAGTATGCGTGCAGACAAGTGTCCACTCACTAATTATTGTTCAAATTCAGTAAGACGTCCTATTAGTCGAGTATTGTCTATTTTGTTGCTAAAGAAGCGTTAATAACAATTGGAAAATCGTGATTTTTTATATTCTTACTTATTTCTTTAATACAAAAATTTCCAAACAAATGGTATATGTTTCTACAAAAGAAGAGGTACAAATTTTGATATAAGAATACAATTTAATAATTGAAAAAGTTTTAAGATAGTTACATAAATTTTTGAGAAACTAATATGCGAGAAATATCTTTAGAATTAACTGAATTTTTCCTCTGTGAATTAGACTTGCGTAGCACTGTATGTAAGCCGATATATTTCACGTTCGTTATGCACAAAAATTTGTAATCCTAAAAGAAAATTAGGAACAGAAATAAGTTTACTGAAACAGAATATAGTATTCATGAGAAAAGCAAAACATCATTTTTCTTCATTTTTCTACACATAAAAGATACTGCAGAAAAGCCTGTAGCATATACGTCCCTGAAATGACTCCAACAAAATGAGAAGAATTTTCGTTTTGTCTTATGTGGTTAGGCTCCCCTTCTTTTCGTTTCAGTATTCTCAAGAGGCTCCAAAAAATATCTGTAATTTGATTGGTCCAGACCTGGCAGCAAAATTCCGACAATTTTCTCATCGGCTGGATATGGGATCTATCTGTTTTTTTCCTTTTAGTATTTTTATAGCTTCTGATCCGACAAACTTAGGTCGCTGCCCGCTACACAAGAATTTACTCGGGCAACGAGAATGGCAACCCTGTTTACAGTTAGATCAACCAAATGCTGGCGACAATTCTACTCCAACAGTTTCTTTTCTCGCACTTCCTGCCTGTGAAACTCCCTTCCATATACTTACTTTCTTGACTGTTACAAACTCCAAGAAATGAATGCAAAGTCAATTCTCATCTCTTATCCACTTAACTCCATCACTTTCTACACCACCCCGTACATTTTGTTCTTTCCCATTCCCTCTACTTTTGCGACTATTGCATAAAAATATAACTATATTATGGAGCCCCCTGCACATCAGTGGGAATCCTGCCTTGCTTTGGGTGAAATGATCATAAAAAATATTTAAAAGTTTAGTTTTTATTGATAGTTAAACTATTGTCACTGCATTTTTTTTTATTATGTTGTCTCTTTTTTTGTCTGTAATTCTTTTTCAGTTTTTCTTTTTGACATATATTCAATGATTTGATGAGGTTTGTCTTGATGATCATTATATGAGTTATTTTCTTTATGAATTTTTTTTCTTGTTTTTGTATAATATTTTTCCTTTTGAATCTAATTGTTCGCTTTTCAAGTTTTTGTGTTTGCTAATTATTTTTTATTATCATTATATTATATAAATCTTTCTCTTGATATTTTCCAATTTTTATTTGTAACAGTTCTTGTTTTTATTATGTGAATATAATATCGTGCATATATGGGGCCTCTTATAAATATATATGTGTTTTATTTTGTGTATAATTATATCTATTCTCATCTTTTGTGATATATTATCCTTTTAATATGTTTTGAGTATGTGTGATTTGGTTTATCTGATCTTTTGTGTGACACTTACTCTGTCTGTTATTAAACTTTTTAGCAATATACACCTCTACTCTTAACTTTACCATTTTTCTTCTCAGTAGAAAATTTTCCTAGAATTTTCTGAGTTAAACGTAATATTTGATTTTTCGGGTTTGACAAAGCAGTGCGTAAATTTTACAGCTGCCGAAATAAAATCTAATTTTATTACCGTTTGTTTGTAGAATTTTCTTCTCTATATTTCATATTACTCTGTATCAAATCTATTGACTTCTCTATTTTTATTTATTTAATATTTTAAATTAATAAGATTAAATTTTGTGATTTTCCTCTCTGCTTCAATGGGTTTGTCATTTTTCATATATATATATATATATATATATATATATATATATATCTTCAGTATACTATCATATCCCGAATGCCATCACATATATATTGATCTTTCCAGAATGACGATTAATTTGTAATAACTGAAGATTGCAATCATATTAATATTTATTGAAGTACTGTGTAATCTTTCGTAAATCTTAAAGGAACACGTATAGTAAATAGAAAATCAGAAAATTCGAAATATTTCCAACCATGAAACCAGATATAATTAGCTAAATAACTAAACCGGAAAATATTAATAAATGATTCAGTCAGTGTGTCTCCAGTGGACCCCAAATGTTTCACCTGTTGTGTAAACACGATAATATAAATTTCGCAAAATATGCCATTTATACTAAAATATTATGATCCAAATTAAACCCTGAATATAACACCTGCTTAGAAACACTATTCATCCTTTTGTTCGTATTCGTGACATTTCTACATATTCTTGCGTTTACAGCTCTTACTAATCTAAGAATTGCTATGACATGGCGTGGAAGGCGAATACAATCAGACAGTAATTAAGAAATGCCTAAGCCGTAATGACTTGACAGTTCGCCAACATCTAAGCGCTAAATGTTGAAGCTTAACAAGATAGCAGTTTGTTAATTTTAATAGGATAGCACAAGAAGGAAGATGAAAAGATAAATGACGCATATTCGCACGATAGACTGATTTTCAAGGAATTAAAGTTATACGTGGAGTGAATGTGTTGATATTTATTGATATATCCTTGTCTATTGAGACAAACTTACTGAATCAAGAATGCATTTAAATAGGTATGTCTAGTGAGAAACGAATCTTTAAGCAGATAAAACCTAATTTATTTCCCTATTTCGAATTCTATATATTAGAGAATGATACGTTAAATGTACGATAATTTGACGATATTAGGCTGATTTTACAATTTCTTATTGTTTTGATCACTCTTGAACAAACTTTAATGCAAAGGTGATGCAATCCTTGGCACTAAATTTCAATATTCGTTCATTTGTTTAATTAGTCACCTGTCAGAATTCCGTCTCAGATACAAAAACAGACAACGTCAGGAAATGTATCTTATTCCGGTCATGCTTTTGAATTTTTTGCAAATAATGACAACTAAGTTCCAACGATTTAACATCAAAATAGTCAGACGTAACCCCCAATTCTACACTAGCAGTTTCTTTCGTTCATTTACCACATGTGGAACTCCCTTCCCCATGCTTGGTACATCTCTAGCTACAATCTTAACAAGTTTAAATGCAACGTCAATTGTCATCTTCTATCTCCGTGACTCACCTCTCCTTTACCCTTACTGTAAAATAACCTAAATTTTTCTTTCTCTATCATCTGTCTCTTCTGATTGTAACCCCTTGCCCACCAATGATAATATTGCCCTTCTTTGGCTTAAATGATTATAAAAATAATCCTCTCCAAACTAATTTACGAGGATTTCCGTGTATATAACCTTAGAAAATCAAGTCACCGATATATTTTTTCAACGGAATTTATGTTGAAAATTTGGATTCAATATTCATATCTTTCTAAAGCATTTTTAATACATTTATTATTTATTTTTTAACGGCACTTCAAAACATGTACATCATCTTAATGCCGAATCTATAAGTCTTATATCTCAGAAAATATTAAATTGAGGTCTTTAGATTTGAGGTTTAGTTTAAATGTTTCCAAAAAGCTTTGTGTATTTTATTTGGGATTATCAGAGATTCCAAAGTTGTTTAAGGTTAAGTAACCCTTTTCCGAAAATCTCTTTCATGTTTCTTAATTTTTATAGATTTCCCCAGATATGATTAAAGTCATTATAGTCTATAAGTATTTGGTTGATTTTATATGATGCATAGTATGATGTACATATGGGATATTCTTCGATTTTAACTCCTCCACTTAACTGCTTGTAAAATTACCAGATCTATGCAATTATTTATCTCGTAAAGCCTTCAGATGATTTTCTGGTGTGAAATTTTGATGCATTCAGATTTTTATATATACATTTTTAATATAAGCAGTCACGTTTGGTAATGCCAATGCACATAATAGTGTCTTGATTAAAGGTGATATCTTTATCAGTATTTCCAATTTATTTCGCAAATGAAAAAGTCTGTGGGTAAACATAATTTTTTTTATTCTTTATATTTCACGCTTTAACGAAATATAACTATTTTGGAATAAAAAAAATATAAAATTAAAAGTTTTGCACAATTAAAAAAGCTTTCTCCGTTCCTGGTATCCGTATGAATTTCTGCAATTCAGAATGCTTCCTTTTGTACTATATTATTTCGACTTACTAGCTCTTTTTGGAATTATACCTAAATTCTTCAAACTCTTGAAAAGATTTCACTGTTCCTGGCTAACATACATTCTATCGAAAGAATATTATTCTCCACAGATTTTCTTCTGTTTCTCTATTATTTCCAATCTTCGGACTGTTGTCCTCATCTTTCATTCCTTGATTAAGTCGTTTCGGTTGTGGTACCCTCAGACCTTCTTTAGGGGCTAAAAATTTTGAACAAAACTCTTTATTTCTATCACTGGGGCATATCATTCTCATTCCATGTACCATACCACTACCGGCAATAAATATAATGACAACAATCCGAACAGTAGAAATTATGTAAATACTGCCTTATCTCAGAAGTATTGAGAAACTAAGTGTCTATCTTCCATAAAATCGGCCAGTAACAAAGTAATTGTCAGGTGAGGCTCCAGCTTATACTTAAATTTGCCCTCCGTTTTCATAATTATTCTAAAAGTTTAATTTCTCAATCTTATCCTATCCGAAACATGTTTTTGTTTCTTGATATCTCTGATACGTACAATCATAAATAAAATATAAACAACATCAATCGCCATTTTCTTATTATTATTGTCTTCTAATATCATCCACTGTCAGTAACCCATTACAACTTAATGACATTAACGCCTTGTTTGAGAAGAAATTATAAAAAAATAATTACATATTATAATTTCCAACGATATGTTCGCTATAACAGGGTTCCACGCTGAAAGACTCTAGCATTGTTTACGGCTAGTTATTGTAAACTTAATTCCATTTCTGCTTTTCATTTTCTACGTTGACTTACTTAACAGGGTCACGACATTTTCAGATTAGTGACATCTGAATTTCTGGAAAAATGTTGATATTATTAAAGTGAAAAGGCATTTCAGTTCTACTAAACCTAATATATCTGTCATGAAAAACTCTACAAGTGTTCATTAGTCACATTTCTCACTGCTACATACTTAGGATATGGTAATATGTTTTGATAAATCCAAGGCAAAAACTTGCTGACCAATTGAAATACTATCAATCAGAGTTGCTGCCATTTTGAAATACATTCAATCAGAGTAAACGTATCACCATTGACCGTTCTCTATTTAGAATCTATTCACATATTTATATGTTACTCCCAAGTCGCTTTGTTTGTTTCATTCCTCAAACTGAATGAAAAAACAGCAATTCTCTTTTCACATTAAGATCCAGATTTCCAACAAACCTCGACAAATTTTATTCATTTGCACAAAAGTCGATCACATTGGGGATATTTGGTAAAGTTAGGTGACCGATACTCAAAACGGTTGATATTGAACGAGATTTTTAATGTAGTCAACGTTAAATATCCTGTTCACTAAGGTAAATCATGTCCATGCTGAACCTGTAAATCTTTTAAATGTTAATGATAATTTTATGTGAGTTAGGCTTAATTTATTTATTATTATTTTATTTTCATCATAATTTGATTTATGCTATGGTCACACTACCTACCAAGTCAACAGAAGAACTTAAGGAAAGTCATTGTCTGTTGTTATGTCTATATTTTCTGTTTTTTCTATCGCTTATGACATCCCTAGCGTTACATATGCTATATTCTTCTTAGTGTCTAGGCTGTACTTAACAAGACAATATTTTGTATTTATTATTATTATTATTATTATTACATGTATTTCATGTAATATGAGAACAAGTCTTAGCAAATATGTTATACGTTACTGCGCATTAAACTGTGAATCGTAATCTGAACTGTAATGATTTTCCTCGAATTTCTAATTTGATTGCAGAAATTATGCACGATTCAAAAATAAAACTACTACCATGATTAATAAAATAAACTTTACGTTTCACAGTTCATGATGACTTTTCGCAGGAAGATTTGATCTGTTAAGATTTCAATATATAATACACGTAGGCACAGCTTGGAATTGAAACTCAGCTCTCTAGCTTGTAATTACAGTCATGTTCTTTATATTCTCTTACACGTAAACGCCATTGGGAATTGTATATATCTAGCTCTTCTCCTCGCACTAGTTTTGAATTATCAGTAAAATCATTACATTTATAAAATTATTAAAATCTACAAATATTTTCTGGATTTAAATATCTTTAAAAATATTGAGAAGCTGTAAAATGACAAATCAATCTATTAATGTGAGTTTATATGAAATCATATGAAATCTAATACAGTATTACTTGAAAAGAACTGTTGTAGAATCTTGTTTTGACAATGATCGCAGAAATGATAAAACCAATTCCTCTTCGGATATATGCCGAAATCTATCTGTCCTATTTTTTAGAGAATTCTTTTAGGAAAACTGTGCCTTAGATTTCTCTTCACATATTTTTATTCAGAAAACAGACACTTTTCATGTATTATTTGCATCATTTCAGACATGCCATGTATTACTTGCATCATTTAACATATTACTTGCATCATTTCAGATAAAGAATATTTTTACCAAAAAAGGGCATTCAGAGAACGACAAATCAGTAATTTCCAGGTAGCCATTCCAACAATTTTTTGCATTTTCTTTCAGCAGGAAAAATTTGTAAACATAGCCTTGAAATTTGAAATTTAATGTTAGTAAAGAAATCTCACCGATCATGTTCTAAATTAGTAAAAGTGCAACATTGATGGGTGTATAATTAAACGTATTTGGTGCTAATGCTACGTCACCATATATACGAGAAAGTGAGAGTGTGTTGCAATTATGAACTTTTATTAGTGTCTTTGTGAGATATATGTCGCACTATGTGTGTTCATGTAGACTACAGAGCTTAATAATTGAAGTTTAGAATGATGTTTAATTCAATGACTAGTCTTAGGGAAATGTTGCAATGTGTTCTGGTAGGGGAATACCTGGATAATATACAACTGGGATGATAGAAATATAAGGGAAGTTAAATATGTGTAATCGAGTTATTTTACAATGAATTACACTAATTCCAAGGCTGACATTCATTCTGTAAAAGTTTTGTGGTTCTTTGTAAAACGTTCATAATTTCAAGAAAGGACGTTCTTGTTGATCAACATGAGTCGTGTCATGCTATAGCAGGAACTCTATGATGCCCGGTTTGGAGGAGGTTTGTTGGACAGTAAAGATAATTTTTGAAGTTTTCGTCCATTATACATATGATACTATTATTACCCGCTCTAATTATTAATAATAATAATGAGGTCAGATAAAAAATGAGCGGCAGAAGAAGAGGAGGAGAGGAGAGAAAGAGAAAGATGACGAGAAGAAGAAAAAGTAACAGAAGAACAGACGTAACATCGCTCTCACCTTTTACCTTTATCCCTTTTTCTACTCATTTCTTCGACTAATATTTCTTCCCCCTAATGTATGTCGTTTTCCACCTCTTCCTTCGCATCATTTTCGTCTATCTTTCTTCCCCACTATCTTTGTAATCACCACCTCCTCATCATTGCCGTATTCCTACTCTTCTCCCTCACTTTAATCATCTATGCATCTCCCCCGCATCTTTGTTTTCTTCTCTCTATTCACCGTCATCTTCGTCGGGAATACTTCATCCCTCTCATTTTTAACGTCATAACCACTCTTCCCTCTTATCTTTGTCGTTTAATTTTCTTCCCCCTTTCCCTTTGTCGTTCATTCTTCTTCCTCCACATCTTTATTGTCTATTCTTCTTAATTTGAGTTGAAATTGTGAAAAAATTGCTGTTTGATCTGTTTACTTGTCCATACAAAAGATAATCATTGGACATTGTTTTTTCATTGATAAAATTGTTTTCCTCATCCAATTCCTTTAATCTGTGGTTTATAACAAGCCACCTGTTTAGAAGACCTACAGGCGTTTTGTCTATATATATCTTAATGAAATCGCAAAAACTCTATCACGTGTCTAATTCATCTACGGTTTTTCATATTCATAATTTCAACTTAAAAAGAGGAACATGTTTCTTGAATTTTAACTTTATTGTTCTGGATAAGAAAAAATATAGTCTCGACTTTATAACTGAGAGTGTTCGTAGGTAACGAACGTAATACTTTCCGATGCAAAATGTAAACATTTTAAATTAATGAATCATTTCAAACAGTAAAAGTATTTATTATGGAAATGAAGGATATTTTTTATATTTTGTTTCAAATAAGAAAGTTCTCACTATATAATCAAATACATAGTCAATAATACAGATGTTAATACCCAATTTATCAGTAGGATAATTACATACCGACTTCAATTGCTATTATTCTCAAACCAAAGACAATTGATGTAGGCCGGCTAGCAATCACATCTGCCGTTGGTAAAACAAGATTTAATGATGACTGCAAACATTGAGATGGTTCAAATATCAAACGATTATTAGTCATAATCGGTTGAATTGATATTCAACGATTTTACTTTAGTACAAATAACATCAAGACTTATTTAATTATTCTAAGCATTAGTTATTCTATATAAGTATTTGTTTGATTAAACACAAAAATTTCTTTTTTTATAACACTAGAAAATGTATCTACCTACTTCTACATTCGAAAGATTTAATAATTACTATGTCAACTGGCACATCTGTCGAAACTGTGTTTGAATTTTCATAATGAAAATACAGTTCTACCCGGTGTGTTTTAAAACACTGTCTGTGACAGTGTTGGAGCTAAGCAAATTTCATTTACCTTTGCAAATAACAAAGGGCATGTCATCTTTTTCAGATTTTCTCGAATTGCCATCTCTGTTCGAAAGTACATGTATGCAGGCGTTACATTTCCGTATTAAAGTAATTTCAAACTAATTAATAGATTTTTTCTATTATTAATCTAATATTAAAATTTACACATTCTACACTTACAATCATTGCCCAGTGTCATATTCGTCAACAGAATTTGTTGCGTGGTTCTATTAGGGTATAATTCATTACAAATATTTTATTTTCTAAATTGTTAGTCACTCTCTAATCTGTTGATGATGATGTTAAGGCAACTTGAAGAATAATAGTGTACATTGCACAAGGAAATATTTCTTACTTTAGAAAACACATCTACATGAAACAATATTTCGAAGATATGTGAGATTATTTCTGTTTTCAATCCACCATCAAAAAATTTTGTTTATTTTTTCAGCTTTTCTTAATTTTTAATAAAAAGTTTAACAAAAGAAAACTTCGAGCAAATTCCAAGATCTTCGCACCATTATGTGTGTATATATATATATATATATATATATATATATATATATATAGCGAAAGAGATATATCTGCGGATGACTCTCTCTAATATATATATATATATATATATATATAATATAAAACGGTCATGAAATTAAGAATTCATTTTAGCAGTTGTAAAATTATAAGTTATTTCATCATACACAAAATATCAAATAGTTTAATTTAACACAACATATTGAAAAAAAAGACAATATTTAATCATTTCGTGTTGAATTATACTCTATAAATATAAATAAAGCAGCCTGTATTTTTACGACTGCCAAATTTAATTCTGAATTAATAACAGTTATTTATGTGTTGAATATTCTTCATCGTATATCATTTTGCTCTGAATAATATCCATTGAACTCTGTATTTTGATTTATTTAATATTGTATATTAATTAGATATTTTTTGTAGTGTTCTCTCCGTTTTTACTTGATTGTCATTATATACATATATATATATATATATATATATATATATATATAGATAGATAGATAGATAGATAGATAGATAAACAGATATACATATATATATATATGTGTGTGTGTGTGTGTGTGTGTGTGTGTGTGTGTGTAAGTACACCATTTTACTAGTTTTATTTGAATTACAATAATTAGGAAAATGATCTCTGAATATATAGAACATGAACTGAGATTAAATCTCAATGCTAATATTAATATTATCCGTTTTCTTATCAGGCCCTTTCGACAGTAATTGAAAAAACACCCAGTACTACTACCCGTAGAAAATTATAAATTATTTCAGTTGATATAATCTTTCAAGGAAATAAGCTTCTCAAGTTCAGTCGCTAGGATCACGTATTTATTATTTGTGGAGATAGTCTTCCTGATCTTTTATTTTAAGTAGCCTACAATATCAGCATCTTGATTATGACATCATTTTGTTCTTCGATTTAGGTACGTTACACATTTGAGATTGTACTGATGTTTTAAGCTATCAAATAAAGTGATCTCTTATTTGATAGAATATTTTGTTTAGGATTCTCTTCACAATGTTTGATATTTTCCAAGAACCTCAAACTCACTCGATCCAAAATACATTTGTCGTTGTATACTGTTTGGGTCATATATCCTTATTAAAGTCTAGATATGACTAAACTTTAAATTTGAATGGTTTGCTGCAATTTGCGTTATTAGGCGAAATTAAATCTCGTTCAATCTATTCTTTATTGAATTTCTTTTTCTCATATATTTTTCTTTTTTTGAAGTTCGTTTATAATGACAACAACGTCTGCTCCATCAAATGAGAAGAATGACAATTGAAAAAAAATACTGCGTTGTGATATCTTGTTGACAAAGATCAACCTGCTCACAT
Organism: Ascarosepion bandense; assembly: GCA_037127315.1. Taxonomy (NCBI): domain Eukaryota; kingdom Metazoa; phylum Mollusca; class Cephalopoda; order Sepiida; family Sepiidae; genus Ascarosepion; species Ascarosepion bandense. The sequence continues at coordinate 14,234,816 of JBBBDQ010000190.1, forward strand.
TAACATTCACGCAAACGACTGATATCTAGTGGCCATGGCCATCGCACTAGGCGATCCTAACGTGGTGTCCGTCCAAGTTTCTGGTCTTAAAATCGGCAGGTTTCAAATCTATTAATGGTTTTAACAGGGCAATCTGAAGAACATTACCTTTTCTGAGCATATTCTCATTTCTTTGACTTAATTTGAGTAACCCTTTTTTTAGAACGACATATCTTTGAAAAAAACATGTACATTGCTGAATCGTATGCTTACACATATATCTGGTGAATATAGAAAACATTTTATGTCAAACCTCACCATGAGTATACCAATAAGAAAATATGTTTACCAATCTTTTTGAATAATTTGTACATTATTCTTTGCAAGTGTATAGATAGAAATTGTCAAGAACTCTTAAAACACTGTAGCACGTTTCAAAGGAGGATACCACGAGATAAACCAAGAGATTCATGATCTTACTTTGTTTTAGTTTTTTATCTCTGAAGTTTTTAAATAAAGTTTAGAATTCGTAGTAACTGAAATTTTATTAGCATCAGAAAATCTTTAATATAAAATTCTGTACCAAAGCATCGTTTTGTACAAATGTAAAGAATAATGAGAAAAAATAGTTTATGTTGATAAACATGTCAGTTATATGATATATATCTAAATAAGCATCTCGATTTTGGTAGCCAATGTTTTTTGCATGATTATATTCTCATTGTACAAGCCCAAAGTGTCACTCGAGGTAGAACGCTACATATTTGGAAGCACAGATATATTGGGAGATTTGTGTAGAAAAAAAGTTGTAGATATCAGAGATAGATATTTTTGGGGTCTAGAAATAATTGTAAACTAAGAATTCAAAATGGAATCATAAAAACTCAGATAAGTATGTGGACTGACAAAAAAAGTGATGGCGTGTTGAGAGATTTCATTTTTACAGTAATCGAATGATAGTCATCGATGACGTCAAGTGAAGATTCCCGGCCATATCCATTAGCGAGTTTACCTGAATATTACTTTTTTCATCTTTTTTTCTATTTCAGGAAGTCATGTCACCACTTAAAAGAGTTCTATAAATTCACGGCCACTCTCGGTAAATCGGAATCAAATGGATTCGTCTGAATCGTGGCTTTTTGGCAGGCACCAGCTGATGTTAAAAGGATGGACCACAACTGATCATGCTGACAAAATATGTCCATTTTGTGATTTCGATTATCGCCTCTTTTTAACAGATATTTTGGTTTCAAAATGCCAGGTCATAAAAGGTTTTGCTCAGATTAAATGTTATTAATCAGAAATAATTTACATTCTCTTACAATGTTAATATTCAAAGTATATCATTATTTTAATTAAATTTTCACATTTTAACTTTTAAGAATATATTCAAACTGAACTTAAAAATGCGACTGTAATAAATGCATTGATGCAAAATTGAAACGGAAATAAGTATTTATATAAATATAATTACAAGAAAATATAATACGTAAAAATGTACCAGTAATTTTCATTAGTTTGAATATATTTTACAAACGTAAAAATCCTTTGACATTAAAACAAGTTTCTTTAACGTCACAATTATATATCAAATTTTACTACGGTCGATTTATTTCTGCGAAAAAAATCATAGATGAAGGGCAAACACGTGGAAATTTATTTAAATAATATCAAGTTCTTGTGATATTTTTTTAATGTTTTAGACATAATGCAAGTTGTATGATTCGGGAGTATTCCAAAATTTAATTTTATAGTTCAAAGACCAAGTCTCTTCTATAGGAATTGAAAGGAAATTATTTTCTGTAAATATCTTATTTTTAGGCATTAGGTACATGTTTGAAGTGCATGTTAAGATTATAGTGTACGTACAAATTGCTACGTATATTTGTGCTTCTGGTGATCTATCAAGATACGGTTGACGGTTAGTTGCAACGAAAACGTTAAATTGTTGTTTATGATTTGAGATAATGTGTGTATATGTGTGTGTGTCCAATTCTTATTCTGATGGACACTATGTCTTGTCTGTGGTCAACGAATCTCTATATTATTTCTTATTTTTGGATGATGGTCATGTAGTTTATTGTTTATGAAAATTTCCTTACTAGTTTGGCATATTCTTTTATGTTTTGTGCTAATTTATTGTTGAAATCTGTATAGGGGTGTTTAATCTTGCTTATTTTCATTTCCGTTGTCTCTTCTGTCAGTGTATTAGCTTCATGTATTCCGTTGAATTCCGTGTACATTTCTAGGAATCCAGTCCAATATTATTGTATTGTGTTTTATTAACTGATGACAAGTTTCCAGGATTTCGTCAATATAAGGATTACTTGTTTCATTTTATTTAATTGCAGAAGAACTAGATAGGTACAACTAGAACATAATTAACTTCATGTTTTCTGAATATTTTAATGTAATTTTTATGGCTTTTAGTTCACCTGTATAGAAGACTGTATTATTTTGCAGCCTGATTTTTTATGGATATATCTGTGTGTAATTGCTGTACATATCCTCTCGAGGATATTTTAATGAATCTGTGTAGAATAGTCTATGGTCACGATGTCTGGCTCTTAATTCTCCGTACATGATTTTGTTATTTCTTTTTTGTGTCAATTTTAAGATTATATGAGATTTGGAGTTTATCCATACATCTTCTTTATTTATTGTAACTGGTGTTAAATTAATACGAAGTATATTTGTTCTGGTGCATCATTAATTCAAAGTCCAAGTGGAGGGCAGAGCTATTGGTTTGTATCTATAAAACTGGACATATTCAGGTCCATATATTTTTGGTTATGCTACGTTATTTGTGTTTAAATGTAGGTTTAGTGCATATTGGAGATATAGTTTTATTTTCCATCTCAGAGATATGGATGGTACTTTGGCTTATTAATAAAGACTTTGCATGAGTGATTTCCGAAAGTCTCCAAAACTTAATATCAATCCTTGTTTTTATATGGTTTGTAGTTTTGATGATAGGACTGACGAGTAAATAGTGCACCAAGTGTTTAATTTTTATCTGATAGCTGACATATATATTCTGAGAATTACTTTTTGATGGGCCTGCCAATTCTTTTTTTAATATTAATTTAGAAGCTTCAAAGTCTTTGGTATTTTGTTTAAGGTCATTATTGCGCGTACTGAAGTTAAATCTACTTTCTAGATGTATGTGTTAGACTATAGGAATTCTTCTTCTATGTGCCTTGCCACTTCAGGACGTAGATGAATATGGCTTTCCACGTCTCTCTATTCTTGGTGGCTCTCAGCCCGCTTTCCCTTGTTACACCGCGCAATCCTCGTCCCGCCTTCTACCAGCACAGGCCAGTCAAGTACGTTACACGCTGTTTTCCACGGTCTCTCCTTCCTTATATCTGGCATGTTATTATCAGATTCTACAAGTCCTAATTCCTCATGTCCCAGAAACTTCAGCTGTCTCTTCCTGATGCTCAGTATTAATTTTCTTTTCGTTTCCATCCTTTCCAAAACGTCATCATTGCTCACATGTTCGATCCATGATATCCGCTACATCCTTCTGTAGAACCACATTTCATTTGCCTCAAGTTTTTCCTTCATCTTTGATGATATTGTCCAGCATTCACTGTCATATTTAAGAACTGACATCACACAGCGCTCTAGTCGTCTCTTCTTTGTTTCTAGTGAAATTTTCCTGTCTCTTAATACTCTTTTCAGCTTCTGGAATGCGTCCTTCGCCTATGCCAAGACGCCTTCGGATTTCAGTGTTGCACCTTCCGTCTTCTATTAGAACAATTCCCAGGTTTTTTTAAGTGTTCATTTAATTTTAGTTCTTGATCGATGTTATATTTTTGTTTGTTTTCTTTACAGAAATGCACACAAATTGTTAAATCGGAATCTATTTTCGTTTGTGTATTTTCGATCTTGTTTAAACATATTAGTATATATCTTTCAATGGAAGGCATATTTGAAATCTTTCCTCCTGATTGTGAGTGTGTGGGGGTGTTGGATGTTGTATTTTCATTTCGTCATATGAAAGCGCGGTTTGATAAGAAATTTTTCTTATTCCATAATATTTTTATGTTTTAAATTTAGGGTTGTTCCGATTTGCTGAGGCGTTTCTTTCAAATTCCGTTTCTATTAGGTTAGCTATGTTTTGCCAGTTCATTTATCCACATTTGTTTTGCCTAAGTTGAAGGTTAGAGTTTATGATGAATTTCCATTATTTATCCTTATTTCCCATGTTTTATTTATTAGAGTTTCCTTTTTTAATCAGGAGATGCAATTTTGCTATAATTCTCTTTTTCATTTTTTATTACAGGGTGTGGTTTTAATCGAGATTGTCTCCAGTTTTGTGTGTTCATTTTGGTTGTGTTGTGTAAGAATACCTTTAGCATTATTTTACTGCTTTTACTGCTTCTCTGCATTATGCATTACACCAGGATTTTTGATTGGTATTTGATTTACAGGAAGGTTTGTGCATTGTTTGTATTTCTGTTTGTGATAGTATGTTTGTAAATGAGACTATTTGTTTATGTTTACTAAGAATTTTCATGTTGATGTTGGATGAACATAGTTCATTAAATTTTAGCCCGTTATATTTGTGTAAATGCACTTTTGAATACCATTTTTCTGTCATAGATATTTTTCTAGTTATAATTAAATGCGAATTGTCACTATCGCATTGGTTAAAATTAACTTTCCATTGACAGTTCATAAAGATTGATGGTTAGGTCGATAACAGATTTTGATCCGGTATCTGAGCGTAGGGATTAGTGAATTTGATCATATGTTCTTGGTAGATACTTTGTAATTTTAGCATTTTGATTGGGTTTTCAAAGATGTACATTTTGCTTTGTGCATTAAAATTTCACATTATTATAAATGATGCGAGAAATTATCCTATTAATCTTTATAATTCAGTTTTATTTCGTCAGTATTTTTTCGATGAATACTTATTTAACTTATGGTTATTTTTTCTGTGAAATGGAGTTTTTTCTATTGTCTCTGTAGATTTGTATTTGTTTGTAGTTTTTTTTTCATGCGTATTGATTCTTTAACCAATATTGATTTATCCCTACCTGGTCTATTCTCTATTGTGATATGTCTAATTTTTGTTCATTTTAATATCCATTATAAGGAAAAGATGTCAGTTGCTATGAGAAAAGGCACACTCCAGAATATCATTTTAATTGTAAATTTAAGAAGTTGCTTGATAGACTCATAGTTTGGATTAACTACTCTACGGTTCTAGTGTATGATGGTTGTGTTTCGTTTCCCAATTTGACTAGTAAATATTTTTAGTAAGTAGTATGTAAGGATAATTATGGTTTGGTGTTTCAATATCTATTTCCAAATATTCCATACTTGAAATACTGTTTGTTTTTCTTGTTTGTGAACTTTTCCTTCGTAGAGTATTTGTATATTCTTGTCTATTTGAACATTTTTCATTTTGTTTTGTCTTTATGTGGATTGTCCTCCTGTTTATTTGCTTGTAATTCTGTGTCTTCCGGATTTTTGGTTTTGCTTGGTTGGTTGAATTTGATTTGTGTTAGCTCTGTCCGTTTTCTATTTCTGGAACTTTTAATTGGAGACATTTTGAGTTCTTTTCTTTGAGAGGTTTTTATAAGCAACATTTTTGTTTGGATTACATTGTTTTGTAGCTAGTTTTATTTCAATCGTATAAAATTAATTCCAAGTTTGCAAATAATTTTAATACCTGCTGTTTTTTTTTTAATTCTAGAATTAAATCTTTAAGTCTTTTGTTTCCTGTAACTTGTCTGATATAAGATTCTCGAGTATACACACTGTTGTTGCTTTGGTAATTTTTAGATGTAATTGTGTATTGGAGATTGTTTCAACGCTTTTCCTGTCTTGTGAATAGGTAATTTTATTTGGTAAATTTATTTTTTGTGATTTCTTTTTTCCAGATTTCGTAGTAATCAAAATTTGATTTGTTTGCATTGAGAGGATTTAGTTTCTTATGAAACCCTCTTCTAATTGTATTATGTGTGATTACTGTCATTCTTCCCATATTTTTCTCATACCAGTTACGCGGGTCATTCATTCTAACTTATCAATATTTTTGTCAGTTGAAACATCTTAATGGTTTTGAAATGATAGCCAATTTTTATTTTATGTGGAAGTTATGGTGCATGAGAATTAATGAAATATTTGTTGGGATTTATAATTCTATTCATTATCAATGGATATTCAATATATACTTGTATTGTGTTTTGTTTTGTTTTGTTTTTCTTAAGAATTATTGTTCTTAATTTTCTTCAAGTATACACATTGTGAGTTCTGTGCTCATCACCATGCCTTTAACGGATTTCTAAAATTGTTATGTGTAAAGACTGCCCTTTATATCATCAATGTTGGTTATCCTTAGAATTTCAGTGTCATGTTTACCTTTGTTTTTTAATAGTAACGTAATTTTTCTACTTATTTTTAACTGTTTTTTGAGGTATCCGTGATTTATATTACAAATGGTCATAATTTGGGTAATTTTGGGTATTTGTTTCATATCTACTGGTTGCATTACTATGAATTACCTTTGATGGCTTTTCTGAGTTTCTATCAATCTGTAGTACGTTTTTTATGCTCATAATTATTCTCTTATAATTTTTCAACAAATATGATCCTCACCTACCACGAGCCTCATAGGGGAGAGATAATGAGTTGGGAAATCCCATTCGCCTCATTCCTCCAGTGATCAATAACCGGTATACTCAAACGCATAGAGGGATCCCTTCAGCTCTTCATTCGTGATCTTCTACGCGTCTATGGACTTTCCTCGGGTTGAAACAACTATGTCAGATTACTTTTTTCCAAGTCTGATTGACCGAAAATCACTGCTTAATAAGTCAGTTTTATATTTGATATGGTTTATGTTTTGCTTGTTCTGTTAGTCTGAGTAAGGTTTTGACGTGACGAGCCGTTTGATTGGATAAAGTCATTTCCACCGTCTTTGGTTTTTAAGAAGGTGCCTGTTTGTGTGTTAGACTTTAGGAGTATATATAGCCCAACTCAAAATCAAAAATATCCCAACAGGATTCCGTCTTCAAACACAAAAGTCTCCAGCTACGGTAAACAGATAGTGTCCTTGGGAGTTTTTGCACCATACAGAGGTGTAGTTGGTGCATTCTGAAGCCCATCTGACAGGGTGGGATATGAAGTGTAACAGCCACATCTAATACTAGGAATTTTGCTTTTATTTGGTGTGCCAGAATAAAATTTCTAACTATCTTGAATATATGTAAATCTACCATTCCTCCGTGCATTAAAAACTGCTGCCATATCTGATCAGGTGCTTATCTAGTATTATATCAAGATAGTTGGAAAAAAAACTGTTATCTCATCTCGATTCAGTCTCGTTTTCACCATCATGAACTTGCTTCTCTGTCTCTTTTTTACAGTTATTCTCAGGACAATATATCTTAAGAGATTTTATCATTAACGGCTAGACTGAATAAATTTAAGAGTACGACTAAATTAGTAACATTGCTTTTACTGTAGTCCTAGATACTTGCAATCGTCATTTCTATTCGCAGTGCTTTTTTTTTCTCATACTTTTCACCTGTGGAAATTAATTCCAATTTTTTGCTTCTCTGCTACATACAATCTTGAAAATTAAATGCAACGTCAATCGTTATATTCTAGCATCCAGTTTTTTTTATTGCCTTTTCACACTTTTCCACACTAACGTCGTCTTAATCTATTTCATTCCCAATGATTCATCCGTCTTAGTGAAATTATCAGCTTGCTTGGGCTAAAAGGTTTTTTTTTTTAAAAAGACCATTATTTCAAACGGCAATTTTGTGAAAAAATTCAAGTCAAAAGAAATATTATTAAAAGACGGTTATAAGTTATTCACCATGAAGATATTTTACACACGACTTTGTAAATATATTCGTTCTTAACAGACGTGATTATATATATATATATATATATATATATATATATATATATATATATATATATTAATAATGTTACCTTCGTAATCAACTCTCATGAAGATTAAATGTAATCGGAAAACGCCTAGTAAAAACAAAGTAAATAAGGTATATATTGCGCCTATATACTCGTGAGAGTAACTGGTAGTTTTTATTTAGAGTTATTCATAAAAAAATCATTTTTTACAAAGTAGCAAATGTTATCTGGGAGGCATTTTTATAAACTGAAACGCGATGATGAAAATTATAGAAATGACGTTAAAATATTTCATATAACCATTTTGTAACAAAATATGGGAAACAGAAAAATTTAAAAAAAAACAAATTATTAAGATAATGCGAATTTGAAACAGTCTTTTGGAAGCGTAAAATCTAAGTAATCATATTATATTTTTCTTGAACATAGGGAAAAATTTGTAGAGACTTTAATGCAACAAACTTTTCCCAATTATTACTTCTGAGTAGTAACAGCTGATCTTAACAATTTAATTTTTCATTTCGAAGTATTCAGATTTGAATCAAGTGTCACGTACAACAAAAAAAGTGCTTTGTTTGATTTTTTCAGTCATGTGTTGTACTTAACTTTTTACAGATTCGTATTTTTTTTTATTCGTATTACTTATTACGCATATTTATTTATAATTTTTATTTGTCGTTCCACATGAATGGAGACGGAAAATTGGTATCAGCAATCGACTCACTATCTTTAGTTCCTAACCATCCATTTATTGATTGCAAAGCAAAATTGAAAATAGTTTTTCATGCATGGTGATTCAATCTCTACATACTGACGAATAAGTTTCAGACAAAAACACTAAAACAGGCATAAGTACGAATTTTCAAAATCTTCAGTTATATTTAATTATTTAATGTAGGACATATTTTGAGATGAATCAAAATATACCAAATGAATATATTATATGCATGCAAGTAGAAATATATAGACCATAAAAAGCGAGAAATTATTAATATTGTTGTTCATTTATTTTGCTTGGTTACACACACATACACACACATATGTGTGTGAGTGTATGTATGTATATGTGTGTATGTTTTACAACGAATTTGTATATTTCAGCATATATCTCTGTTTTAAAACGTAACATTAATTTTGACCGTTTTAGAGTAGATCATAATCCTTTTCTGTACAAGCGTGATTTATTCTAACGCTATGCCAAGCCACATCTCCCTTCTACTGAATAGATATGCGGCATTTGTGAACAACGCCTAAAATATTCAGTGGAAATGGTTAAAATTCTTCTTATATTACCAACAGATACAATGGAATTAAATATTACTGAACTGCATCTCCAAGTAGTGACATGTAAATCTTTGAATATTCTACTTTTGATTCAAGTTTTCAGTTATGTTGTATTACCAATTCGCTGCGAATCACGCGATTAAACTTCTTTTTCACGCAAATAAATTTCATTTTAACAAATCATAATTTTAGGGAAGCATTTTAAATCATATTTACATTATATACATATTTAAATATCTCCCTATATATACGCACACTCAGGTAGCTGTGTGTGTGGGTGGTTTTTTTAAATATTACTTATAACTAATTTTTATGAATTATATAGATTAATATTAGCCAGACGAGAAGTGCATCTCGTAAACATGATTCGGAATATAATTATTAGATATAAAGAGGGTGTGCTATTTGGTAATTCGTGATTTCTCAAAGCAAATACCTCTGGAAATTTATTTTTGTTAAACTTTTCTTGGGGTAGATATATTAATCGAGCCAAAAATGGGATTAGAATGACCTAAATAGAAGATATTCAATTATTCGAAAAATTATGTTATCTAAACTTATTTTATAAATGGAACTTTGTGTGTGTATGTGCGTGTTTCTGTGTCCGTTACCTATAGACTCAGAAACGGCTGAACCGATTTTCTTGAAAATTTACACAGTTGTACTCTAAGCGTCTGCAAGTGTTCTTAGCTAGTTTTGTGCCGAGGTATCCCCGATACATATCGAAAATCGATAATCGATAAATCGGGTAATAGAAAGAGTGGTCCGATTTTAATCAAATTTGATACACTCATAGACAAGACATAAGAAACGATATTCAGAAGTTTCAAGATTGCAGTTCTTACAATAGTGCAGAATATCGATAATATATATATATTAGGCAAGATGTTTGTGTGTTTATCTCTCTGTATGTTCTTTTTACAAATTCAAATTTTTTATCTAATTCTCAGCAAACTTCAAAATTTGACATACATCCATTCATTTTCTTTCAGTCTACGGTTTCGTTTTAACTTGAAATAACAATTGCTTTTTTTAGTCTTTCTCTCATTTGCGTCTCTCTCTCTCTCTCTCCCTCTCTCTCTCTCTCTCTCTATATATATATATATATAGAGAGAGAGAGAGAGGTATATATGTTCAATCCAAAACACGTCGAGGATATTCCAACAAGATCAACTTAATATAAAATATTAAGTGTTATACCTATATAGAAAGTTCAATGGACGTTATCCAGAGCAATATGATGTTTATAAATGTAATATCAACATATCATTTAAATTGGTTATAAATTATAATTCATTTCAATAAGATAAATTAGCTCATTTCATCAGACTATAGATTACTCGTTCCATTTGCTACAAAGATTTCTACCGGAGTAAGCATTTCCTTTAACTGCAGTGAGAAATATAAGAAAAAAAGAAAGGAAAAAATAGTTAAGACAGAGGCATGGCGTCATCTCAGTTGGGGGTTTCCAGAACAGTCGCAAATATCTTGACCATCAAGTCATTAAACGCCTACTTCTAATTCCCCACAAATTAACACACCCATGTATACTAACTTATATCCACATACACACATCCATATATTTACATATCAATGTAACTGTGTTTATGCTTATACATACCTATAGACTTACATTTATTCATGCCCACATAGGAAACTTGCGTTCGTATGCTAACATATATTTTATAAAGACGAGATTTCCGCGCGTATAAATGGTGTTATATATATGTAAATATGCTAACAATTCTCACACATACTTCCAAATTACGCATATATTTTCATACTTACATACATTATTACATCCATACATATATCTACTCATAGATGATTCCGAGCCCACACATGCGTGCCTGAGCACATATAAATGTATTCTTCATATATACATTCATCTATTTATATCCACATACAATTATTGTGCTTACACACACGCAAATTTGTGAGGAGCGGATCTACGCGCGCACGCACACACACACACACACACACACACACACACACACATACATATATATATATATATATATATATATATATATATATATATGTATGTATGTATACATAAAAACAACTTTTTATATACCTGTATGCATAAAGACAATTTACGCCTGTTTACACACATACATCTAGTTTTATCTTCCAAACGAGGTGGTATATTTCTCATTTCATACATTTTAACAAGCATTGCACACATATATATCCATATATACCGGCATATAACATTCGGATCTTTACAGTAACCTGTACACATACGAGTAGAAGATCAATATATGAAGGTATAATCAGTTCGAGAATGCACAATCGACTACATCGAAGAGTACCACAACCTACATGTAATCAGATGTTTTCATATACTGGAAAATCATATACATAATTAAGACCACTCTTATACATGAAATACACTTATACTTAGGGGCAACCATATACACACAATAATACATACGATAATACCTATAACACATAAATTCATAAATAACTTAGGAACATGCACATAATTAGGTGCACCCATGTACACGAAAAACATATCTAAACTTACAGTAAGGTGCACCATTATACACGTGAAATATTTATATCAAAATCATTATAGTAAAATCATTTGCAATCACACAGTTCAAGACAGGACATTTTAACTTCGTACATCAATAGTTCATGGTAGATCTCTATCCTTATTTCTTAAGTTCGTAAAATCCTCCAACGAATGACCCACACAAAATATGAAAAACTGCCAAGTGTGTCGGAATGGGGTAATTCTAAGATTCTATTTGTTAGGTAGTTTAAATTTTTTGGCGGCATTTGAAAATTATTTCATATATTTGATTTAATAACTGGCTAGATTCTCTGAATTTGATAAATTTAATCGTTTTGTCTAAGCATAAATTGCATCTGCTTCTAAAGCTGTTAAGGGTTTGAGAGTTCCCTATGATATTCCACTCAATCTGAGGGGAAAGGTGTATGTCTTTCAATTCCCAGAAATGTTTACAGAGAGTGGTTTGGTATTTTAGGTGGGGGTTAGAAAATGATTGATTATGATTATAAAGGCGTTGTTTCCATGGTCCGGCGGAAATTACTATATATACTTTTTCTCGCTATTGTCTTCGCTAGGATAGTTGTTTGCTTGGTATATTACACCTTCGGATCTACATGGGCATTTGTTTTTGCCTTTACAGTTTCTGAGGGTTTTTATTTTATGTCTTTTGATTATTATAAAATTTGTAGGCTTACAGATACATAAGAATCCAATGAATTAGAAGTAGGCGGTTAATGAATTGGTTGTCACCCTCTTCGTGACTGGTCTGGATAACCCAAACTGAGATGACGGCAATGCCTCTGTTCTAACTTTTTTCCCCTTTTTCTATTTTCTGATATTTCTCTCTTATGGACCAGGTGATTCTCCCGGAGAGTAATACACTACGCCTCCTCGGACTTACCCTGTCCTCAGACCTCAAATGGAACCACTATATTGAATACATAGCAAAATCTACTGCTAAGAAGGTTGGGTCACTATGTCGATCCAGGATGTTTTTCCACCTGAATCCATCCTGCATATATACAAGTCAACCATCCGTTCGTGCATGGAGTACTGCTGCCATTTATGGTCAGGTGCCCCTGCCGTTCTCCTCAGTGTTCTTGACAAGCTCCAAAGGAGATTCTCTAATGTGATAGGTACTGATCTGGCGACTCGACTGCAGCCACTTTCCCATCGTCGAAATGTGGCCTCCCTCTGTCTCTTCTATAAATATTTTCATGGTTTCTGCTCGGATGAGCTTAAGTCACTGATGCCTCCTCAACAGGTATTTACCCGTGCAACCAGACTGGCAACTGGGTCCCACCCATTCACAGTCAGGTTAGCCAAATGCAGACGACAATTCTACTCCTGCAGCTTCCTCTCTCGCACTTCCCACCTGTGGAACTCACTCCCGTATTCTTGCTTTCCTGACGGCTACAACCTCCAGAAATTTAAATGCAAATTTAATACTCATCTACTAACCACTGACCTCTAGCTCTCTCCCCTCCCCTGTATAACCTTCCCTTTCTCTCCTCCTATGTATCTGTCATTGCACCTTTCTCAGCTTTCTATTGTTTCTTTCTAACTAGCTTGTACTCCTCACTCTCTTCTAATTAATCTTTTTACATTTATGTAACCCCCTGCACATCAGTGTCGTTTCCGCCTTGCTCGGGGTGAAATGATTAAAAAAAAAAAGAAAAAAAAAAGGAAATGCTTATTGCGGCAGAAATGTTTGTACCAAATGGAAAAAATATTGTGTGGTCTGAGGAAAGAAGCTAATTTAGCTTATTGAAATGAATTATAATTTATAACCAATTTAAATGACGTGTTCAGTTTTCCTTTATATATACCACACAAACAAAAGTATTCTTAAAACTAACACAAAATATGCCTAGGTGTAACAGAAAATTAAAAATAATAAATTTCAAGAAACAAAAAATGGGAACATGAAGTAAAGAACAAATTAAAATACATATATATATAAATTATCTTTAATTGAGCAGTAATACTAAAATATTTGAAATTTCTCATGGCTACTCTAGTTTTAACTGTCAGAATCGACAGCCGATTATATATATATATATATATATATATATATATATATATATATATATATATATTAATGAATGTGTGTGTATAAATAAGAATACATTAATTAAGAATAAATGCTTAAATCTATGTAATTAATATATAGAATAGCGTAAATTTATTGTAAATAACATTTGCATGAAGTTCACTAGTCTTTTTCGGTTTATCACACCTCAATTATTATCGTGGATGGAAATTAATGTCAGTCGGCTATACTCTGTCTCTGCAATTTTTACGTTCTTGTCATAACACAAACAATGTCATCAAATGCATTGAAGCAATTCTCTTGAACATCTGACAGGATTTGCACTTTTGCCAAATATTTTGATATTATAATTGCTTCTATATCTTTGTATTTTGTCGGGAAGAAGGTGGTGGTGGAGTTTCTGTTATTGTCGCTGGGGGTTAAAGTATGTTTTCACGAGAAAGGTCAATACTTGCTCTCGTTTCGGAAAGGAAGCATGATCAGTAGCAAAAGTCAGAGTTCAACTTTTAAACTCGTCTCGTCTTGCTTATCCGACGGCTACTTTACACTTTTACCTTTTGTTTTGTTTAAATATGTTCTCCTTACTTTCCTTGTTATTCTCTGCTTCTTCCGCAGATTTTTTTTTACCATTTTTTATTAATATCCTATGTGTTCAATTTCTATTTGCGAGTTTTTTCTATATATTATTTTTCCTCATTTCTGTATTTGTTTTATAATCGGTTTTATTTGCTAGGAATAATATACTTTATAATTTCCTAATCTGCACATATATATATACCCATCTATTTCTTTAGCTAGCTAGTCTATCTTGATCTTCGTATATATATATACATATATATACATTTGTTCCATAATTGACATTCACCGCTCATGAATCATCTCTTCTATAACATTAACGCTATAAACGCTAATGTCTATCTTCATGAATGCCCTTTCATAGATTAAAAACGTATAACATTGCAGAGATAAATCTCATACAATTCTAATTAATTACATGAATAATAACAAAACAGATATTAGAAAATATATTTTTAAAGTAATTTGCTCATGTTCTTCTGATTAGCAAAAAAAATATATATTTTTTAGTTTTACTAATTCTAGTTTTGTGGGGAATAATTATAATAAAAAATAATAATCATCTGTAGCAGTTACGAATTAAAATATCGTTCACTAACTTGCATTATTTTGTGGGGACAGCCATTCTGTAATCTGTTTATTAAGAATCTATCTCTTAGTCACAATAATACAGAGTTCAAACCTTTATTTATTACCTAATATTACAGGTGTTCAAGCAAGCAATAAGAATCTGAAATCTGGAAGTTCTCCAATCAAATTATTAACAGAGACAAAGCGGTTCATTATAATAAATGGTCTCGAGTTCATATCTACTTTGACAATTATGGCGAAGCTCTTCTACTCGATCTTTGCTTCAACTGCAATGTTAGATGACCATTATCTTCCCAACTTTCCATGTTTCACTGAGCAGAGTCTCAGTAATATTTTTATGACAACTCTGGCAATCTCAAAATTTATAAAAATTCAGAACCTAAGATAAATCAATGGTCCAGATAATATTCCAGTAGTTAGCATTAAGAATCTCATCACGGAATGATCTGCGGTCTGAGTGAAGTCATTAAAAGTTTTTTGAAATATAAATCCTCCCCAAAGCCGGGCAAAGTGTCAAGACCATGCACGGTTTTCAAGTAATTCAGCACTCATTCTCTGCTTGTTATAGACTTATCAGTTTTCTCAGTAATATCAGTAAAGCTTTTAAGGCTATAACCAACAAGAAAGTCGTTGGACACCTGGAAAATAACAGCTACTTGAACAAGCCGTCCGGTTTTCGATCAGCCTGATTCGATGTAATAACTACAATTACTCAGAGAATCATAAAGATTATGACAACGAATACATCTGAATAACCAGAATACTGAATATTTAAAAGACCTGTAGCAAGTAGCAGTAGAATTACGCTAGCTCATGTTCGTTATGGTGCATTGGATGGTGGATATTGGAACGGAAAATCGGGGATCCGAGTTCGAATTCCAATAAAATTCCCTCATTTACTTATGCGCATATACCCTTAGAAAAGGTAATAATCCGTATCTTCCCTCAAGTTATGGATTAAATAACAGGACAGATTGGGTTCTATTGCCTTGGCTGGCAAACAGTTTACCTCAGAAAGAAATCGCAACCTACTGTGTGACAATCTTCTGCCAGTCAGTCATGTCTCTTTCGAGATAAGATCGCCCAAGAGTGTATCATGTATGGCACAACTAACTGACTGACTGACTAGAATTCTACAAAAATCTCCTCAATTATTAATAATTTTCTAACGGATAGGTACTGGAACTAATACTTCATTGTTATCTAGATGTCATGTCTCGGAAAAACTCAGTTTTTTACTTTGTATAAATGATCCGCTTAAGAGTATCCTAAGACCATATATATATATATATATATATATATATATATATATATATATATATATATATGGTCTTAGTATACTCTTAAGCGGATCGAACATACGACGAGATATGAGTGCATCTCGATAATGCGAGATGACCAGATATTGAGAGCTGATCCCTCATCCGATCTAGATCGAATGCCTCAGTATTTGAAAAATTCATTGACTACGAAACTAAATGAGTTAGATACCATCATCGCAGATCTGACCTCGGGCCACTCCCATTATCGATGAAATTATATCACCGTAGTGAGACTTTATTAAGTACCTTAAACACGCACCTGACATAAAGTTCAACTAATATATAAGATCCAGTATTCAGGAAAAATGGTCAGTACCGTTCTCGTAAACTCGTTTCTTAGCGTTATTATTTAGCTTTACAAGAGCCATCTCAGCCATAAAATGAATTAGGACTGTCCATGTTTTAAGAAAATACTCTAGTGAATTCTCACTTTTCATTTTTATAATTATACTAGTAATCTTTCAGTACTGTTTTCATATTTAGGCAAGAGTTTCGCAGTACCGACTTTCTAGTCTCGACAGAGTCCAAAAGCGTGCCAATCCTTATGGGTGGCAAATTACTTTCCACACTCTAAATCCTTTCTTAAAGACTGAATGTAACAAGCTTCTTAATGATCTATCAATACTTCTAAAAAGAATGCTCGGATAACTGCAATCCTGATTCTGCCAGTTTTAACTTTCTCGGCAATGACCCGCGATGCTATATATATCAAACCACCGTTGTTTTTTTTTCATATTCCACTGGTGAGAAATTTCACCAAAAGAGTTTCTTCCCCGAAACACTTTTCTGTGGAACCGTGCTACAAGAGGATATTTCCTTGATAAATAAAATATTAACTTATTCAAATTGTGACTTAATTTTTGTCATTCCCTCATACCGCTTTCTCTATAGCCTTCTACATCGAGGTCCCTGGGCTTCGTACAAAGTAAACCAAGTAGTAAAAAATTACCTGGAAGCTAATAATTGGTTTAAACTATTTTATTCTAGAGAGATTTTGTTAACATATTAAGAGTGACAAGTGCGTTCATCGAGAATTTCTGAAAATATTATCAACGGCAAAAAGTAATAGCAAATGGACAAATGTATAAACACATCCTAATATACAAAAAGTAAGGGAAAGCGGGGTAAGTTTGAAAGCTGGGTGTTCGTGATTCATACGATCTTAACAACAGAACAATACCAATTACTGATAAGCAGAAATAGAAATTATTCATAAATTATTTATATTTATATAAAAGTCTTTAAAGAAACTAAAATTGCATCATATTTTATTAATTGCATGTATACAGCTTTCATCAAAAGTATTATAGGCAATAAGAATGATATACATCATTCTTATTGAAAAAATATGTAGGGATATGTAGAACTTCAGAAAGATACACAAAGACAGATTTATTGATTGAATATTTTACGGTTTATCAACCTTTCAGTAGGTTATTTAAAATGAAAAAAAAAATTTTAATGTGTTATATACATTTATGATTATCATGATTTACTTATATTTTACCCAATAAATAACCCAGAGCTGGAAGGGCATTTGCGTGCAAGTGAATACAACGAACCCGACTGGAATCATAACTCAGCTCTTCGATTTTCAATTTTAATCCGTTATCTATTTCCGCACATCCAATCTTACGACACCTATCTTGGTACTGGACCAGGTTTAATGTTGCTTAAGTTTAGTAATCGGATCAGAACCAGTGTTTCGATGTGAAGTGGCCGTAAGCTTATGGACTGGTTCTAACAGGTCAACAAGGAAGGTATTGGTACGTAACATTCAGTAATTCCAGAGCTAAGCTAGTTACGTTCCGCAATCATCGGGCAAACTATGAATCCTCATTCATCTTAATGAACAATGTACTCTGAAAAAGATATCTTACTTCAAAAGACTGCTGGGTTTCCAGTGCACATACCTCAAGGGAATAGCGTATATACGATACACTGCTAAAGTATTTTTAAAATATTCAGTCTCATTTATCACGCGAAATCCTGCAAAATAGAAGCGGCCTTTCTCGGTTGTCTACACGCACACGGCAGCTCTTTCCAAAACTGAAGAAATAAAATTCTGCCAAGAAATAATAACGAATATGTCGGAAATGTATATCAAAATGTAAAGAAAAACTGCTCAACGATCGACGAAAAGAGTAAGAAAGTTTTTAGTATGATTTCAGTAAAACAAAAGAGAAAAGCTCGGAAACCTATCGACTAAAGCAATTTAAAATATTAATAATTTTTATGGAAATGCTTTACTGAATACTGATTTTCTCCTTTTTTGATTATTCAATTAAATTTTGATCAATTTGATCTCCAATGGCGACAAATTAACTTTATGCAGAATTTGATATGGTAAAATTCAATTTCCACCTGCGAGAGTTTGACGAAATATTACACAATCATATATATATATATATATATATATATATATATATATATATATATTAAAAATTATATTTTAGAACATGTACATACATATTCTATATATATATCTGCTATAAAGGTACGTTAATTTCGACATTGAAACTTCAATGTCTCATCAGGCGGTGTGTAAAGTAAAGGTAAAGGAAATCCTCTTTCCTTATATTTATTTAGTTTTGTTAGAGGTGTTGGTGGCGGTTAGTGATAGGGGAATAAGTCTCTGACCGTTGGAATTTTTGGAGAGGGAGTTATATATATATAGTCAACGGCAGTGAACACTCTGTATCACAGCTCATTTCTACAGTTATATGATTGCTTCCAGCCAGGATTGAAACCTGACTAATTTAACATAAGTCGTAGTTTCTAATTCTAAGCTTTGGGTGCACGGTGGAGAAAAGCATATTTTAACGTGTTATTTATACAATTATTAACAAACCCTAGTATTCAAGAGTGTTCAATCTGTTGCTAGAGAACGATGCGTAAATAGCGGTGCGTTATACTGTTTTTAAAGACTACCATTGCTCAATCGATTAATATATTCTTAATCAATGGATTATTGTATGAAAGTTTATTTTACTAATCAGAAGAATAATATCAGCAATATATCTTTTAAAGTATATATTCTGGTATCCGTTTCTGTTATTATGCATGTGTTCGTTCTTTAGACATATTTAAGATTCTTCTTCCACACATTTTCATGTTATAACATTCTGGTCGGGCTCAAGATATTTTTACGGTAAAATGGCTAAAAATTAGAAATTAATTTGTTTGTTTTTGTGTGGTTTGGTGTGGTTTGGTTTAAATTTAGCAACCCATCAACATTACGGTCATTTACGATCAGTTTCTGAATTTTGGGATAACATTTTTTTAATATAGTTCATTTGTTTCGAAGTTGTTGCACGCGTTAGAGATGTAGTACGCATTAGATTGGTTGGGCACGTTTTTATTTTAATTAAATGTTGTTGTATATACTTATTTTTTTTATTAAATATACCATTAAATGATCTATCTTCGTGTGTTCAAATAATCATTTCATTGTTTTTGTATTGTAGTTCTTTATCCGTACAGATGAATTGTCAGCGCAGACCATCATGAAGTGCCTTACAGTGTATAGCGCATGACATGCTGTGCACGGTGCCAGTTCCTTTTCTTAAGTAGGAATAGGTAAGTTATTTTAGTCTGTCCAATACGGAGTCGACAAAGGAAAACTTCCTCTCTTCGTGATTCCCTGTATCCATGTATCCATTCAACTAGCCTGGATTTAATTTGTAGTAATTTATTTAGATTGAAGTTGTTCCAGTGAATTTGCCATTTATATTGGTTATATGATTGTATTTTTATTTATTTATTTATTTATTTTGGCGGAATGTGTGATATGGTGAAGCGGATGTCAACTCTGAAAGATAATTCGGGGAACCGGGTTTTAATATCAGTTGAATTCCTGGCATTCACTTACTCACAAATACCCTTTAGAAAGGTATTAATCCGTTTCTCTACTAGAGTTATGGATTAAATAATAGAACAGATTGGATTCTATAGCCTTGGCTGACAACCAGTCCACAGCAGAAATCAATGGCAACCTACTGCGGGATTGTCTTATCTCTTTATTTCCGCTATAGGTTTTATTGATATTTCTTTGCCACTATATCATGTGACTCACGATAAAAAATAAGAGTTGACCTGAATAGAATTTAATGTTGGTTAGGAAATTTTTATCAAATACATATATATCTGCTATGTTGCCAGTAAGTACAAAAAAGTCTTTGCACATACTGTTACAACAGATATGTCAAGACAATCAATCTGCTGACGTAAAAGATATCCTATTATCCACCATTTGTAAACAGATTATTTTAGTGTTTATAGATATGTGGTTCTTCAAAATGGTGCTGAGGATATCATGTAGAGAAATTGTTAGTTAAGACAATGTTTTGAAGAAATGAAAACAAAAAGGAAAGTAATAGTTAACATCAAGAAGACAGAGTTGAGCTTTCTAGAATATACAATGTGGAAGGTGGGCTTAAAAAATGAGACATTCAAGAGGTTTGTGAAGAACTCACAAAGCGCAGGAAGATATAGAAAGCCATGATAGCCTTCATCATGGGGGTATACTACCGAAATTAAGTGGAGACATGTGAAAAATATAGATCACACACACACACACACACACACACACACACACACACACATATATTATTTAATAAAAATTTTAATTAACTTTCTTCTTTTTCCTATTTTTTCTTTCATTTTTTCATCTTTCCTTAATTATTCGTGTTTTTAATCGTTAAGAGAATATCCATTTGAACGCTTCGTTCACAATATTAACAAGTTCGTGACGTTCCCTTCAAAGCAAGATTCATAGAAATAGGACACTGAAATATTTTTTCTCCCAGGATTTTAATTTCCTGTTCCATTTTTGGGTTTACATATAAACCTAACTCATTTACACATACAATAACTAAAATTAATCTCACCCGTTTTACAATTCATAATAACCTTAACTAAAGGAACGATAATGACTAAAGTAAAACTTTCATTCGAAAAACTCTCAGGTCATAATATGCACCTAATGACTGCATAGTGAATGATAATCCGAGTCGTGCGTACTACGTAAAAATTATATATATATATATATATATATATATATATATATATATATATATATAACTCCAATCATTAAAGTACTTTACATCTTCACGAGAAGAGGAATACACGTTCAGAAAAAAATAATCCCTAAACAACACATTTACTTGCAAAAATGTTTTGACAAAGCCTGAGGAAATATAAAATTTAACCCAGGAGAAATTAAGTAGTGTAATTTCATTAGATCGTCATATGATAACATAACCCAATCAAACTGAAGATATGATATATAAGCACAGGTCTTAGTGGAATAAAACACTGCATAAAACACACCTGCTTCTATGAGATTTTTTTCTCTACAACCCATTGGAGGGGTAGCGTTACAAACTAACAAACTCTGCTTCAGAAAATTATTGGTAAGCTACAAAACATCGAATTTTAACACATTAGTATTCACTGAGAAAAATAGCCTCTAAACATGGAGAAAGTTTTACATACAGATTTCGCTTTGAAATATCAAGAAGGTTATCAAGGATGAAGAAGATCAGTAATTACAATGAACGAAAATCTTAATTCTAACAACAATTGAAGGTATGACAGATTGATTTATTGTACAGTTTAGTGAAAGTCAAAATATTTTGGTTTGTAAAAATGATTTTGAGTGTGAATATGGCATTATCATTTTCTTGGGAATAACAATGTTTTTTCAAGTAAAGACTTATTATTTAACTAATAACTGATGCTACGGATATCCTGGACTGAACATACAAGCAACGACGAGGTGTTAGAAAGAATGGCAACAAAAAGGAAATTGATGCTGAGCATCAGGAAGAGACAACTGAAGTTCCTGGGACATGCAATGAGGAAGGAGAGCCTGGAGAACCTGATACTGACTGGTCAGATAGAAGGAAGGAGAGACAGAGGAAGGCAGCGGATAACATATTTGCAGGGCCTGATCAGGTGGATGACGAAACGGGGGTTGCCAGGAAACAACAGGAGCAAACGTACTAAGAGCCACAAGGGATAGGGAGACGTGGAGAGCAATGATCGCCTACGTCCTGAAGGGACAGGGCACATAGAAGAAGAAGAACTGGGGGATGAGAAAGACACACACCTTTCCCCCCAAAAAATAACTCTTAAGTGAATGTAAAAATTTCTGAATGTAATTCAAACCCATCTCACCAATATCTCAGTTCGAGCCGCTATCATTTATAATAGTTCCGAAAAACGATGTATATTTTATAATATTTAATTATTGTTATGCTTTAGCGCACAATACATATATGCGTCTATATAGATTTACATTGAACAAGCTCATTAGTAATGACTTTCGTAAATACATCATTGATGGACAAATCAGACAAGTCATTATAAACAGTAATGTAAATAAAAAGTACATAATACTTCCTCAAATGTCCCTAAATATATGAATCTGCTACACAATAATCAAAATTATTCTAACTAGAACGCAAACGAAGAAGTCCCATAATTACTAATATATTCTCAACTGACTCTAGAAAAATTAAATCTAATCATATACTATACTAAATTTAAGAAGAAAACAAACTAAATCATGCAAAATACCTCTCCTGTATTGATAATGACCAATATTGTTTACTAGTATATAATATACTTTCATAGACTACATACGTTGGCTTGATGACAAAAAATATTACCAAGGTTATTTACACACAATTTTTTGGATACAATTCTCTCAAAACATTTAAAGATTTATTCATTCAAATTAATATACTCCACAAAAATATGACAAAAAAATTTCAAATTCACGAGGATAATTATATCAAAAGCAAACAACAAATACTTTGCTTCTTCGAGAAAGTAGCTTACATTTGTTACAATCAGCACAGAATACGCACCTGAAAATATTAGAGTTGTCACACCGGTATAGTTGGAATTAGAGGTTCCTGTGCTGTAGAGGACAAGTATGCAACTGTAAACCGTGCATGGATTGAAGGTTAACATGGCAATTCCAAACAAAGGTCGAAGCCTCTATGTCGATATTAAATCAAGACGAAATCTCAGAGACACAATTTCCAACTGAGATATTGGAGTCCATGGAGCGAGAAAAGAAATTCACAGATTGAATCCAAATTATAATACTGATAACAGAAATAAGTCTTATAGATAGACGGTCCTTGCTTAATTAAGGATTAAAAAGAAATACCAGTAGCTAACATTGAAAGGTCATAGATAGAGAGACGGCAGCAATACAAAGCTTCTCAAGGGCAAAGAGTGGAGGCAAGAAATGAATAAAAGAGAGAAAACTAATTCATTTTCCTAAATATATATATGTATATATATATATATATATATATATATATATATATACATGTTTGTGTGTGTGTGTGTATATATATATCTGAATATATATATACATATATATGAATATATATATACATATATATGAATATATATACACATATATATGTATATATACATTTATATATATGTATATATATATATACAAATATATACACACATATATATACATATATGAATATATATACACATATATATATACACATATATTTGTATATATATACACATATATTTGTATATATATACACATATATATATACATATAAACATATATGTGTATATATATGCACACATATAGATATATATATGTATATATATGCACATAAATATACATATATATATCTATATGTGTGCATATATATACACATAAATGTATATATATATACAGATATATGTATATATATACACATATATGAGTATATATATATATATACACGTATATCAGTATACACATATGCCACTATATAAGTATATATATAAATTGCACATATATGTGTATATATGCACATATATTAGGATATATACTTATCCACATATGACTATATATATAGATAAATGCACATATATGACTATATATATATATATATCTATATATATGTACACATATGAGGATATATATATATATATATATATATATATATATATGCACATCTGAGCATATATATATATATATATATATATATATATATATCAATGAAATGAATTGTTTGAACATTGATTTTTTATCGATACTCGTATTTAAGTAAGTATTCTGTTTTTCATATAACAGTACTAAACGAGGTTTTTATCAAGCCTATATAACACAATTTTCTATCCATCGTAAACAAACATATCTGCTCTGAAATGCATCTTAACGTCAACAAATGTAAACATGTTACGGAAATCAACGAATTTTAACGAAACTTGGTTATAAGCAACCGACAATTTGAAATGATTTGTTTGAACATTATTTTTTTTATCGATACTCGTATTTAAGTAGATATTCTGTTTTTAATGAAACAGTATGATATATTTATTTCTACCGGCCTGATTATTTCCGATAAATCTTTATTACGAAAATGTGTGCCATTCGGCAGGATTCGAACCTGCGACCCCTATCTACATAGGGGAAGCTACCATTTGATCTGGTAACGTCTTATACCCCTCGACCACGAATAGTCTAAACGAGTTTTTTATCAAGCCTATATAACAGCATTTTCGATCCATCGTAAACAAACATATCTCGTTTAGACTGGAGGCTATTCGTGGTCGAGAGCTCTAAGACGTTACCAGATCAAATTTTAGCTTCCCCTATATAGGTTTATCGTAAATAAATAAATACACACAAACAACCCTATAAATAAACAGAAAAAGAAAACAAACCCTATACAATACCAACAAAAAATAGTGCAGCTGCAGTAGAATAGCAGATAAATAATTAAAAAATCGACACGATAAAAAACAAAAAAAATAAAAAAAAACAAAAAACACACACCCCATACAAAATAACAGAATTTAAAGTAAGGAGAAATCAACCCCAAAATAAAGCAACACCTACTAACCCCTAAACCAAATAACAACACGCAAGTAGCAAACAGCCTAAACCCACACAAGATAAATAGATAAACCTATCCTGAACTCAGCCAAAAACGAACACTTCACCCGAAGACCTTATAAATGTCAACAGAACTCAAAATACAGACCAACCCCTCTAACAGCCCCCCAAAAAGAAATCCAACACAAATAAACGGGCTTTTCAACTAGATAATTCTCATTCAAAAAAAAATCACCTAAAGATGAAGTAGACCACATAATGGGCTGGCTTCGAAACGCGAAAATCTTTGTGCAGTGATACTATGAATTTATAAAAACATTGTAACAACCATTAGAGTATATATATATATATATATATATATATATATATCCTAGCAGTATACCCCGGCGTTGCTGAGGTGTAATGAAAGCTTTAAAACAAATCTATGTTTCTGGAGCTCACACACTGCCTAAAAAATATTTGTGTGCATTTTTGTGAGAATCGGATATAAATGTGGATTTTTATAAAGTACCTAATGACAGATAAACTGACACACACACAAACATCTTGCGTTTTATATATATATATATATATATATATATATATATATATATATGTACGTATGTATGTATTATCGATTTTCTGCATACCGACTTGGCGTGACGTGGCTTCCCTGTGCCTCTTCTATAAATATTTTCCCGGCTTCTGCTCCGATGAACTTAGTTCACTGCTGCCCCATAGTTACGATTTTGTACGAGATACTACATTAGCAACTAGGTTCCACCCTTTTACAATGAAACCGATAAAATGTAACCGCAATTTCTACTCAACAGCTTCTTTTCTCGCACTTTCCGCCTGTGGAATTCTCTTCCACATACTTGTTTCCCCGACAACTACAATCCCCAGGAGTTTAAATGTATGGTTAATACACAACTCCTAAGGAACTAACTCGCTTCCCTTTTTTCAACACTCTTCCCATCTACCCAACCCTCATCCTCTTTTTCCTTACCCTCCCTCTGCCTTTTTCTATATCTAACTGCTCTTACTCATCAATTTCCCCTATTTAACCCCTTGCGCAAATGTGGCATTGGAATGCCTTGCTTGGGGTGAAATGATTATAAAAAAGTGTCGCCCTCTTACAGCTGGCCAACTTACTCCCCAAAATGCAACACACTTTATTGTTGTATGTGCGGCGCTGATAAGAGGGAGAAGAATTAATTTATTTGTAAGACCAATAATGACATGTAAGCAAGGATTATGACAGCATTTACCATCTTTAACAAGAACACCATCTAGAATAGATGCAGAAGATTAAAATATTACCTAAAAGCCATGTTTAAATCTGTAATGGCGATTTATACTTTAAATATAAATTTATACTTGAGTTTTTCAAGACATTTTTGTGTAATGTTGTATGTATATCTAATAAAATGACATTTTTCTATTGCAACCCCACCACACACATATTTATGACATGTTTGTTCGTATTCAGCGGGCAGTGATGTTTGATTCTGATATATATATATATATATATATATATATATATATATATATATATATTTGTTCCCATAAGTAGCCAAATTGTTGCTGTAACTTTTTGGTTTCAGACATTCAATGTATGGTTGTGGATGGGATTTTAGTGACTAAAGTCACCAAATTCCATTACATAGTCACCTTCTTCTATACTGGCTGCCACCCAAGGCAAATAAACTTTGACTGATATTAAAAACAGAGGTTTAAGAAGATAGATTCATATGTTTTCCAAAGTAAGTATTTTTTAACTGAATCGTAGTGATTCGTTCAGAAAATTGAACCATATACATCGATTCCGATTTTTCTGTCAGTGAAATTTACAACAAACTATAATCACCATTTAGAGAAACTGAAATCTTCTTTCAAAGAACAAGAAATATTTAAGATTTATAGGCTTGCAACCACGAACCAAATCATACATACAATCAGATAACTGAAATACAGCGGTGGTTATAGATATATTACTAAAATATTCCTGGCTAATTCAGTCCATAAATTTAACCCAGGATTATTTAAATATCTATGGGTTTAAGTAAACATGTTTACAGAAACAATATATACAATCTAAGCAACCATGATGATCTCATCCATTTATAGTTGTGATGGATAAATGTAGCCGTAACTACTTTCTCATTTATGGAACTCACATCCGCCTCCTGGATTTCCAGCCCACTTTAATCTACAGCAATTTAAATGTCATAGCAGTCACTATCTACTGTCTTGCTGATTAACAATCTTCTGCTCATTATTAAATTTCTAATTGTATCACACCCTGTAACACCTTGTTTATTATTGGATTTATTATTGGATGATAACGATTAAAACCGTCATCTGCTAAATTAAATAATAAAAACTATATTAATTATTGCATTTGTATTATTTTTTTTTCTATACTCTGATTAAGGTATTTTTGTTATCATACATTTTTTTACAATTGATAGATTCTTACGGTTTATGAACTATTTTGGTATTTTTTCAAGTCGTTATATGTTTGGAATCAATTATGAATCTTTCTTCTTTGAACATTTCATTAATAATATTTTACCTGATACAAATTTTAATATTTAATCTATAGCTAAACGAAATAGGCTGATGCATACTTCTACTAGAGACTTTCTGAGAAGTGAATAAAACACTCGCGGTTAATCATCATAAACCATAGAATTGTAATTGACAGCTTTAATTCGCTTTAGTTCAGAAGTTCTACTGACTAGTTTGAAGAAAATGTGATAGATCAAGTGGGATAGTCTTTTGCTTGGCTTTTTCTGAATGTTGCTGTTGATAAAAAGCATACTTTTTTTACTGAAAATAATTTGGAATGTAAACTAATTTTAGAATAAGGTTTCTCGCCTCCTATCCAATTGAAAATATCTTATTTTCAAGACTTCACTTTCAAATAACACATCAAACAAAAGAGCTACATTTATGAATGAAACTGCTTTCTTCAATTACTTTTTTTGTGAAGATCAGTGCCAATCCCCAGATCGGTATTTAAATTTATTGTCGTAAAGTGCTACATTAGTGTGGCCGTCCGTTAACCTTATTAAATCATTAAATCCAATTATAGCTTGATACCCGAGAAGAAGCTATTTAATTCTCGGCCATGATTTTTAAAAAATGGGGAATTATACAAAATTTCAATATATATTGGCATACTGTATTTCAGAAACATGATGTTATTCTAACAGCTCATTTGAACCGTTTGTTATATATGATATATCAATTTTCATCTAATTACAAAGTAATTTTCTTCTGTCATTCCTAAACATACATCTTCAAGTTAAAGGTTTATTTATTTCAGGCATATATATTTTTGCACGAATGCAGAAGTGAAAATTTATGAGGGCATTCTTCTGCATAAATAAAGCTACTGAATGCATATTCAATCAAATTATATGTAATTTACTAAATATTTTTTAAATTCTCTTTCATACTTATATACTGCTTCCTTTAAATTTCTTTCTAAAAGGTCCTTTTACTTCTCTACTCTCATCAAGTTGATTATCTAACCTTCAAAAATTGTATGTCAAGTTTTGTGAAATTCAATTCCAAATATTCTTTTAGCACTCTTGTTGACAGTCCGGTTCCTTATTCTTGAGATCACATAAAATATAATAAACTTGGAAATATAAATACGAAATAAATGAATTTCTGGTAATGTTCTGCACCGGGCAACCTTTTGGGAAAATAAACAAGCAAAAAATTTATTCCAGAATGTTGGAATGAGCCAAGATATAAAGTAAAAAAAAATAAAAACAAAATAGTTGAGAAAAATTGGAGCCGCTTCAGTCATAAAAACCTAAGAGGGACGACTGTCAGCCAATTGCAACCAGTGCGCGTGCTGCAAGCATATGTAGCCAAATAAGTCCTTTCTGAAAAACAGCGCTTTCAAGCAATTACCTTCATTGTTTGGCAGTAACCGGTCAATCCTATCTCTTCATTTAAGAGTGACACCCCAGGGGAAATTGCACTTAATGTCGGATAAAACCGCGTGTTCTAAGAACAACATACGAAATAAACAGAGTTTCGCGAGTAAATTAAAACGAAATATATTCTAAACAAACATACTGGATTTGACACATCAACATGGAAAGCAAAATTAAGTTATAATGCAAGCCATTTATCAATAAATATGTCTCTTAGTAAGTGTGTTTTATTTTTCTGTGCAATTAAATAATTTGGACAGTAATTTGAAAAAAGGTGTATCAGCCCTGTTTCTCGTAGTAAAAATGGCATGGATTTTGTACAATTTTGTATATTTCCAATGTGTATGATTTCTTCTTCGATTTATATATCAGCCTAAAACCCTGTCACATTTCATTTAGAATTTCGAAATTAAACTATCTGGCAACATCAACAAAAAAGTTGAGTATATATATATATATATATATATATATATATATATATGTGTGTGTGTGTGTGTGTGTGTGTGAGAGAGAGAGTGTGTGTGTGTGTGTGAGAAAAGTGTATGTATATAATTATAAATATATATATATATATATGCAATTTGTTATATATATTATGTTATTCATATATTATATATGCGTGGTACTTATTTGAAAACGCTCAATATCATTGATAGATCAGACATATTCATATAGATAGGTGTGAGATTGTAACACTCGGTTTCACGCTCTTGCGATCGTCAGACAAACTGATTAATCTTTTAAAAATTGGTTATATATAGGGTTGCGTATATATATGTATATATGTGCCGTTACGCTCAAACACACATATATGCCGAGCCCTGCATGATTCGCATATATATGTTTATGCAAGCCCTAGTGGGCGAACGCGCGTGTGTGGGTTTTTGCGCGCGTCAATGGGTGTACAAATATATATATATATATGTCTGTGTCTGTCATGACGACAGATTTTCCCACACTTTCTCAAAAATACACGAATATACGCAACCGTACGTATAACCAATTTTTTATAAAATTATTCAGTTTGTCTGACGATCGCAAGAGCGGGAAACCCAGGGTTACAAACTCACACCTATCTCTATCTATCTATCTATCTATCTATATATATATATATATATATATATATATATATATATATATATATTATAAATTATGTTTTAGAACATGTACATCACTTTTTAATATATTTTAATATATTTATCTAGGACATATATTTTAATATATATATATATATCGAGGATATATATTAAAAAATAATGTACATGTTCTAAAACATAATTTATAATAAAAAGTCACAGCTCTATACATCATATATCGACCACTGTTTTAAATTAATGCTTTGAACGGAAAAAAATTCTTTCTTCGTTCTGTACACACTCGGATCTATATATATATATAAATATATATATATATATATATATATATATATATATAAACAAATAAATAAATTGTTGTAAGTTTGCCGCATGGTGCTTTGATCTATTTTGCATTAAATATTTGCTTTCGTTTTTTTGGGAAATTATTATTTTATGCGTAGTGTCCTTTCAGGACATAGTTAATCATGTTTTTCCACAATTTCCCGCTAGATAGGATAGGTGTTCTTTTTTTTAATTAGACTTGAATCTGTCCCGTTAGAAAACATTTCCAGTCCATCTTTCCACATTATATGCCCTAGACATTTCAACTATCTCTTCCTGATATTACATATAATTATCTATTTTGTCTCCATCTTCTCTAAAACTTCAGGTTCAGTCATCCTGTTGCATCGCATTTTTATGCTTCATGTTTCTGATTTTGAGAACAGATTGTCCATCATTTAATACCATATATAACTGACATTAGGTAGCAGTTAAGGCAGCGAACATTTACATTTAATATGAAATAATTAGAACTAGTATTTAAATATACGCATATATTTATTTCAGCAAGAATCATTTAAACATTTCATGCTATGTACCAGTGTATTATTGTACAGCTAGTTGGTAATTTTCTACTGTTGCTTAAATGTCGGCTTGAGCATCAGAAACTACATAATTACATTGGCAAATAATACGAAGGTTTCTCAACCGTATTAAACAATAAATAATAATTATGTCTCCAAATATATATATATATTTATATATATATATATATATATATATATAAGCGAACCTCACCATAGTTAAATAATTAACATTGATCATACATTAAATTACGTTTAATTTATAAATAAAAACAAGGTGAAATTCTTAGTTTTGTAACTGTTGATAGCATAAAAGATAAAATATTTTGTTAATTAAAACTATTTGAAATTGTAATTCCTACTGTAAAAGAATGTATAATAAAACATGTGGCTCGTATAAATTTATAAAATATGAGCAATCGCACATGTATTGTGGAAAATATACGAATTTAACTTTAAAATGAACAAAGGAATTGATAGCAAAATTTTTCCAGCATTTTCATGTGTATATTTGTTTTTGATTGGCATATTTCGTATTTTTCGGTATTAGACCGTGATTTTATATTTTGATAAAAATGAGTAATTATGTTTATGGTGATATGACCAAAAAACACCATACGTACAGAATAACGGAAAATAAGTAAAAAATGTAGTATAAATATTGATTTTATAAAATGTGAAGAAAGCCTCAAATGATGAATCTCACACAGAGGAATTTGAGTTAATAAATTCATAACAGCAGAATAATTTAGATTGTTAATTTCAATTTTCCGTTTAGATCAAAGACCAATTCATTCCATATGAATTTGCTTTTATTTATGCGATAAGAATTGATAAATCTTTGATCATGTTGACTTTCATTATGTCACTTTTGTCTATTTGTCTATGTGAAAGGTTTATATAATCGATATATATATATATATATATATATATATATATATATATTTTAATAAGAGAGTCTGTATATATATATCGATGAATGGATGAACGAATCCGTATAACATATACATCTTTTACATGTAGTAATGGTATCTGTCTATCTTTATATATATATATATATATATATATATATATATATATATATATATATATATATATACTGGGTATGTACGAATGTCAATATTTAACAGTAGTGATTGGCCAAAGAAAAATTTATTCGCGACTGATTTCCACACACATTGTATATATATATTCCTCGTTTTCCTTGTTTATTGAGTACCATAATCTTCAGATAAAATTTATATATATATAAATTCGATATTGTCGATTTCTATTCCTCTATATCAAGGGACCTTCTTGGAAGCTGTTTAAATTTTGCTAAAAATTACGTGAAAATTTCGGATGGGCACTACAAAATTATCTTTGCGGCCAGAAAATCCATTCTCACCTTTGATGATTCCGCATATGATTCAGCCCAGGTGGCAGATCTTGTGGGAATTTACATTTTAGATATTCTAAGCAGATTTTTAGACCCAAAACTATTAGGCCTATATCGGGACAATGGATTAATAATTACCCCTAATTCCAATGGGCGCTACACAAATAGGATACCCAAAAAAATAATTAGAGCTCTGAAGTACCTCGGTTTTAAGGTCGAAGTCATCTCTAATCTTAAAATTGTAAACTATTTAGACATAACCTTTAACTTAAATGATGGATCCTACCAAACATTTCTCAAAGAAAATCGTTCCCCCACTTATATTAATATTTCATCCAACCACCCCAAAAATATTATAAAACAGATACCCAATATAGTGAATAATAGAATCAACCAATTATCATCCAACATTAAAACTTTCAACGCAAGTAAAAATATTTAAAATAAGGCCCTTCAAAAAAGCGGATATAAGAACAAGTTAACATATAATAATCCTACAATAGACTCCGAATCATCCAAAAATAAAAATAAAGGAAACTGTAGAAAAAGAAAGATAATTTGGCTTAACCCCCCTTATTGTAAGCTAAATAACATCAATATTGGTAAATATTTCCTCAAGTTAATAGACAAAAAATTTAATAGCAGTAACCCTCTACAGAAGATTTTTAATAGGTACACCATTAAAATTAGTTATTCATGCACCACGAATATGGACAGCCTTTTTGGTTCCCATAACAGGAGTATTCTGGTGAACTTGCGCAATGCTGAATCTAGGTCCGGAATTCTAAACGAATGCAGCTGTAATTCTGTGGACGCCTGCCAGTTGGAGGGAAAATGCAAATCCACACAGGTGATTTATGAAGCCCGCATTTCTCCATCAAACAAAAAAAAAAAACAAACGACTTCCGGACCTATATCTGTATGTCCGCCGGTCCTTTCAAACAAAGACTGTATAACCACAGGTACTCTTTTTCGAACGCCGGTCAGAGGTACCAGACAGCCCTTTCGCGAGCATTCTGGAAAATGAAAGAGGAAGAGCTGGATCCTGAAATTAGCTGGAAACTAGTAGGTTCAGCACGTATTCCGAGGAATTTTCGTAATAGTTGCTGACTATGTTTACTGGAAAAAATTTCAATATTAAAATACCCCCACCAACACCGGCTACCGAATCTTAGAAGGGAATTCATCAGTAAGTGCCACCACAAGGCAAATTTTTTGAATACTTAAATTTAGAATTTAAATCCGTTTGCTAGATGTTAGAATGTAAATTCAATGGATTCAATTTAAATTTTAATCTTAATTTTACCTTAACGTTAACCTTAAAACGTATTTTAAACCCCCTACCTTCCTATCCCAATCTCTTTAATTGCCTATCTTTATAAAATATGGATTCTTTAACTAAACCTATCCTTTCCTTGGTTAAGAAATATATATATATATATATATATATATATATATATATATATATATATATATATATATATTTCTCTAATAATTTTTAAACTGATAACTTCCTGTAATTGGCTCTTTTAGCTCGCATCTAACTAAAAGCTTATAAATAAACTTAAATAAACTTAAATAAAGTTTTTTAAGAATTTATATTGAAACCCATTCCTTCCCCCTAAATACACCTCTACAAACATCTCAAAATCTTAACCTTAAAAAAGTAATTTATCTCCTTTAGTTGTCTATCTTTATAAAATATGGACTCCTGTACCAAACCCCTCTTTTGCTTTGTTAACACACACACACACACACACACACACACACACACACACACACACACACACACATATATATATATATATATATATATATATATATATATATATTTCTTTAGTAACTTTAAATTCATGACTTCATGTAATGGATAAACTTAATTAAATTTGTTAAGATCTTACATTTAAATCTATTCCTTCCCCTCCTAAATATACCGTTTCAAACCCCTGTAAGCATTCACTAGCCTCTACCATTTGATATTTGATACTCCGTCTATCTCTTATGATTTGCTTTAAAAAATCCCACTTCCTTGACCTTAAGGGAACTCTCAATCCTTGACCGTTGTCAACCTTGCCTCTTCCCCCTTTCCGCCAAGGCCTTCGCAATTTGGAACAAAACAATGTCGCTGACGTGACGTGGAATCTCTGTTAGTGATCCCATGTCGAAATGTGCATCCGACACATTTGAATTTTATATATATATATATATATATATATATATATATATATATATATATAATGAGAGGGGCAGAGGCTCTTTCTGGAATTGATAGAATAGGATTATTTGTTCTAATTAAAATTCATGTCATTCGCGAGGGATTGTTTGAAGAAGAAACTGTCAATTCGCTTCCAGATTTTCACTATTTTTCCATTTGAATTATCATCAGGAACGCTCATCATTTTATGTGACTAGACTACTATTAATATGTAAGTCACACTCAAGAAAATTTTTTCAATCAAAATATTGTTTGCGAAAATCTGACCAAACTATGCAAGTATGTATTTGACGAGTGAAATTATCTTTTTAGCCTAAATGTAATAAAATCATCTTAAGCTTATATAATGTTTTCTAACGTTTTATATAATAATGCAGGGCCATGTTTGTGTCTTTGTTTTGTAAATAAACTATCCCGAAACATGAATCCAAAATGTTTTCAGTTCTCCCAATGACCGAGACAAAGTGATATTTGGAATTTGCTTATTGATTAATTTCTTTTGCCTATACGATATTGTGTATTCGATTAGTAAATTTCGTATGAAAAATTGAATGATGTTTAAATTTCAGTTTTTGATTTTAATCTCAACCAACATTCTTTAAAACTGTTAGTACAATGTCAATCATGTCCTACGGATTATCTCCATTTATTTCAATTCAAAATGCATTTAAAGAAAATACCTAATTCCTATTTCGTATGGTAATCGCCTTTACTTTAGATCTAACATCTCACAGTAACGTTGATTTAATTATATCGGTTAATGTTCGTATTGAAGTCAAGATACATCTTTTTGTGAATTTTGATAAAAAACTAAGGTGTATCAGAAATTTCCCCACGTCACTCACAAGGTTTGAATTATAAATTTTCCTTTTACTTGAGTGGCTGCCAAGCAGCACACGAAAGAAAACTGATTCTTGACTTTTGAAAAGGCTATTAGCGCGACGTCTACGAAACAAATTCGACCTAAATCTGAACTTTTCAATTTCCATTTTCACGTTGATAACCATATATATATATATATATATATATATATATATATATTTGAGCAACAAATTCCCTTATATACAGGTTTAATTGAAATGACAGACAAGGTATTATCATTTTTTTAATATATAATTTTATATTATGTTCGTATATTTTTTCTTTAGGGATCTCAAATTATATAAAAATTGTACAAATCTTTTGTACTGTCCTGTGATTTTTGCGATACTTTTAGCCATTATCAATAATTGCTTTTGTTTTACTTATAAAGAAACATGTGGAAATTATATACACATAGATTCTTGTCTTCTGAACACTATAAGCACATTGTTACCGTGTTCATAATTGATGTTATTTCGTGTATAATTCTTTTTTTTATTTGTAATACCGCCAGTATTTTTAATATTCTTTTGCATTTGGTTGATGCTTTATGTATTATCAACGAGGATATCACGGATAGGCCATGGAAAATCTCGATGTGTGTTTAAATGAGATCAGATAAAACAGTTGTGGGAAACATGTAAGGTGAATTTTCTCGTCAATTCTTCTCGTGGTATAGTCAATGTAATTGTACATGGATTTGTATATGTGAGAAGCATAGTTCTACAAAGTACATGTAAAGATAAATATAAATATATGTTCTTGTGCGTGTGTGTGTGTCTTTCATTGTATAATAAAGAGATTTTTATATATAACTGTATTTAATATATAACCAAATATTATATTTTTACTTTGAATAAATTCCTATTTGAAGCAGGGTATATTTCACCGCTCGCTTTTATGAAAGTTTTTATATTGGTTATGGATTAAGCAAAATTACACTTCGTTTAATATCATTTAAATGAATGTTAATGATTTTTCAGACGCTGACAATATTTTACTCACTTATTTCCTGCACACCGAAGACTATAAAAAACATTAAATATATACCTTTTAATTATTTTTTGCATAATTCACTAATATATATTCATTGAATGAGCCATTTGTAAATTTGTATCGTTAAAAATCTTATCTCAAGAATAAAATATCTGTTTACGTATATGTTACTTTAAATTTCACCTGATCATAAAAATTCTAAAATTCCTCAATGTGTCTCTTCAAAGATGAGTGTTGGCTTTGGTAATATCTTTATGTTAAATCAAAATATATTCAAAATGCCCCCAGTTTCTATGCTATTTTTAAAATACGCTACAAACTCTCAAAATGCTATTTGTGGCATACCTTCGTATAGATGAAATAATAAAAAACAGGTAAACTATACAGCGTACAATGCGCTTTCTTGCATAGAGGCATAGCTGATAATTTT
The DNA here is from genome assembly GCA_037127315.1 of Ascarosepion bandense. Lineage (NCBI taxonomy): Eukaryota > Metazoa > Mollusca > Cephalopoda > Sepiida > Sepiidae > Ascarosepion > Ascarosepion bandense. The sequence goes on from JBBBDQ010000190.1 coordinate 14,271,676, forward strand.
GCATGAATTTTATCCCCCGGCCCACTAAGTAAAAATGTGTTTGTGTATAGTGCAAATAGTAAACGAAATAGCATGATTTTAACCCCTTCAAGAATTACCCGTGTCAAATGTTATCTACATTTTTAAGAAACAATTGATACTAAAATCATGATCTACACACGAGCATATCCGCTAAATTGGCAATGGAAGACCAGAAAAAAAATAGGGATAAATAACTAGAAAATACTGTAAAACAGAAATACACAGGTACAGTGCAGTATTATCTTTTACAAAGTGATATATTATTTAAAAAGTTTTAAAATTATATTTCGAGCGCAGTTTAAAACCGATATTTTGAGTTCCCTTTTTACCGATGCCGACAATACGGAGAAAATTCAAGGGTCAACAATATGGCTTAGTTTTAAGCTCAAACCTTTCTTAATGGTATAATGAAATGCTATTTTTGTCTGAAAATATCTTAGTTGTATTGAAAAAGGTTCTATTCTACGGTTTGAGAGCCAAAGAAAAAAACAATCATAATATTAACTATTTTCTCGTTGGAGAGTACCACATTTTGCATTTACCTTTAGTTTACACAACAATAAAGAATTATTGACACCGTAAAATATATTAAAGGCACATATATTGCTATATTTAGACAGGAATATATTTTGATTGGTTTGACAGACGATATATAAAAAGGGAACAAAATATTAATTCATAAGTAAAACGCCTATTTTGATGTTAATTAGAAACAACTTACGGGAAAATTGAAAAGGGAAATTTGAAGAATTGAACAGTTGTGTCAGGTGACGTTACGTTCCATATCTCTTTCGAAAAGATTTTACACAATTAGGCTTCCATTACGATCAGTGATAGACTGGTTGCCAACCAAAGCTATTAAACACAATATGTGCAGCTATTTAACCCATGACTTGAGGGATAAGTGACATGTTAATACCTATCTCATTGGTAGTTGCCTGTAAGAAAACGCAACGAATTCAACTGGAATTTTAAGTCGTTCAGAGCAGATATCCTCTTCAAAAGGTACATCCAGAATAGGCTTATATATTGTTATATCTAATTGTATTGCTACAGAATTTATTAGAACGGACACTCTTGTTTGAAACTAACGTTTATTTTTTACTATAAATCATTTATATTACGTCTGAACATTTTAGAAACTTGGATAGGGAATATGAGCTTCCAAACGCTTGATCAACAGTACTTTACCGCTCGGCTAGTGTGGCATTGTTTCAAATACAAATTTTAACTAAATAACCTTTCAAGCAATAAAAGTGTTGAATTGAATAACAAATAGATTAATTTCATAATATATAATGATAGGAATTTTTTTATGTATACTTTTTATATAAGATCTCAATATCACGTATACAGAGTGTTATATATATATATATATATATATATATATATATATATATATATATATATTGTGTGTGTTTTGTGCATTTTCAGAGGTATATGCATATATAACATTCACTTGTTTCTGTTGCCATAACTCAAAAATTTACATTTTCCATAACCTAAACGAATCTAGTCAGCAGGCTTTTCCACGTAAATAAGTGACTGCATAAATGTCACGGAATGTCGGCAATAGCTGATCTAATTATTTATTACTTACTTTGACATTTCCCTACGTATGTCTCCAGAGGTCGCCCATATTATTCGAAAAACAATCGTTAGTCTGACATGCCCCAGCATCGTGATATATCCAGTAAACTATATAAAATGAACAATGTAAATTTGCTAAAGTACATATTTTTCAATGACGCATATTTTAAACAAATAATTATAAATTTAATTTAATGAATATCATTTCCCAATGTTACCATTTGGCTTAAGACACGCACTAATGTATATATATATATATATATATATGCACACTTGCGAGATTATTTCGCGAATTGTAAGATATTAGTGAGGATTAGGTATAGAATGAATCTTCGTTTGCAGTAATCACGTTTATTATATTGTGCGTTTTATCAAAAACATTCATGGTGAACATTTCAATATAGACAAATGATAAGATTGAAAAAGCGCAGATGTAATTCTAGTTCATAATGTTATGAATAATATGACAGAATTGGTTGCTAATGACCAGTTTCTGAAGATGTTAGAACCAAATAAACACCGTTTTTATATCTATCGCTGTTCACAAAAAATCAATACGTTATTGGTCAGATAATTTCCAATGGGTTTTTGATTAAAACTACACTACTTCTCTTACATTTAGAAAACTAATAAAAAAGAATTTAAATTTTTGATTAAATATTCTAACTCAGAGTACTTATTCAATCTTCACATCTTTTTAATTATTTTCACACGTTTTCACACATTGCATAACATTTAGACATATTTTATTCATACCCGCCAATAATTAAGAGCTTCTATTGGGCACCAAGTTGTGTAGCTTCTGGACAGTGTTATTTACTGTTATATTTTTAGAAAAAAATATTCACAAATCTGACAAATTACAAATGAAAAAAGCATAATTTGCAAACAACACTGGAGCAATTGATTTCAATATTCATCATGTACAAACGCCAAAGTGCTTGAGATAGGAAGTTACCTAAGTTATTTCTTCTGAGTGCGATAAGATGAAAACTTAAAAGGCGCTGTTTATAAAGATATTTGGGAAATGTAATGGTTAAAATGGTTAAATGGTTGTGCGTTGTGGTGAACTGTTTATCGGCTCGGAACGAGAAATCGGGGAGCCGAGTTCAAATTTCAGTTGAATTCCTTGCATTCACTTACACACAAATACTCTGGGAAACATATTAATGCGTCTTTTCTTCCAGTTATGATTTAAATAACAGGACCTATTTGGTTGTATAGCCTTGGCTGGCAAACAGTCTACCGCAGAAATTAATGGCAAAATACTGTGGGATAACCTTCTACCTAGTCAGTCATGTCTTTTTTGAGACATGATCGCCCAAGCGTGTATCACGTATGGCACTTACCTGACTTACTGAATGGTTAAAAAAGCTTGAACAGGCTAAGTTTGTTGTGGTCAATGAAGCATCTTCTTAGAATTTGATTCGACAATAGAACATTTTCATGATAAAAAGATTTTCGAATGGAAGTTACTTCTCGCTAATGTATTTAGAAGCGATTAAGTGTGGTTTACTATAGAGTTTATGTTATGATGCGTCTTGATTTTGGAGGTGAGAATTCATGCAACCTATTAATGCAGTTCGTCTGAACATTTTCCATGGAAATAGCGACAGAGTATCGAGTGGCTTGCGACGATTCATTCGGGAGAAAGGTTTAGTATAGGAATAAATCATCACCTATAAGTGCGGTAGACGCTTTAGGACTGTCAAAAGAGTAAGTGAAGACTGGGTAGCGTCATACCGGATATGATAGGAGTTTTCCATTTTCGTACTGATTTAGTCATTTACAACATACGTGACTTCTCTTGCTATCATATAACCTTACAAGGTATAGCATAGCAGGAGGTGTCAGTACTTAATAAAACGTTACAAGAAAACGGACATTTTATTCTTGAAACATTCAAAACAAGTCGCCTCCTTGAAAGAACAGACAGTCATTGTGTAAAGTAAAAAAAAATTAGGTTGCCTAGCGGTGAAGGCATGTTACTAGTTTGATTAGAAAATATATCGTGACGAGTGTCCAGTAATAGAAAAAATTCCAAGGGACATTATTGCTTTAAGGCCATGACTCATTACCTTGTTCGGCTTATATGAATAAAACGAGACTCGCAGCATTTAGCCTTCGTGTGTATATATCACATGTTCTTTGATATGCTAATGTCGAGTAACCTGAACCTGCGTCTACGAAATATGCGATAAAAATTATTTTTGGCGCAGTGACCGTATTGCGAATAGGAGCCAAGGGGAACAAAATTAATGATGCAAATCATTATATATTATACCGGCCACATAATTAAACCAACATGAATGCATCGTTTTAATTGTGTGCGCGTCTCTTTCTTCCTTATTCTCATTTCATATCCATCTCTTTTCCAATCTCCTAAAAGATAGAATTTCATATCCCCATCAATAAAACTTTATCATATTATGCAAGTGAAGATTTTATAACATTTAATAAATTCAAGACATATTTGATTTTATTTGGTGAATATATTTTGGGATATACATAGAATAATACTAGCCTTTGTTAACACAACACACACACACACACACACACACACACACACACACACACACACACACACACACACATATATATATATGTGTGTGTGTGTGTGTGTGTATGTATATATATATATATATATATATATATATATATATATATATATAAATGCAATATAATCACTTACATATAAGTGGTTATAATAAAAACTTTTTACACTGCTTCGTAAATGCTTTCTTGTTTCAATATTATGAATTGTATTTCGTCAGTCGATGTTTAGTACCTCTTTCAAAAAATGATTGTTAAAGAAATTACAAGACAACTTTTTACAGCAAATAAAGCAGGGACAAAGTAATAATTAAAATTATACTTGTGGGTATGTCTCGATAAACAAATTAAAAATCAGGTAGCTGGTAAATAGGAAAATACGGTTAGACATGGGTAAGTTATGAAAAACCGGCGCTTTGTCAACTTTGGCAACAAAAACTATATACAGAATGTAGGCAAATATGGAGTTCAATTTGTTAAAGTATTTTTTTCCAGGAAGCTTTATAAAGAGGCCTGCAGATAAAAAAAAAACTTTCTGAAAATATTTATAGGATGCGAATAATGCTAAATAGTTAACGAATCCTAACAATATTAATGTTAAATCAAATAAATAAAAGTAACTGTCATTAGAGAGTGGAGTATTTTAAATCAATGAATTATTGATTATAAAATTTTAATATGTAATTGTCTAAAATAACTATTTTAAAGTAAAATATACACAATGCGGACATGTCACAGTTAATTCACCTGTTTGATTTAACAGAAAGTTTTTGTTAGCAAACATGATTTGAAATTTTTACACTTCATAAAATGCTTCACAAGTTTTATTTTTTTTTAATATTTCCATTTCCCCGTTGTTTTTTAATTACGAAAAATATTTAGAAAAGAATTTTAGGAATCAATGTTCTAATACTGTACGTGTTTTTGTTAGAATGTTAGTATATATTTGTGCTACCTAGCCTTAGAGAATTCTTGGTGCTCTCAATATAAAATGTATCAGCTACTGAATTTGTCTATAGTAGAAATTTGTAAATAATAGCACCAGGCATACACCTATGACACTCATTAGAATGTTGACATTTACACATAAGGGTATCTTTATCTTTTGCTAATTTGGAATGGTAATTATTACATAGAATTTTCTATTGATTTACAATGCTATCATGATGCTTTGAAATACTTTCTCAAGTTTATCCGTACAGATTTAGTTTAATGTTAGTATATTTTTATTAAAAAAATGTTATTTAATCTTATATTTCTAGGAAAGTGTTTCTCGACTAAATTAAATTACTTCTGCTTTAATTCAATATTGACCATTTGGTTAAATAGGTGAGTATGTCAAATGATTTTTCTGTTTCAAATTTTCTTCTTCTTATTGTTGCTATTCTTAATACATTTGATATCAGGGAATTATAGCCACTTGTTTTGAGGTAGTATTATAAAATTTACTATGCTTGTAAAAGACATCGTCACTGAAAGAGATATTTCTAATTATATGCTCTGTTGAGAAGCGTATGCGGAATATTATGAATGAGGGTTTGAATTTGGGTGGGCATATACTAGATTTTATTTAGTTTTCATATATGGTTGGTATGTACAATTAATAAAGTCTAATGTATCATCAGGAAAATGTATTTATTATAATGTGTGTTGATCTTAATTTCAAGTGTGAGACTTTTAAATTCCCTATGAAATAATTTCCTGATTTTGTCATCATTCTTCTTTGTAGAAGTTTTTACCATCATAAGTCCGTCATCTAGATGTAACCCTATATTTTACATCCGGAAGCTAATGTACTGAAGCTGAGATAGTCTAAGCTTAAGATATAAGGCTAAAATTGTTATAAAATGAAGATGTAAAACAGCTTTTTTAGCCTCTATTCTAAAAACTGCAAGAAAACAGACTGCATGGTCATCAACAAAAATGGCAGCACAAAATGCCAAATACAGGTGGGAGATAATAAAATCAACCAAGTAAAAAAATTTGAATACCTGAAAAGTGTTCTAACAGAAGACGGAAAGAGCAACACAGAGATCCGAATACGAATTAGCATGGCGAAAGAACCATTCAGAAGTTGAGTAAAGTCTAAAGAAGCAGGACAATTTCGCAAGAAACAAAGAAGAGTCTACTGGATTTCTCTGCTATGTCGGTTTTTCAATAAGGCAGTAAATTTTGGACAATATCTTCCAAGATAATGGAAAAAATAGAAGCAGCTAAAATGTGGTTCTAGAGAAGGATGTTAAATATAATGGATCGAGCATGTGTGCAATGTTGATGTTTTGGAAAAAATGGAAACAAAATAGAAATTAATACATGAGTATCAGGAAGAGAGAGCTACAGTTCTTGGGACATGCAATGAAGAAGTGGGGCTTGGAGAACCTCATACTAACAGGCCAGATAGAAGAAAAAGTCATAAGGGAAAGCAGAGGATAACACATTTGAATGACTTGATCAGGTGGATGGCGGAATGAGGGTTGCGTGGTGTAATAATAGAAAGTGTGCTAAGAGCCACCAGGGATAGAATATGTGGAAAGACATGATCGCTTACATTCTAAAAGGACAGGACACATAAAAGATGAAAAATCTAAAACCTTCCAAGACAGAAATTATGCTCTAGAAAGGGGTTATGGATAATAATGACACGTAACCTGAATCAATAAAAAGATTCATAAAAATTGATAAAAGTTAAATGTTTTAAATACATTGGTACATGGATTATTTAAAATAAATTTACTATAACACGTAAGGAGAATTAAAAATTTATATATTAGGCAAAAGATACTTTTACCGGAAACTTGAGATGTAAAAAAACATTAAGTATATAGGGTGTCAGAAAGAGACTGATATGTATGTCTTCTATGATGACAAACTCGTTCAGTTCTATATATGAATTATCAAGTGCATAAAATATTTAACAGCTAAAGGATTAAAACAGTCTGCAAGAAAATTAATCATTTAACTCTTTAAGAAAGCAAACTCACATCAGACTATTGCTAAAATGTCAAAAAGTTTTACCAAATAACAAAACCACAAGAAATGAATATTTCCAACAAGAAAATGGGAAACCTCTTCGATAGAATGAAAAGTGTTCAAATTAAAATAAAAAATAAGTCACCACTTTAAAATCGTCAAAGAAAAATCTCTATTTAATACTAGAAAAAACATTCGCAGTTAAAGAGCATATGTCTTCAGTTTTTAGAATATTTATTTGAAGAAAATATTTCATGAATTTCAACTTTTTAGCAAACCAATGCAGAATATTTGAATGTATGAAAAAAGAATAAATTTAACATGACCGAATAAATATTTTTAATGAAATAGTTGTTTTTTAAATTAAAATATAAAAAAATGCGATCAGTCATAAGACAGTTTAATCAATATCTATTTAAGAAATTGCTATATCTTACAGTAAATCAGACTATAAAAATAAAAGGAGATTAGAGAAAGTTCAAAAGGTAAATTAAAACCGTGTTAAAATATATACAATAAAAAATTGCATTAAAGTATGTTACAAAATACATTAGATAAAATTAATTGATGATAAAGAAAATGGTCTGGCTGAGAAAACAACTGAAATACATGGTTTTGAAAAAGTTATAAATTAATGCAGAATTCTACGAATAGCTTTTTATACTATTAAGTAGAGGATTTAAGAAATAATTTCTGGTAAAATGTTGGTGTTTAATGTTAATCATTATTGAGCAAGAAGTTCAATCAGCACTCGGATTCAATTTCCTTTTGCCTTGAGCTGGTTTTAAACTGCTCTTGACAAAGGGTATTTACAACTGAATGTTATTGGTTATTACGTCTCAAGATAATTGCCACTATGTAGAATTCCGAAGAAATTGAGGATTTTTATTTATATTCCAAAGGCATTTTTCTTGTCAACAAAGCCATTTTTGAAGGAGTTGTGCGTTTTTTAGACATATTTTTAAAATGTTTATCTTTAGTATCCCAATCTGTCGATATATGAATGCGCATAGATGTCAGTATCAAGTAGCAAATACCGTTCCAAGATGGAATGAAGTACAATTAATGTCTTGTTATGTTGCCCCTTACACATAAATTATATTCACTATTCTGAAGTTGGGTAAAGGTAAGTGATGATTTAATTTTATTCATTATTGTAAAGGCAGTAACAGTTGATGCAGAGTTTTATAATTAAAATATTATTTTTTTTGTTTAGAAAAGGTATCTTGCATAAAAATAATGGATGATTTGCTTCTTTTTTAAAAAATCTCTCTCTCATTATATATATATATATATACACAAACACACCATCCACATCAGGAAAGATTTCAATATCAGAAACAGCGATTATTAATAGATACAGAGAATGTTATGAATTAAAACAAAGAGCCATTTGTGTGTGTGTGTATGTGTGTGTGTGTATCATCTACGCATCGTTCTTTCAGCAATGAATTAGAACACTCAGCTAATGGGCGTGTATAATGATAATATACACGCTAAAATTCTGCTTCCTTTTACCGATCGTCCGTAGCTCAGAGGTAGAATCGCCAACTGAAGCTAATTCGGTAGAGTTTCAATCCTGGGTAAAAAGCAATCGGAGCATAACCGTACTGACGAGCTGTGATACTGCGAAACAGATCTGTCTGCGGATGACTATATATATATATATATATATATATATATATATATATATATATATATATAATGAGAAAACTGGAACGACTCTAATTAGTAAGGCATCTTCTTTTGTGTCCAATATTTGGAATTAGGGTAGGTTTGAAATTAGATTTTTCTGAGACCTTGGATCATTTCATTTTACGAATTAATATATTTACATTTTTTATAAAATATGAATGAGATTCTTGTCGAAGCTGCATTAATTACTAATTTTAGTGTCTTCATGTTTATTAAGAGAACTTTATGCTATATATGCTTTGTGGAAAAATGTATTTCCTTTTTCTTCCAATGCCTGTGTCCAGTATTTCAAAAATTCTTGGACGTAAAGAGGTAAAGTAAGATATGAATATTTGTGAAAATGTGAAATAATTTTTCCTCAATACGGTTTGTTGAGATTTTTTTCTGTTTCTGTGTAAATGATTGGTTATTATTAAGTGTTTGTTATTTCTGACTAAATGTGTGTATGTTTTGTTTGTTTTTTGTTTTTTTCTATGTCGTTACTATATATTCACTGAATGTATCAGTAGGAAAAACAAATAGAGTAGATTTTTTCCTTCTTTTTTTTATTCAGTCCATCTCTTCTACGGATTCACTCCATATGATAATATTTACATAAAATATATATAGATAAATTTAGATATCATTTCACTCCAATCATAGAGGAGTCAACTCAACTGTGCAAGCGTTTAAGAGGAAAAAAACAGATATAATGCGGATTGAGGAAAGTCAAACAATGAATAGGATTGGATTTGATAAAATATTGTAATTAAAGTTGAATTGAAATATATGGAGATTGTAGCTATCAGGTAAGTAAATAAACGGATGGGATTTTCACACGTGAGAAGACCTAGGAATTAAATAATTAACTATTTCAACTGGTAAAATGTTGGTACGTATATGTCAATCTAACAGCAGGCTCAAATTCACAATGTCAGTGCACGAAATGAAAATGTTTGTCCGAGCAGTTGCTATGAATATACTTGTAGATGAGACAGAAGAGAGCCACATCACATCGGTTGAAATTTATCAAGCCGGTATATATATATATGGACAGCACTCTTAACTTTAGACATCATTCATTAAATTACGTTTGACAAGGAAGATGTAATCAATTTTTTTTGGATTTTCATTAACATAAATATTTTGTTTTGCATGATTAACTCATATGAATTAAATAACCGTAATTTTTTTATTGTCCTGACAACTTGAGGTTACTTGGTGACTGGCGTGAGTAAACACTGCTTATATACAACACATTAAAATTTCCTTTCTTTGAATACTTGCGCTTATGACTTAGGGGTGTAGAGACACCGACTGACACCAAATCGGTCGATTTTCGATCCCGGCCAGAAGCAAGTGAATGTGCCTATCTATACTAAGTGCTGTGATATAGCGAAATATGTTTGTATGTGGATGACTAATATATATATATATATATATATATATATATATAAAAATTAGTGGACATCAACTCTTGACCAAGAACTACCAGTATATTGTCGTTGAAATTGTCTCGTCAGACAAGCAAGATAATTGCATGTCTTTTTTCCAGTATCACCTTGACATTTTCTCTACTGATAGGTATAATGCCCAGTGAGCTGACTTACACAGTGTCACTGAGAGATAACAAATGACTAGCTGGAGGCCATATGCTGTTGGACAGTGGTGCTTATCTAATGAGAACTGCCATTCAATATCAAATAAGGATACATTCATCACAATTTTTTTTCATTCCCTTCTCATCGAGAGGTTTAATGTGTTTCAATTATTTAACAACACGTTTCACTTCCGCATATCCAATTCATTTCTTTGTTTATTCCTAAAACACTAATTAAATTAATTTGCTCCATTCAACCCTATCTGATGCAACATCTTCCCATGAGTTAGTGCAGAATTCGTATATTTCATTGCAACTTTCAGATGGCTATTACTGATATATAAATACATTCGTGTGTTTGTATGTGTGTGCATGCGTCCATTTAATGTTTCTCCGTATATCTTTATAACCAAAGTAATAATATCAAATTTCGACTTCTGTTGTACTTTTTTCACTAATGCTGGCATTCCGTTGTTTTGCTTTTCTTCCTATGACATTGTACTTTTTTGCAATGCAATTAATTCTATTACCGAGGTAATTCAAACTAACTTCGTGTTTCTAAATAATGGAGACCATTTTTTTTCTTCTGATTTCGCGAATATTTTTCTTGCCCGTCTATGCACTTGAACAACTCATATATGTGTCATGCTATTGATCAATATATTTCAAATAAAAAGTTAGAATCCTTGTGATATTCACATTAATGCACTTCACTTACAAATCTGCATTTTCTTTTTATTAAATTGAAAGTTCTTTGAATTTATATTTTTTGCCATTTATCGCGGTCGGTTCACTTTGCCGACTTCATCTAAAATTTTCAAATTATTTTACTTGTTTTCTTTTTATTTTCAAGACGAGTGTCTGCTTTATATTCATACTATTTGTTGACTCTTGATTTGAATCAGTTACAGAAATAACAATTTTTACTTATCCTCAGTTATGTACTTAATATTTTGAATGACACAAACCCACTTTATATATTGCTGGCGAAAGGGTAATCCTTTCTTTATATTTTTTACAAATACATTCACGGAATCTGTTACGACAAGCTTGTCTCTTTGACACCCACCTATTCGAATTTACTCGAGCTTAATATACTAGGAAAAAGGTCCCACCATTTTACTGTGAAAACCATCAAGTGTAACCATAAATTATTCTCTATCTGCTTTTTTGCTCTCCCTGCATGTGGAATTCCTTTCCATATTATTGTCTTTCCAAGAGTTTGAATGCAACATAACCTGCCATCTCTTATCCCCTTGATTCACGTCCATTTTCTCAATTTAAACCTTGCTTTCACGCAGCTCTCTTAACACCAATGTACCCGTCCTTTGCTTACTCATTCTCCGATACCTACTTTCACCAGTTCTCCTCTTTTTTATTATATAACCCCATGTGAACCAGTAGCAGTTCTGCCTTGGTTAAGGTGAGACTATTATAACAAAATATCATTAAAAGCCTGCTATTTAAAATATGCTATTTTCACATTACTGTTGCAGGATTATATTTTGATTTGTTAACAACAATCTTATGCTTACATTTAAGCGTGCCGACAAAGTTATATAACGCTTTATTTTTAGGGAACACACACACACACATATGTGTGTGTGTGTGTGTGTGTGTGTGTGTGTGTGTGTGTGTGTGTGTGTGTGTGTGCGCGTGTGTTTGTTTGTGTGAGTACTCATATAAATGCACACACAAGCACATTCTCTTTGTGATGGATTAATTGTCTAATTCTAAAAAAAATTAAAATAATATTTAAATCTCATCTTAACAGATAAGTTTACAAAAATTACACAAAAATATTTTGCTATACTAGAAATAAATTCATTCAATAAAACTTTTTAATGATCTCAACCACAGATTACAAACTATTTTGGTATCTGTCTGGACGGTATCTTTGTTTAAGTTGGTGATGCTCCCATGATACTTGCCTTCAGTTTATTTTTGTTATTTCAAAGAATTTTGTTGATCTCTCGTTCAACTGTGACCCTCACATTAATAATCAAGAGAGTGCCGCAATTGTCTGACAGGCATGACTGGGTTTTGTTGCTTGTGTGGCATGGTTTAGATTTCTCCTGTTCTATCTAGATTTTTGCAGCTGCCACCCGCTTGGCTCATGGCCACACTATATTCTCCAAAAAATAGCTGCAATCCTCCATGTTGAGTCTCAGGCTCTCACTAATTAATTCTGAAGTATCTTTCTTTTCGGAACGATCAGAGTGAGTTTTCCGTGCTGCCGTATCTTTAAAATTATCATGCAATTATTTCAAAATCCTCTGCACTACTCTTAGATTAACATTCGAGCACACTGAAATGTTTGTATTGGAAAATTACTGTGATAATTCTAAGCCGTAAAGCATGCCGTGAAGGCGAGATGTATGGGCAAAGCAATCAAAACTGCATAATCATTTATTTAATTAAAATCAAGAAGTTCAAACTACACACTCTAATTTTCATGTAAAAGAATATTGTTCTTCGGACGATGAACTTCACTTTTCCTCCTAATAGGTGACACCTTTAGAATCTAAGGAAAGATTCAAGAATTCTATGCACCCTTCGCTCAGATATACTTTTTTTCATTTCTAGGTTTGAATTATTAGTTACTATTGGTTTATGCTGCTAAATTCTCTCCATCCTACCTTCTCCCGGCTCTGAAAATATTTGATTACGTCTTCTTTCATATATTGTTTTCATTCCTTGAATTATTTCTGAACTCTGTTTTATAAAGTTGTATACATTTTGCACAAGAAGCTGATACTTACTGTCATATTTTTCAAACTTTCTGTATTTGGCATTGTGACAATTGTTTCATGTATGATTGTTTAAACTGTACAGCAGGAATTTATTTGTTCTTCAAAATCAAAAGCTTTTTAAAGATATTTTCTATAATTACCGTTCCATATGTATATGAATTTTTGTATTTGTTTATATTTCTGAGGTAGTATTTACATTACATCTTCGGTGGCATTTGTACGAGTTGTCGGCTGTTTTACACCCCAGCCTTCGTCAGGTGCTAAGAATTTTTAACCGAAACCTCTATTAACATCACTGAGGTATATCAAACTCATTCCTTGCATAACACTTTGATTGGAAACCATGAATTACCTCCCTCAAACTCTGCAAGTTACTTGTTCACCAATGCTGTAGCCTGGTATTGAACTCACAACTCTATGAGAAGTCAGGAAATTAACCAACGTCTATATCCACTGGGCCATGTGTAATTAGGAATGAGGACAATAATCCGAATAATTATTTTTTGTGTTTTAAATGATAACATTGTAAACTTGCCAATAATTCTAAGCAGAGTATAATGGTTGCTGCTTGATTATTTGTGTTTTACTTAAGTAATATTCAAAATATGCGTTTTATTACATATGATGTTGAAAGCTAAGTATACCTCCAATCTAGCTTTTAAATGTAGCATGACAACACGTTTGATGTTCAATGTATTCCAATTGCTGGCATCTGATTAGGCTTATTAGAATTTAAAATATATATAAGTTGTGTTCTCATCTTAAACACAATGGTATGATTATTTCGTGTCATTTTTCCTTGACAGGTGTATAAAACAATTTAGAATAATAGATCATAAATTAAAAGAAATTAAATACAGAATAAATCATGGACGTCAAGTGTATGAAGAATGGATCAATCACTTTCCAGCTGGGTTACTCGACCTTGGGTATTTAAGCGCCTACTTCAAAAATGCATGCTATTTTTCATTTCAGCATGATGATCAAGTAGCATGCTGTTCTCGCAGCACTAACCCGGTCTAGTTACGGGAAATTGTGTCAGCCACCTCGAGAGAAACGGCTTCTAACTAAAAAAGGCTATCTGCGGAGTGAAAGGAATTTCTCCAAAAAGTAGTAATGTCAAACGACGCCGTTCATCTAAAGTTATCCACATACATCTACTGTTCGCAACCACGCTTTTCGTTATTTCCCTTTCATTTTTGTATTCATTATGTGGAAATATTATGGTTCGCTCTGTTACTCTCTCGCTAAAACCTGTAGATATTCTTCTTCATGTGCCGTGTCCCTTCAGGACGTAGTCGATCTTAGAATCTTGTCTTACCGATGTCTTTTGTCGTTTTCAGTATTTTTTCTCTAAGAATCACTTCCAAACACCGCTCCGATATCCATTTTTTCAGACCTATCCCCTGTTTCTCTTTCACTTTATCCGACCGGTGTGTTTTATTTCTCCATGCCCTTCTTCTTCATTACGTGTCCCATGAACCTAATCTGTTGTAAGTATGAGTTTTATTCTCCTAGGCCATGATTATGTGTGTTTTGATGTCCACGTCGATCATTCCATCCTCTGTTAAAACATTTTCAAGGTATTTAAATATTGTTCCTGGTCTCATTTTAATGTTTCCAACTTGTAGATCCGGTGACAAAACAAAACCCTTGTCTTACGCCCGTTTCTATTCTTTCACACCTGTTTAGTTCTCTTCCTGTCCATAAAGATGCTGTTTGCTGCCAATATAGATTATTGAATATCCTAAGGTATTTTCAAAAAATGAGGAAGTCGTCGAGCATCTCTATCAAGTGTTTGTGTCGTACCTTTCCGAACGCCTTTGGGTAGTCTATAAGACACAGATAAATATTCTTTTGCATTAGCATTGCTCGTTCAGATAGAATTCTAAGCATTAATATCGAATTCCTCTTTCCCGTAATTTTAACGAAGCCAAAACTCTTCTTGTCCTATCTCCGGACCGATTCTGCTGAAGGCTCTGTTAATCAGAATCCGGATGTTTTGATATACGATTCACTAAACTGATTTTTCGGTGGAGTTCACATTTCTTTTGCACTTGGCTTCTTAGTTAGTGTTATGAAAGTTTCTCTGCTTCGGTCCTCTGCAATATTCCCGCTGTTGTAGATTTCGCTTATTATTTAGGTGGGTTTGTCTACCACAAAAACTTCTAAGGATATCGATGTTTCCATTAAAATCACGTCATGTCCGGCTGCTTTGTTGCTCTTTAATTTGAACAATGCCCATTTCACTTTTAATTTTAATATTTCTGGTCCATTCTTTTTTTTTATGCCTTGTTGGTTACTCTAACTTGTCATGGAAGAGATCACGAAATACTCGTCTCATCTCTGAAGTATTTTTCTTTTCCTAATATTAGTGTGCCATCCTTTGTTTTTTTTTTAATTTACATCCAGTTGCTCAGCAGATCTTTCCCCCTGTTAGTTCCTTTTTTGTCCTTACTTGTAGTGCTCAGTCCCTCTACTTCGGGGTATTTGTCTTTGAGAAATCTTTCTTTAGCCTGTCTACATTTGCTCCGGATTTCCTTGTGTAGTCACTCGTATTCCGCTCTATAACTTGGCATTATTTTCTGTCACTTTGTATCAGGTCAAAAACCTCTCCTTTTTTATCCGATATGCATATTTTTTGAATGATGTCGTTTGCCGATGTTAATAAAACTGCTGTCAGTGCGTCGCTTTTTAAGTATCCATGTCGACAATGTCCATATACATTTACTGCAGGTTTGGGTCATTCACGAGTCTCTTGTACTGCTACCGTAGGGCTGTATTATGTTTCTTTAATTTCCTTAGTTTTATTCTTAGTTTGCATACGATTGGTACGTGGTCACTTTTGCAATCCGCATTTGGGTATACTTTGTAGTGAAATACTGTATTTCTGAAAATGTTGTTGTTAGTAATTATAATCAATTTGGTTCTTAGTTTCTCGTTCTGGACTTTTCCATGTAAATAATATTTTGAGTGCTCTTGGAACTAGATATGCTTTATTATCTGGTCATTTGCTGTGCACCATTGTACACCTTTCTTACCACAGCTATTGCGGTAGCTTAGTCCGAAATTTCCGTCTGTTTCACTTTCATTTCTTTAGTCAAATTTGGCATTCAGATCTCCCATGTTAATTTTGATTTCTGGTGACTTGGCATTCTGTAGCATGGAGGAGGAAGACTCGATTTCTTCTCTATTTCGTAATGTGGTTCCAAATATTACCATTGCCGATATATTGGAAGTTCTCCTTTCATTTTAGGTACTAGGATAGTATAAGATATCTGTCAGTATCCCATAACTAATTTTCTTGTGCTTTATCTAGTAGAAAGCCGAGTCATTTTTTCATTATTTTCACCTCCTGCGGTTATAATTATGTGTTCTTCACTGCAGTTGGTTTAAACAGGCGTGGACTTAAGACTTACACTTCATGTAGAAATTACACAAACATCAACCTACTACCAGTGTAGCATTATTTAAAAAAAATGACGGTAAAATATTTGAGAATATATATATATATATATAAATTAATTTTGTTATTAAAATGTTTTATGGAAGCATTATACCAGGACACAAAAATATTCATGTTTCTGAACAATACTATTTTTTTCAGGTAATATTTTGAAATAAATTATGAAAATGATTTATTTAAAAAATACAAGATGAATTTATGGCGATGTATTAGTTGTTGGAGCATATGCATGTAAGTACATCAATATTGTTCAATCAATCAATCAATCAATCAATATATATATATATATATATATATATATATATATATATATTCTTCGCTAATCAATGACGTATCTCTTGAAAAAATGAAATAATAAGGCATTGTTACAGAGCACAAACGTAGTAAGAGCTTTCATAACTGGTAGTAAAGAGAATGAACTGAGCCAACGCTGCCTCGCTATTGTCTCGCTTCTTGTGCGTGACGGGAAGGAATTTTATTATATATCTCCTTTATTATTAGAAAGCGGATAATAAATGTCATACTAGTATTAGTAATTAATAACACTGGCAGATATAGTATGTTTACTTATTATTCCAGGAACCGCTTTAGTATTGTAATTCATTTACCAATGCTGACATCAAGTTCGTTTAAAGTCTAACTTCGTTTTTAACATTCTACGCTTTTTTAGCATTCTCACGAGTACATACCTCGATAAATTGGTAGATTCACGTATTTATCAAAAGAAATAGATTCTTCTTTTTTAGAGTTTGGGATCACCCCTCCTTTGCATATCTTATACTACGTTATTCTTCTTAAATTTGAGGATTTATATAATCTTTCTCAAATTTTATTAGTAGTATTAGGGCCATATCACTATACATATTAGGGCTGTATCACGTCGCAAAGCCGGTTCCCGCCTGATCACAACAAAGCTAACTGTCGACAGTAAGATGGTGGTTGACCGCTCAGAAATACTTGGTAATGTAAGTGTGGTTAATTGTCAACTGCGCGGAATAAGAAATCAAGGAGCCGTCCTCGAATTCCAGATAGGTTCGTTATATTTACTTACACGCAAATACCTAGCGGAAAATTAAAAATTCACCACCTCTCCTCTGAGCTACGTGTTAAATAGTAAGACTTGCATCAGAAAAATCTTTATCTCTGAACATTTTATTAAAGCAAATGTATAATGGCTTGCCTCTCGTATTCGTGGATACCAGTCTACCAGGGCGGCTATATATATATATATATATATATATATATATATATATATATATATATATATATATATATATATTCTGCCATTCATAATCTCCCCTATGCTTAAACAACAAAACCTCCATAAAATAACTGCATCCGTGTACGTGGAATATGATGTCGCTATTTCATTCATCAATCTCACAAGTTGCCACAACAAATATAATGACTTTATTTTTTTAGTTATGTAAAAATCGTGTTGCCATGATTCTTTGTTCATGTGCGCAATCTAATTCAACATTAAAGAATAACATTTTTGGACGAAACTGTTTATATTGCAAATTTAAAAAAAGTAGTCCATCGAAAATCGATGATGGCACAGCCTTGCATAGCTAGGTGCCTTGCGCCGGCTGGTATGATTTGCGCTGAGAAACAGCAACATTCTCGTTTCTGTTTGATGTTTGTTTGTTCCTGTTTAACGGCCTATTAATATCTAAAGGGTTATTTAAGGCCGGAAACGTATTTTTATTTTGAATGACAGTTATTCACTGGAAACGGGCTTATTCGGAACACAGCACGCTATTTTACCCATAGCTAGGAGCAAATTCTATAGTTTATATGTCTATGTTGAATCTATATAATGAAGCTAAATTTTATTAAATAGGTCAATTTTCCGAAGGAAGGCTAGAATTTTGTCAATGTTGATGTTTTCAAATAAATATTTTAAGTTCTGTACTTTATAAAACTGTTGACAATTTTTTGCCAGGCCTGTACAATCAATTAATATATGTCTTATGCTATTATTCATCTGGCATTTAGAGCATTTGGGCGGATCTACTCCTCTTAACAGCCAGGAGTGGGTAAAAATGGTGTGTCCCTATCCTAATTCGAGACTGTATTACCGCTTCATTTCTGGATTTCCTTAATGCACCTCTCCACTCTTCCAAATTTGACTTAATTTGGAAGAGTTTGTGGTTTTGACAGGTCGACCAACGTTTTTGCCATTTGAGTTGAATATATCTTTTTATTGCAGGCCTTTGATCTGTGAATGGGAACCTTCATATTGAAAATATCCTCTCTCAGAGACTCCTTTGCAGCCATGTCCTCTTTCGTGTTACCACGAATGCCAATGTGGCTGGGGATCTAGCAAAAGACAATATTCTTGGTTTTGTTCATCACGTTTTATCGATTTAAAAGTTTAATGATAATCGGGTTATTAAGATTCTTGTTGTGGATGGACAATAGTACAGAAAGGGAATCAGAGAATATAACGAAGATGTCACTTACATTGTCATTGATTAGATCAAGTGCCAGCTCCAAAGCTGTGGCTCCACCACTAAAAATTGATGCTCCATCGGGTAGACTTTTTTTTTGTGAGTTATCTAGTAGGGCACAACATCCATATTTCTCACCTTCTTTCAATCCATCTGTGTATACATGTTTATAGGAAAGGAAACTATCGACCATCTTATTCAGTTCTTCGTAGAAATCAGTAGGGTTGGTCTTTGATTTAGAGAATTTGTTGAGATTTAGCAACACTGTTGGTTTGGATGATTTCCCATGGGAGGCTTTCTGAAATGAGTGATTCGTGAATTCATTCCAGTTTTATATTGGATTCTCTGATTATTTCTTTCATACTTAGGCCAAATGTTTTAATTGTTTTCTTTTTCCTATCATAGATAGGGTGATATAATGGGTTTACAATACACTCGTAGGCAGGATTGGATGGGCAAGAGAGGATTTTGGTCAAATATTTTAAAGCCAGTTTGTTGCGGCGAAGTTTATAATGGCGGTTCATTGGCTTCTGCATATAGACTATCACTGGGAGAAGTTCGAAAGGCTCCCAAGGTCAGTCTAAGCCCCTGATGATGAACAGTGTCTAATGTCTTTGTGTATGACTTTCTGGCGATGCCGTATATGTAGCAGCTATAGTCCAATTTCGATCGCACTAATGATCTATATAACTTCAGTAAGGTTTGTCTATCACCTCCCTACTCTGTGTGGATAATAACTCGCATCAGTTGGATAGTTTTCTTACATTTGTATTTTAAGTATTTGATGTTTGGAATAAAGGTGAGCTTTTTATCCAGTATTAGTCCTAACAATTTATGTTGGCTTACAACGGGAATCTGAATCCCGTCCTTTTTAACAGAGGATCTGGAAGTAATTTTCTAATCTGGCAAAAGTACACTCATTTTGTTTTGTTAGTGGATAACTTAAATCCATTCTTGGTTGACCATTTTTTTATTTTGTCAGTGCATTGTTGAAGCTGCCGCTCAATCATGTGGATATACATTGAGCTGTAGCAGATTGAAAAATCATCGACATACAGTGAGCAATGTACACCTGGGTTTATACATCCAACAATATCGTTGATTTTTTAGTTAAATAATGTTACAGATAAAATACTCCCCTGTGGGACTCCCATTTCCTCTTCCAGGGGGTCCGAGAGGCATGCTCCTACACGAACATTAAATAATCCATTGTTTAAAAAATTATTGATGAAAATAGGTAGTCTTCCCATCAGTCCAGCTTCTTTGAGATTTCTCATAATACCATATCTGCATGTCAAAGAAAATAGCAGTAATATGTTTTTTTTTCTTTTTGATAAAGTCGTTCCTATTAAAAGTTTCCAGTCTTATTAAACGATCCATAGTACTCCGCTGTTTTTGGAAACCACATTGAAGATTGTTTATTGTTTTATTGATTTCAAAAAACCACGCTAATCTGTGATTTACCATTCTTTCAAGAGTCTTACATACACAGGTTGTTAGTGCTATGGGGCGGTAAATGGAGGAGTCAGATGCACCTTTTCCTGTTTTTACTACATGAATGACTATGGCTTGTTTCCATAGGGCAGGGATATTACCACTGATCCAGATGTCATTAAAAATAGTTAGTAAATACTTCAATGATTGATCAGGTAGTTGTTTTAAGAACTCATACGTCTGGTCCCTCAGCTGTGTTATTAACCTTCTTTAATGAATCCTTTAGTTCATTAATAGAAAAAGGGTTATTATACTCTTCTTCATTATTACTTCAGCTTGATTTTTTTCTGATTCCTGTTTAATAGTCTGGAATATTTTACTGTGATTTTTGGATGACGAGTTATTTGCAAGAGAGTCTGCAAACAGATTGGCCATGTCCTTTTTTTGGGGTTATTTTGTTGTTGTTTATACAGAGGTGCATGAGGGGAAACTGATGTTTTTCTCCGAAATTTTTGCACCATATTCCATGTGACTTTACTTTTGGTGTTATTATTAATTTTGGAAACAAAGCTCTTCCATGACCCCCTTTTGGCTTCTTTTATTATTCGGCGCGCTTTAGCTCTGCATATTTTAAAATGGTTTAAATTCTGAGCAGTGAGTCGGTGGTTGAATTTTCTTAATGCAGCACGCCGTAGCTTGATAGCCTTTTTACAATCGTCATTAAACCAAGGCCGGCTATACTTAGATGATGAAGTTGTTTTATGGATACATTCCTCAGCTATAAAAATAATAGTATAAAATTGAGTGATCGGGTCTTTCTCATGTTTTCCAGGTAGGAGTTTATATTTGCAAAATTGTTTGAATTTATTCCAGTTTGCTTTTTTAAGGTTCCCGTGAGGTATTTTTGAGATTATTTCAGGGCCAGTATGTTCTCATATTATTGGGAAGTGGTCTCTTCCACATGTATCCTCATGAACAGTACAGTCGTAATCCATAAAGATACTTGGATCACTTATAGAAAGGTCAATTGCTGAGAACGTGTTTATAGCAGAGTGAATAAAATTTGGTTTCTTTCTTATTATTATATACATAGGTTGTTATTGTTGATAACATTTTCTATTATGATTCCTCTTCTGTTTGTGTTTGAGTATCCCCAACTAGTGTTGTGAATGTTAAAATCACCTAGTAGTAGGAAGGGACGAGGGAGTTGGTTAATAAGATTTTCTATTTCTGTTTCGTCTATAGGGTCATTTCGAGATAGATAAATGGACAGTCCTATGTAAGGTTGTTGTAACGGCAATTGCCTGTAAATTAGTTTGTAAATTTATCTGGCTTTGTGTTATTTTATTATTCATAAGAATGGATGTTCCTCCGGAAGCTCTACTTGAGTCATTTACTATGTGGTGGTATTCAGAGAAGTTGCGGAGTTTAATGTTTTCAGACAGTTTTTAAAAAAGTTTCTTGTAAACATATTATTTGCACCCGGGCCATCGGCCTGCTCAATCACCAGGATCTCGTCCCAAGACGAGACGGGTCGCCACCCACGCCCAACAGGTGGCCCCATTGAGAGACTTTTACTCTCTATAGGGGGCAGTTGGCGTATTCCGATACCCCGCCAACAGGGCGGTCTCGTTTCTGATTTTATAATTCCAGGGCACACTAATGTGAAATGTCTGTGGAGAAAAAGAAGACCTCAGGGGATAATTAATCAGTCATTAGCCATCATTATTGCAATATAATGTGTTGTTATGTAACGATAATATGGAAGCGTCCCGATTATCAAAAACTATTATTAACACTATTCTGTCACTCGAATCAAAATACACAATGATAATCAATTAAAAAGAAATTTTCTGGTGAGTATGTATAATTATGTAATGAAGAAATTAAGATTAAAAATTAACGAATAAATTTGTGTAGTGAAATTATGCGGTAATTGCTATAAGATGCAATATCTATGAATCTGAGTACAGTATTTGGCCTTTTTTTAAAGATGGTTTAGCCTGATTAATTTTTTCTTCTAGAGGATATCATTGCTCTCAACAATTTTCTATTCC
The DNA here is from genome assembly GCA_037127315.1 of Ascarosepion bandense. Lineage (NCBI taxonomy): Eukaryota > Metazoa > Mollusca > Cephalopoda > Sepiida > Sepiidae > Ascarosepion > Ascarosepion bandense. The sequence continues at coordinate 14,294,247 of JBBBDQ010000190.1, forward strand.
TTGTGGCCGTTAGAACTTTTGTTCTTTGCTAAGGCTAACACTCCTTATTAACACAAACTCATCCGGGAAAATGTCTCACTGCCTTCTTTTATCTTTCTTGCTTTCAATATACACTATCAGTGTTAAATTTTCCAATCATTTCTTCTTCATTTATTCTTCTAAAGAGTTTCAGCTGTCTTTTTCTGTTTCTTCCTGTGAATAAACATTCTTTTTTGTTGCCATTTTCTTTAAGATTTATTTGTTGCTTTCTCATTGTGTTCATGGAGTTTTCAATATCCTGTGCAAACAGGTGCACCTGGTTGATAAAAATAGACTATCTTGGATTTAGAGTTTATTATGTGTCTGCTTTAAAGGTACAAATAGTTGCATAAGAATATTGAATATTGTTTTTTTTTCTTAAATTATTTGCAAAATATTTTCATTATTACTATTGGCATACCTTATTATCTTATTTGCTTTTAGATGAAACACTTTAATTAGTATTACTACTTTTTGACTTTTACTCGATTTTACTCATAAGGAGTTGATATCAGCTAAGATCGATAACGTGTAAAGCCAAGTTAAAATTTCACTCGAAAGGTATTAATCAATATCTCTTCATTCTCCAGTTATGGGTTAAAGAGCATTACATGTTGTGTTCTATATATTTGCTTGGCAAACAGTCTAGGACAAATGACCTAGTGGATATAGATGTTGGTTAGTTCCAATAACTTGACCTAAAGTGTGCTGAGTACAATAGCAGGCTACAGCAGTGATGAATAAATATCTTGAAAGAATTAAATTTAAAGGAGATATCTACATGGCTTTCCGAAGTGGCATCGCACATGGAAAAGTGAATTATTTTCTTTATTGAAAGTAATAAAATTTTCATTTCGAAATAAGTAGCAAATGAAGAAGGACGGAGCGTACAAAAGCCAGTATGTACTTAGTACGCACCAAAAAAAAAAAAGGATTTTATATGATTCATTAAATGCAAGTTAGGGCTTAAGGGAGTCTTCATGAAAGAATGATGTAAACATGCTAAAAATCGTTCATCTTAAATTCGTATAGAAAGGGTTTTTGCCATTTGTGTTCCTATGTGGAATGAATGCGACTAAATTATCGGACAATTTCTGACGTAATTTTCGTGCAACTGTTTACTCGCAATTTAATTACTTTAAAATGTTTAAAATCAATTTGGATTTTAAAGTTAATGATCAAAAATCTTAGATTAATATTAAGTGATATTTTTATTAATTTCCGAAAATACGGAATTTTATGTCTTTCTTGTTATCCAGTTCTATTTCCCCGCAGTTCTACTGAAAATAAACTATTATTTCTGTTATTAATTAATTTTTATTTGACGCAAAATGCGAATCGTAATTTTCATAAAACCGTAGCAATATTTTGAAATGTCATTATTTGACAAATATGTTTAACTAGATTGCAAGCGTAAAATAATAATTTAAGAAAATTTTTTTCAAATATCTAAGAAATAATAAAGCAATAATATTATTTCGTGTTATAGAAAATACAATTAACTCCACGGTAGCACATAGGATAGAATTTGACGTCCTGTAAGAGAAATAAAAAATACTACATGCAATAATGAGCCACTTCTTTACGGTTTTAAGTATGTAGAGTTTATATATATTCAAAAATTATAACATGAACAAGTTATAATATCATTACAAATATAGCTATGTTGTTTCGAAACTGCTTGTGCCTCATCAAGACATGAGGTTTATTTCAAGTTATAGTGTTTTAAAAGGTTAAATCAAACAAGACCCCTTTAATCAGTGAGACATTGATGCATAGACAGTGTGAAACTAGCAGAATAAATAAATATATAATTTGGAGAATATGTGAACAGACTTAAAGATAATTTGGGGGAGCATTAGTATTAGTATTTGATTAAATTGAGATCAATTAATTGACTATTTGATTTATTTAGATGTATATATATGTATGCGTATATTAGAAAATGTGTAAAACAATATTAGGAATGTTACGCTTCGATTGAATAATGTGGATAAAGGTATTCCAGAAAGTATGAATATTCTCATCAAAAACATTCTGTATATATCTACTGTATATAATCTGCTTTATTATCATATCTGATAAATAATGGACAATGAATGCGATATCATCAGCTATTCATTATGATAAACTGAGTAATATTATTTAAATTATTTGCATGCAGCTTATGGACTGGCAAAATACTTTGCGTTTAAATAATGCAAATAATTCCTCGTAGTAGAAATTCAGACAGAATAAAAAACTGAATTCTTGAAAAGATTTCTGAAATTCTCGACGCATTATTTTCTTTAAAATCAATTTGATATTTTATAAACACAACAGCAGAAAATAAGATTTAAAAAAAATTATTCACTATGGATTCAGTTTAAACGTTCAGAATTATTGAAGCTCGGAAAATGTCAATATCTTAGAACAGATGAAAAAATAAACAAATAGAAAATGAACGACAAAATACATAATCGTTTATTGCTGTTTCTAGCAAAGACAAGGGAAACATTTGCAATCATTGAAATTTTCGTCAATAAAATAATTTACAAAATACAATCGTTTAAAATTTACAGTCCCTCTTGTGCACAATCTCTCACTATGATCCTATCAAATTTTCAATATTTGGTGGTTTAATTTGAGATTCAGGCAATCATATTTCCGCGGCATGTATCCAATTTAATAACATATATGAATTTTTTAATTATATTTACAACTGCATATACTTACCAATTATATATATATATATATATATATATATATATATATATATAGATAGATAGATAGATAGATAGATAGATAGATAGATAAAATTATTGTTTATTTTGTAATTGTTCGCTTTTTATATCAATCGCTTGCAATATTCTATTTGCTTTGACTTCTAATAGATGAATCCAATGTATGAGACCGAATCAATATCTTCCTTTTTAAAATTAAATCGAAATTATACATCTGCTTTCATTCGACACTAAAAAATAGTTTACGTGAGAATATGTAATATATATCCTGGTTCACGAGAAGCAGAAATAGTCATATTACGTAAACTGTACTAAATGTTTACAAAAATTGTAAAATATGAACGTAGTTTTGATCCACTGTAAAATACAAAGAACAGAAAAGTACGCGAATATTTAAACGATTCAAACTTAAGTACAATCAAACATATGACAAATTTACTGTCACTTGTTTCACAGTGATACACATTTCTGCCTGAAAAATAATAACTATATGTTGATTTTTAAGATGATAATAATAATGGGATATAAATCTGATTGCATTGATGATGATATAAAAAAAATTTTCTGAGTACTAGGATTTTAAAACATTTACAATTCCTCTTCATATTTCAGCAAATGTTATTTCTTTTTTTATTAGTCAAGACTAATCAGTTGAAATTTTATTTGAATTTATTCACAGAGAAAGTTTCAGTCCCGAGAAAAATGAAGGCAATAGTAACCTATTTTGAAGAGTTTCCTCTTCAAAATAGGTTACTATTGCCTTATTTTTGTCGGGACTGAAACTTTCTCTGTGAATAAATTGCTATGCTGCATGGCTTAATATGAAAATAACTTTGTTGACGTTAATAATTGTGTATGAAAGTAATATAATTAAAGTATTATTATGAAAAATACAGGATAAATTGAAATAAATCAAATATTTCTAGAAAAAATAAAGCAGAAGAAAATAATTTCAATCATGAGAATATTAATGTTAATAAAACGGCAGAATTAACAGAAACTATTCTACAAAGATTAACAAAATAAAACAAAAAAGTTAAAACTGATAAAATGTTAGTAAAATCAAAGAAAAGAGAAAAAATCCTATAAAGACTGGATTATAAAACAGCGCCAAATTTTATTTAAAGAAACAAGTATGTTCTTTTAAAATACACTCTGGGAATAAAGGCAAAAAAGAATATGTTCAAATTAAATGCATAATGTCAATAATAAGGTTAGTACTATTTCTACTACCACACAATACAACAGTAAACAAACAACAAACTACAATAAGTATATTAACATATCAGTATTCGTAACTTCGAAAAAACAACTGAGTAACAAAATAAAATTTTAACTCTGTTTAAATATTAATTTATCTTGTGTAAAATAATAAGAAAATATTTAGTGTTCACGAAATTTGTCTATATTTCCGAGATGAGTCAATATTTACATTATTTACATTATTCGGACAATTTGTCCTAATCTTGCTTGCCATTTGTACAACGTATGCGTCTTTGTACGGTCCAGCCTTCTTCAGGTACTAGTAATTTCGAACCGAACCCTTCATTACGATCACAGGGGTATGTCATTCTCATACTTTGTGATCGTAATAAAAGGATCGGTTTGAAATTTCTTGCACCTGAAAAAGTCGGAGCGTACAACGGTCAAAACGTCGTACAAATTGCAACCAAGATGAGGACAATAGTCCGAAAATTGTAAATATTGTAAACACGATAGACGTTGAAAAAACAGTCGACGCCAGAATAAATAAAATACACAAATACACGCACAAAGTGAAAGTGTAATTCTATATATATATATATATGTATGTATATATATAGTTAAGATAACCCAAAAAATTTTCACCGTTTTTCGAGTCGGGAAAAAGTGATATATGATAAATGCAAATGTGTGTATCACTAGAACCCCAGGGAAATGGTAGAAAAAGCGGATAGTTGCATTGCACTTGATAAAGCAGGTGCATTGCGGGCAGAGATTAGTCATAAATCTAAGATCGGTAAGAAAACATGGCCGTGCCAATGCAAATCGTGTTCGGGGTTGTCTGCTTTATGATTTTAATGTAGGATTGTTTGCAGCGGCATCATAACTCTGAACACGTCAATCCCTTTGTAGAAAAGGCAGTGACTGAAAACACTGCCAAGCATTGCTTCACTTACTTTTAAATCAGAAGATCGTTCTCTTTATTATCAATACCGCAATGTCTGTCAATAATTTCTAGATGATGAGGCCCTGTACACGGCTCTATAAGAGGAATACAACCAAATCTTTGATGATCTTGCAGAACACATCATGCTTTCTGATTAAACATGCTTTCTGCTCCACATATGGGTCACTATAATTTGAGCAAGTGTGTATTTCCCACACTCTCCGAAACCAACTAGCAAAAACGAGTTGCAGCTTGTAAATCGCTGCTTTCTCGAAACCACAATATAGCAATATTTCATCGAGTGTTCACCAGTAACGAATAATAGGGCCTTCAAAGCTCATTTAAGTGTACCAGGTGTTGGTTGACACTAGGGGACATTTTGTCTCACGCCACAAGACCAGCTATAAACCCAGCAGGATTACACTGGTTTATCTAGTGGCCTAGTCACCAAGTGGTGTTCTCTAAGCTGTTACCAACAGGCCAAATCATAACTGTGGTCCTGAACTCGCAGAACTTGGAACTTGTGCAACATTCTCTGAATAAACAGGAGCCATCATTGGTTAATTTCGTGGATATACTACTCATCCCTGACAATGTCAGGCCTTACTTTGTATAGATGGATAGACATATCATGCGACGACTTGACTAGGAAACACTGTGCTATCCATCATAATCCCCGGGACGTACATCAACAGATTAACACCTGCTCTATTCCATAAACTTAACTTGAAATTCTTTGATAAATGAGAGTCGTGACAGGCGCATTCAGATTTCTTTACGTTAAAGACACCTGATTTTTACGGTTAAAGCTTTGCGTAGCTAGAGAGATGTTGGTAATATCTTCAGCATGATGATGGGTATTTCTTTGAAAATTAACGGTATGTCAAATTTGCTGTTCAGGTTTTTCTATTAATAAAAATTGGCTCAGACTTTTTTGGTTATCTTGTATTTATGTGTGCTTAGGTGCGTGTGCGCGCAGTACGGTTGGAAGATACAATTGCAACAACCTGTAGAACGATTTCAATTTTGGACATCATTTCAATGTTAATCTATTTACGCATAATAGATATTATGATTCCTTTTCTAAATCATTCACACTGATAAGAAGTAGATTCAGCATCGACGTTAATGGATTCGGCTATAGAGTAAAGAATCCAGAACAAATATGTTATGAAATGAAAAAGAACACGTTCTTTCTTCATTTGAGATGACACCAGTGGTCTTTCCAGATATTAAAAAAATATTTATTGAGGTCATTTACAATAGTGTGCAGTAATATAGATTTGTTTTTGGTGTGTATAAATTAATTTGTTTAACTTTGATAAATAATACGATATCCATGATTGAATCACATTTTTCACGCTCAGACACATTTGTATCGAATGTTGAGTAGTTGTCTTACGGTTATTGTCTGCGATGGACATTACCCCAAGAAAGCGTATGAAATGTGTAACACTGATGAAGATATTAGCAAGCCTTACAGAAAGATCGTGGATATTGTTGGTGTCAGCCTTTCAAGTGGCGTTTGTATCATAAAGGCGAAGAAAAAACTGAGTCCATCATCCAAACCGTAACCGAAAATTCAGTTGGAATAGAAAGAAAACGATAAGCGACAACGTATATGTAATCAGAAAAATGTGAAAGATCCTAGGAAAAATTATTCATTTTGTCTTAGTTTGCACAAGGTTGTACATATGTTTCAAACTGTGTCACTGCAAACGCATTTATTTCTAGAACATTAACAAAAATCTTTCTGACACCTATTCTGCAGTATTAACTTGGAATTATATCGACACTGCCTGAGACATTCGCTCATTAACGTCGATAATTCTCCGAATAGAAGGATCACCAAAACTATATATGTTTAAGACATAAAGGAAAGAAGCCTGAATCAGTGTTTATTTTGCTTAAGCACTTATATTGTGCCAACCATCTCTGTTCTAACGCAGTCAGTAGCAAGGCAAAAGCGGAAAAAACATATAACGCTTAAGAAAGACTTTGAGATTGTTTTCAATATTATTTATATTTTAATTTAGAAAATGGACACATATAGTTAAATATATAGAATCAAATAATGTACTTTTTTATTTTACTTAAAAGTTTATTCTTTGGGAATTGAGACAAATATACAGGGTGCAAAAATTGTATCTTTCGCCTTTGTACTTGTGAAAATCACGTACTGCATAAGAAGGTGCTGTAAGTTTAATGAAGGCGAAAACTATGCGTACATTACGGACAATTAATGTTTTACGGTTACAACAAGCTACAAGTTTATTGGCATATACATAATTACTACATAAACATAACATACATCCCGAATATATATATACAACAAAAGAAAGTAAATGCAGTTCCTTTGTTTTCCATTTTAATGAAAATTGGTAATATTTTGTTCAACACTGACAACTATACGACTGTTTTCTAAAACGAATACCATGCATTTTACCTTAAGTCTTGTATTTATAATACCTTTCTCTTTTTATGAAACAAATACCAGGAATGTTTTGCATGCAGGCATCAGGGGATGAATGATGAATTTGCAGGGAAATCTTCGAACTCCGTTGAGATGTGAAGGGTACTTACCTACAAAAGAAGGAAGGGAAACTATTTTTTCATTTTTTTATTTTTCCTATATCTGTGCGAAAGGAATACATACATATATGTATACAATTATTTAGTGAAAAGCTTCAGTTGTTCTACATTGCCTTTCTCATTCACACTATTTAACAATATTTAAGCTAAATTTATTATACTTCTATCATAATTAAATATTATTTAAATAATTTCATCTGAAAGCATATTTAGTTATATGTTCTGTTTCATATATGCCTTGTGTATTAATGTTTGATGAATTTCATTTTGAAAATTAATTAATCATGTAAGATAAAAAAAATTAAACATTTCCGCCAAATAAATATAAACATATGACCAAAAATTTCAAATACAAAGATGAATCCATTTATATATATATATATATATATATATATATATATATATATATATATATATATATATATATATGTACGCATACAGGATAAAGGAAATTCGAAATATAATTATTTTTTAGAAATATATTAAAAATTCGAAATGTTCTTAAGATCGAAGTAATATGTAACATTATAAAAAAGGAATATTAGCCATCTTTTTCCAATAAAGGTTTTAATGAGTCAAGTGAAACAGATAAAGTCATATGGTTTTTAATCATTCTCACGAATAACAACAAATCCAAGAAAGATCTTTTAGGCAAAATTTGGATATCATACAAAAAAGAATTTGACACTAAAAAAACAAATCGCAAACAAATGAAAAGAAGCTTATCAATACAAACACACACACAATATATATATATATATATATATATATATATATACCTAACAGGACTGAACTATTTACTCCTACTGGATAGGTTCCTATTTTCTATCGAAAAGAGATTAGTTGCAAGTACTCAATGTATTTACAATAAATAGTTGATTCCGTATTTTATTTTGAAAAATATGTTATTTTTAAAAATTTACATCTACTATCTTCGGATAGATGAATATTTCTAAAAAGTTGCTGCGGTCAAAAAGAATAACAACCACCCTTCATGAAAATTATGAAATAATATTGCTGTAGTGTAAATACGTTGTTTATTGATTTTATTTGACTTTTAATAAAAATAGCATTTTTAAGCCAAATATTATTGTTCTAATTTTACAACATTGTCAAAGGTAATGAAAGAGACACTATGTGAGAGACACATAAAGAGATAACTCTTTGCTTTGTAACTATGGATCAGACGACAGTACTTGCCAAATAGCACAGAATGAAGGTCGTTGATGCATACATAGAGAAAGGTTAGGGAGACATAATAATTTCTAAGCGTTTGAATGTTCTTGGATCGTCATTTTTTGGAAGTATCAAGATATACAGCATGACTCATTGTGTTGAGAATAAATTAAGGACTGGCAGACAACGGTTAATTTCTGAGAAAATTTCAAGACAAATTGCTAGAAATGTCTCGAATAATCATCACTTAAAATCAATCAATATTATCAATAATGCAAAGTCATCGGGATTGAATATATTGACAAAGTGAGTTTAGCTTAAGATGACACTTTTTTTTATATATTTAGCCTTAAGCAAGAGAGTTTTCTTTGGGCAACGGCGTTGAAGTCCTGCTGCCCAAAGAAAACTTTCTTGCTTAAGGCTAAATATATAAAAAAATGTTATCTTCTGCTAAAACCAATTAAAATCATTGGAGTAAATATTGGAATTCTGTTTTAGGGTCAGATAAAATATGAGTACCATTATTTTGTCATTTGAAATGCCGTTATATATCGAAGAAAATAAATTAAGCTGACAAAATGAAGAATACTGTCGCTACAATTAAGCATGTTGGCGGGAACATTCTGCAGCTGGGAAGTTTTGCTTCTTCTGAACAAGTTGAGTTTGTGGTTATAGATAGATAATAAATATTTTTTGGTTATTCTTAAAAGTAATATAAAACAAAGTACAGGAAATTAATTTTTAGGAAATTTGAGTCATTGTCATACTTGGAAGCACAGTGACTGTGCTTCCAAGTATGACAATGACTCAAATTTTTACCTACACAAACTCCTGACCTAAAGTCCTTTGATGAAATATATGAGAAAAAAAATAATTTGATTTGGTGGAACTAGAAGGTATTTCTAAGAAAGACTGGAATAAAATGCCTATCAGTGTGTATATTGATCAACTACAAAAAAGAGCTCTAAAAATGAAAAAAGGCAATAATCAAGAATAAAGTTTTTACAATTGTCAATAATCTTACACAATGTTGAAATGTTATTGTTTTTTGTTTTTGTATTAATGTTTGACATTGAAATAACCATTTCGATGTGGAGATCAGTGAATAATTTTAATACATTTTTTTTTTACATCAGTCAATTTACGGTAGAAAAAAGCATTCGATTTAGGAATATATCGTTTTAGCAAAAACTTACGGTTTGTCTATTATATTCGAGTTTAACTGTACGAGAACTCTTAATTTTAACAGAATAATTTTTATTAATTTTAATTTTTATATTACTGCCATTTGAAAGATCCAGTAAAGCGAAATGAAAATTTCGGTACTACATGCAGATAAAAAGTAAATACATTCAATAACGTAAAAGGTGATTATCACGTGTTTGCACAGTTTGTCATACACGAATTCATTATCGATTTTCTCACGTGTACTATCGATAATATTTCTGTTTATCTTACTAAGAAAATCTTATTCAGTTTATATCTTAATCTTGATTCCGTATTTACTCACAGACATTTACTTATTTCTATCAACGTTTCAAATTTTGCTTTTAAATGCAAATATAGTGTAAATATCGTGAGTACAGGTTGCTAAACCACAAGTGTCATAAATTTTATTTATATATTTAATAATGTACGCGTACCAACAAATTTAAAGTGAAAAATTTACACATATATATTTTTGTTATTGATTGTTTATTACTATATTGCTGTTGTCTGGAGAAAACTCAGAGATAGTTTCCAAATAATATTTTTAAGTAATCGATGTCTTTAAATTAAAAAAAATAGAGGTGCACGTATTAAACGCCCGCCGACATAATCAGAGAACCATCAGAAGAAAACTGTATATCGGTATTAAATTAAAAAAATGTATTCTAGTTTTATCAATCAAAAAATTGCTAGATATAGATAAATGTAAAATAAGTTTGATAAGCAAAACATATAGAGATTCTTGTACAACAGAAATACAAGGATAAAATAGCTGTTGTTGGGTGAAGAGATAATACCTTTAACGCAGCGGAATAAGCAAATATTCAACGATAGAAAAGATGTTTAATATTTAAAAAAGCCAAAGGGTAATTACTAATAAATTCTTGGCTACGAGCAAGAAGCCATTTCTTTCTATAATTTTCTCAGGTTTGGCTATTTTAACCAGATTGCTTTAAATGGTTGAAATGTAAATCTTTCCAAAATATCTTGCATGGAGTTATCGTTTTTTAACAGTGCAATTCATTTTATTAATTCGAGAGATTTGTATCAATTTAAACCTAATTTTTGGGTAAATAATCGTAATGGAGTAAAAGGTTAGTTTATTTATTAAAAATATTTATTTTGTCAACTGTTTAATAAATAAACTGAGAGTAGACTCAAATACAAGTTCTCGCTAAAATGTAATGGTGAATGATATATTAAGCATAACATTTAGGAAAATCTATCTATTAAATCTTCCAGTAAAAATCGATCTGACAAAAAATAGATGATTGTTCATTCTCACTTTATATATGTTGATATTACATATATGTGTAAATTATTTTTATTATTGAATTGCAAGGACTTGAATTTCATTAAGTGAATTATCTAAAAGTAATTAATCATTATAGCCTATATTCATATTAATTTAATAGTAACTTCAAAAATAGATCCCACCATACATATAAATTTTCTTCGCATTAAACTTTAAATGTATACAAATAATGAATTAAAAATCTAGGCAATGAGGTCAACTGTAATAACGTAATTCAAACAAAATATTTATTACAGACTCTAATACAAAATTGCCAGACACTGAATATATATTTTAGTATGATCCTTAAAACTAAAATGACTTTGTATAAAATTGTAAGTCTCGTTTCTGGTATACATATGTTAATCATTTCGCATAATAATTATATTTCCATATTTGAAATCATTTATTTGAAACACTGAACTGTACGTTTATATGTCCGAATGACAAATATTGAGCCTTCTGATATGAGAATTTGAAATAATGTCTTGTCTTGTTAAGTGAAATGTTCAAATGTTTCACAAAATTGGTATGTTGACAATTGTAGCTGGAAAATGTATGTAAGAATTTGCAAAAAGTGACAAATAGTGTAAAATATAGAGCGCATTTGATACGATTTCCTAAATATTGAATATTGGTGAACGGGTACATGATAACTGAATCCAATTGGTTTAATGTACAAAGTGACAACCATTACCCAAATTTATTTATGGAGGAAACAATCTTGAATTCTAAAAACTGCGATATATATATACATTTTAATCTGGTCACAACACATTACATTGCATTTAGATATAAGGTTCTGTTAACATTTCGGTCTCTCACGTGGTATGACGTCATAGAATTGCATTACAAATGTACGTTCTGCGTCTACTCTTCGGTTACTGTTATCGTTGCATAGCAATATTTTATATCAATAAATGTTAAATTCTTCTTTGATAGTGGATGTCTTTATATTAACGTCCATGTAATACTTCTGAAGATGGCGCATGTTAGCGGAAGGCTTAGACAAAATATAAGAAAAAATCACCAAATTTTGGTCAAGTTTTTCTTTATTTTCACCTGAAATTTAAACCAAAATAACCATGTATAGAATGCCCCATGATTAAACATAACAGACATTGATTGTCTGTTATATTTAACAGTATATGTTTAGAATATATATATATATATATATATATATATATATATATATATATATATATATATAAATTAGAAAAAACAATTTCAAAATTCAAAGGTGTCGGATGCACATTTCGACATGAGATCTCTAACAGAGATTTCACGTCACCTCAGCGACATTGTTCTGTTCTAAATGAAGAAGGCCCTGGGGTAAATGGGGATGGACAAACTTAGCATAAAGTCAAGAATTGAGAGTTCCCTTAAGGTCAGGGAATCTGGAATTTTTAAGTTGAGGATTAAGTTAAACAAAACAGAACAGGATTGAGCTGGGAGGGGTGGAGGTTAGAGGGTGTATGGCGACAAGAGAAAGACGGGGTATCAAATATCAAATGGAAGACGCTCGCTCATTGGCTCCACACGTGAATGTTTACAGGGGTTTGAAACGGTATATATATACATATATATAGAAAAAAACTACTAAAATGTTGTAATTTAAAAATGATAATTCTTTTTTGTTTCTGATGAAAGGCCGAGGCCGGTTTGAAATATCAAATATATATATATATATACTGTAAAAAACATTTTAACTTACAATTTTTAGTAGATTTTCATATACTTATTAAGACAGGATGAGTGGATTATCATGCTATATATGTGTGCAATGAATTATTTTGAACATTATTTTTACCGATACTATATATATATATATATATATATATATATATAAATAATTGCTAAACATTTAATTATCCCCAAAGAAAATTCTTTTAAAAACTAACGTTGAATTAAACAAAATCAAATATATTATTCGAAACAAACAAATGTGGAAGCTAGAGAGTTCAAGCATGGTTAAATAATAGCGAAATTATAAATCAGAAAAAAATAAGTTCTATCAATCTGTTATGAATGCTCTTGCTTATGTGTGAAAGAAATCAGAAGATTTTCTTTGATTTCGAAATCTGACCCTAGTGAAGTTCATAAAACCCTCAGTCACAATGATTAGGTATTTAACAGTAACATTCTAGCGAGATAACTACTGTGCATAACTACATATCTAACAGCATTTCCATTAGATCCAAATGAGAATTATCGGTGTTTCTGTGCAACAAAAAACAAAGAAAAAGAAACAAAAACAAATCTATATATATTCTCAGGACGAGAGAGAAAATCTATCAGTTTTGATTGCATATACAGCGTAATACATACTAGAATTAATGGATTTATTTACTTTGCTCTGAACTAGCCAGAGTGAAAACGAAAAATCCATAATTTTGAATTGAGTACGTAAATTGTGTTTGTGATATAATTGCTTATGAACTCTGGTTCATTTGAGAGAGCCGGTAGAGGGCAAATAATAAATATACTAGATACTCCCCTAGGCTGAATGTTTTAATGAGAAAATCTAAATTAGAGAAAATTAAAGAAAATTATATAAATGATGCAATAGCAAATAAGGAAACTGATAGTCTTAAAATAAGCTTAAATGGTATAAACTATACGTTCGGTAAGATTGATGTCGATGTAAATGAGTATTGGCCTGAAGATATTGAGATATGAAAATGGAGTCAGAACATCTGCAACTTCGTTTGTCTGTTTGTCTGATGACTTAAATTTTGGCTGGCCGTCTTCAAGTCCATTAGCTTTAAGAAAATATTCCGATTTACTTAAGTAAAGATAATGAGTCTGCACGAAATAAATTTCGTTCTGGAATCGAGGTTTCAGAAAAAATGCCTTGAGGGTATAATCAAATGATGGACTGGAATTCGAAAGAAAAGACCGGAAAATGAGTGAAAAGAAAGAAAGAATATACAACGATAATGTGATGAAATAAAAATGTAAAAGAACTGAAGAATACAGAAAAAAGCCAAAAAATATAAATTGTATTAGAAAGAAATGAATACATGAAACCAAAATGATCAAAAATAAAGCGGAGAGAATGACTAATGAAACAAGCGAAGAAATCCGGGAAGCAGTTAATGCGCGAGAGGAAAATTAGAAAAAGAAAATAAAAGTAAACAAAGAGAGACTGAGTGAGTATATATTTAGAGAAGAGAGTAGAATAGATAAACAGAAATATTAGAATGAGTAGGAAATAAATGAGAGAATTTACAAAGAAGAAAACTATTTTAGAAAGAAACAAATTTCAATAAATGTCTAATTTATAAATATAGAAAACTGTTTTATATATTCTATAATATGAGTGAAGTTGGACGTCAGCACGACAGAATTGTTCATATATAAAACAATTTTAATGATTCGCAGATGAAACTGCGTCATCAGAATTATAATTTTATTTCAGCAAAATCTGCATTAGCGAGACAAAATTTTGTAGCAGTTATGCTCATGCACGCTCGATTTTGCTGTCACAATATTCTTAAAAATATGAGATTGTCAATAATTTTAACTTCGTGTTTAATTCGTTTATTTATAAAACAGTTAAACATTTAATCAATATAAAATGAAGATAATCTAATACTGATAAAACATAGAGAGAAAGAGAAACAAGGAAAAGCAACTCGTTACATTTGATTGGCTTGAACAAAGATATAGCATATGTTTGGTAGGGTAACAAGAAAAAAATATTAAGATCTACAAGTAGTAAGGAGATGGTAAAGGCCGTGGTCGACATTGCCCTGAAAAACAGATCGACGTAATCTTCTGGAAATATTTTAACATATTACACAGAAAACATAAACAAATAAATATAACAAAAAATTTAATGTATTTGTATACCACCAGAAGTATTACCAAAAAACAAATCGAATATTCTGTTCTAACAAAAAAGCAAATTTATTTAGAAAAAATATATACTGAAAACAACCATGATGTATAGATCACTTAATATTATACAACCGACATATTAGACTTTACGTCCTGCTTATTTTTAAATTAATTGTTTGCATAAGCATATATTCAGTTAAAATCTCTGTTGAAAATTAGTAATATTCTAATTTCTATATTAATAATAAAAAACAATGAAAATTAGGAGTTCAGCCGCCTTATGCTGCCCAGTAATTCAACTCTTTCGAGACACAATCGTTCAAGCATATATCACGTATTGCACTTAAGTGACTGAATATTTTGCTAATGTATATATTATTTAAATAAGAAAAAAACATCTGATGACATGGGATGATTTGGAAAACCTAACAAATTTTGTAAATTATTTTATGAATTTTATATATTGTAGAAACATTTTAAACCTCAAAATTTTATATATTAAAATAGAATCTATGAATACTATCTAAAAATAAAATAGATAGAAAAATCCATTAGAAAGAAGAGAGCATTGGGTCGGCAGTCAAGGAAGTAAAGCTTCTACAGGACACTGAATTGACAAGCTTATTACAAAAGTCAAATTCTGTAACAAAATTAACGAGAAAATCACTCTCCCAAAAGGGGGAATATAAAAAAAAGTATGGTAATTTCAGATATATCATTGAAAGAGTGCAGATGAAACAACAAATATATATTTACTAAAGAGAGTTTTAAAAGACGCTCTTCAAATCTACAAAGAACATCACTTGATAAACAGAGTGATGGAGGCTAGCTGGTAGAGCTAATCAGAGATAAAGACGAGACAATCAACTATTTGAAATAAATGCACTAGATTATCACAGGCGTAGAAGGAAAACAAGAACGTGTATGGAAAAGATCCATTGGGAAATACGAAACCAAATACGTTTTGAGATTATGAAACAAATTAGAAATATCCTACATGAGGGAATCGATAAAAGACTGAGATTCACACAGATCATCTATTCCTCCAAGAAAACTCATAATGTCGTTTAATGATAAAGAAAAATAACGTGTACGATAGTGGATTGCCATGTTCTAGGAGACCACAAAGTAAAGCTAGAATCGATAATTTCGATAATTATCTATTTTTCTTGCTGAAGAAATACAAAATAATGAACACTGTAAAGCTATTAAAATACTAACCGTATTCTAAGCACTGTTAATAAGAAGAAATTAACAGTAAGACTGGAAATATATAGCGAATGAAAATAATTTAATGATTTCTTCTAAAGATGTGCTGGCCTGAAACAATTCTTAAAGATTAAAGAAAAATGCTTCCTTACCTATACAAATACTGTATTTACCCTCTGTGATATCAACATTTATTCAGGTAGAATTTCTACAGTACAATTAAGTGATCTAAATAGCCGCACTCAAGAAAAATTTACATTTAGACAGACGTACTATCACTTGTTTGACATCGATCCGACTGAAGTTTGAGTTTGTTTAACAATATACCAACTACTGTTGGTTATTTAATTCCAAAATATCGGGTTTTAAGCTATGTTTCATGCTTGGTCATAAAGAGAAGGTTGTTTTACTTTAATTTTAATGAATTATTCGTTTTTTAGTTTTTGCATTCAAATATTTTTCGTTGGTAATATTAGATTTTTCTTCAAAAATGTATCATGGTATATTTTTGTTTCATTCAAAATTATATTCAAGCTTATAATTATTTTCCTTTATAAATATATTGTTGGTAATATTTTTCGTCAAAAATATTTTTTTTATAAAATCTGTTTTCTGTATACACTTCTATGAAAGAATATTTTTTATAATTTCATGGTGTTTTAACCCAAGTATGTGGATTAACTGTTTTCCCAGAGCTAAGACCCTAACAGGTACTAACATTCCGGTCTAGGTGGACCTGGGAACAATAACAATTAGATGTTTCTATGTTTCTTACAACCTCCCTAACAAAGGCCTCTCTGCCGAATGCAGTTTATCGTTATACTCATGACCAGATTGAGATGGTTTTAGATTTCAATAATTCTAACCAAATTAAAAAAAGATAATAGCAAAAAAAAAAAAAAATTAACACTTTAAGAAAAAAAAAAGATTGTACGTCTTTTTCTATGTGCATTGTCCTTTCAGGACGTAGGCGATCATGTTGTTCTACGTTTGTCTATCCCTGGTGGCTCTTAGCACGCTTCCTCCTGTTACACCCCGCTACCTCCGTTTTATCAACCACCTGTTCCTGCCATTCAGTTGAGATATACGGTGCTTTCCCCTCTCTCAATTTTTCTCTATGTGGCTTGTTAGTATCAGCTTCTCTAAGCCCTCTTTCCTCATTGCATGTCCCAGAAATTTTAGCTGTCTTTTCCTAATCCTCACTACGTTTTTCCTTTACGTTTCCATTATTTCTAAAACCTCATCATTGATCATATGCTCGATACATGATATCTGCAGCATCCTTATATAGAACCAAATTTCCGTGTCTTTAAATTTTTCCATCATCTTTGATGATATGGTCCAGCATTCACTGCCATATTAAAGAACTGACAACACAGCAATCCATTAGGGTTTTTTTTTCTTTTTTCTATTAAAAGACAAGAAAATTTTGATTTTCTTGTCTTTTAATACATCAATAGGCTTCTGGAACACGTCATTCGCCATGCCAATTCGCCATCGGATCTCTGTGTCGAACTTTCCGTTTACTGTTAGAACACTTTCCAGACATTTAAACTTCCTTACCTGCTTGATTTTAGTATTCCCACCTGTATTTGCCATTTTGGTTTGCGCTATTTGCTGATCACAATGCATTCGGTCTTCTTGCAGTTTATTTGTATTAATTCCCTGTCACGCTCTTCGGCTACCTTCTGTAGGAGGTATTGTAGTTTCCTTTTCCGTGTCTGCTTTCAGCACTGTATCATCTGCGTACCTTCTTATTCTTCTTCTATGTGCCCTGTCCCTTCAGAACGTAGGCGATCATGGTTCTCTACGTTTCCCTATCCCTTGTGGCTCTTAGTATGCTTGTTCCTGTTATTCCTGGCAACCCCCGTTCCGTCAGCCATCTGATCAGGCCCTGCAAGTATGTCATCCGCTGCCTTCCTCTGTCTCTCTTTCCTTCTATCTGGCCTGTCAGTTTCAGGTTCTCCAAGCTCTCCTTCCTTATTGCATGTCCTACGAACTTCAGTTGTCTCTTCCTGATGCTCAGTATTCATTTTCTTTTTGTTGCTTTCTTTCCCAGACCTCATCGTTGCTTGCATGCTCAGTCCACGATATCCGCAGCATACTTCTGTAGAACCACATTTCCGCTGCTTCCAGTTTTGTCCTCATTTTCGATGATATTGTCCAGCATTCACTGCCGTATTGAAGAACTGACATCACATAGCAATCCGGCTCTCTTTTCTTTGTTTCTAGTGAGATTTTTTTGTTCAAATTGTGAATTGCGATGAAGAACCCTGGCATAAAATATAGGGTGAAAAGACACATCCTCGTCTCACGCCCCTTTCCACCTTTGTATATGAACTGAATTCTGGAGATGTCCGTATGCAGGCGTTTTTCTTAGATATTCTTGATTAACAACAGCATTACTATTAATTATATATGTTCGCTTATATATTGCCATATATAAGCATCTTTCTTCAGATTCAGTCTTCATTAATCATTACTAATGCATAAAATTAATTGCCATAATAGAATTCAATATTCAAATAATCTAAGAAATATTTTGATGTAAAATATTTACAGTTACACACCCACAGAAGTGATTAAATATTACAGATACAAAGATATACATTCAAATGATAATTTATCGCAACATTTCGTTATATTTCACCGACCTCTACGAAAAAGTGATTTTCCTCTCAAACACACACATATTATTACCTAATTTGCCTTTCAAATTACAGGTAGACAGACAAATGTTTATTCACGTAGATGTCACGTATATTAAAATAAAACTATCTGACAAACAATAATCCTAACTCCTAACATCACCTTACTGTGGATCCGTCTGTTGTTTCATTTTTCTCTCGATCTCTGAAGAAATTTAATAAAAGTTAAACATATCAGATTGAAATACGTTTCCTACTTTGTAACTTCTTTATTTTATCTCATATATATATATATATATATATATATATATATATATATATATATATATATATATATATGTATCGAATAAATAAACGATTAGAAGCAGGGCGAACCAAATGACGAAAAATAAATATCATTTGGCTGGTATTTCAGTAGCACGATAATATTCATATTCTATATCCCACAGACAATGGTTTATTCAACTACTACTAGCTGGTTAAATTTGGACTGACCGTCTGTTGTGATATCTCAAATACACAAGCAATTTTTTGTACCGTCTCATTCCAAATAGCTAAATCCGTTTCCAACACCAGATTTATTATAATAACAAAAAACTGCGGTGTTGAAATTAGGTATGTTGTTTTTATTTTTCCCTCTCTCTGTATGAATTATTTAATTGACATTTAAAATTTTCGACTTCCAGGGATAGGGGAGAAGAAATCTACTCTATGTTATTGTCTGCCTGTTCTTATCAGCTGTTTTGGTAATCAGTACACAGGAAATTATCAAGGCAGTATTTTGTCCTTGGGTCCCATATCGTCAAAACTCATTGACAATTATTTTAATTAACTAGCTTTGATAAAATAGTTTACTTTTCCTAACAAAACAATTCTGCACTGAATGAATCCTGAATCTCTATTTTTCACATTTTATCACCTCGTTCTACTTTTCCCGACAAAAATAATTGTATTCTTTTATTTTAGAGAAATATCTTCTCATCTTAAAAATCACTTCAAATTAACACCAGTCATCTGAAAACTGGGTTACAAATACAGGAAGTTTAAAGTTTGTGGGCAATGAAAAAATAAAAATTAACGCAATCGGTGGTGGTTCTCTGCACAAAACAATAACTGAATGTCCATAGAAGCTGGAGAATTTTGTGATGTGAGTAAAGAATGGATACTCAAGGGAAGTGTACAAATTAAAACTCCCCATACATTCTGAGTAGTTCTCTGGTTTTTATGAAAATGCGCCAACTAGTTATGTACACAAGACATTTATCCTTTTTTATTTCCAGAAATATTGCTGAGTTTTTAAATTAAGTAATAATGAAGAACATTATTTACATATGTTCAATTTTTACTCCAGCAATTAACTGGTAGCATCATTTATAATGCAAGAGACAACAACTTTTCGTATTCAGCTGATTTCCGCTAATATGTAAATGGCTTCTATTGTTTTTGAACTACTGAAATTTTTAAAAATATATTTATGATTGCTCCAAGAGTAAAAAACGTGGAGACTTTTTAAAAATATAGGATAAAATGCAATTATAATGTACAAATATTTAAATTATCTGGCAGGTGCTAAGGGTTTTTTGTCATTTCCTCGCATCCTTCAATTTTCTTTCTGTTTATTTTCTTTTTAACGAAAGAGTATTAAGGATAAATGGGGTATTATATGTTGTTCCTTGTGTATAGTGATTTATTTAAATTTCTCAATTCCGTAAGGTATTACACTATTCTCTAAAATAATTTTATTTCCATAGGAAGTAAGGAATTATTTTATATAATTATTCTGGGTTACCATTAATAGCGACTAGATTTCATTCTTGAATGTCCTTTTCTCAGACCCTATAAATATCATAGAACTGCAATTAATTTCTCTCTAGTGCTCTCCATTGCATGTCTTTAAAATGATTTTACTGCCTACCCATTTTTCTCGCACAGTTGTACACTTCAAAGTGTTCGGCTTTTATGATCAATCTTTATTAATCTGTAAGTACTCCTACACAAACTTTGATAGCGGTGTCGACACATGTAAAAATGCTATAATTATTTCGTCATCCCGGTGTCAAATAATGGATCTCAACGCGAAAGAGGCGTTTATACATCTGAATCATTGCTAGAGCTTTAACAATGACAAAGACTCAAAATAGAGAGGGATCTAAAGCACGCATTTATTTTGCATGTTTTCTTATTAGGTTTTTTGAAAGCACACACCGTACTTGGTTGGCATACAAATATCACAACGTCACACATGTGTAAAAAATAAAATTAAACACACAAACATATACAGTTTGAGCACAGACACATTCACGCACGCTGACGTATACATACTAAATATAAAATATGCAAAAATATAGAAATATCTAGTCGGGTATTTGTACATAGTATGTAATACTAATGAACAATCCTACCTATACGCGTGCAGCGTTAAACATTCAAATATAAAATACCAGCGTATATGCTTCATTCATAATTAGAACGTATTTAATGGTTCCTATCCAAATTTAATATTCTCTTAATTCGTTAGATAACAAATTTATAGACATTTAGTTTATCGTATACAGATATTCAAGTTTATTAGGACGACACACGACATATATAGGTAGTAATACTTTCAATAAAGAAATCGTAACACAATATGAACATAGACTTTCTAGCACAATAATCAACAATTTATGCGAAATATGTAAAAATAAAGTAAACAATTAAACAGATGGGACTTTGTCAATTCCTGTTAAATCATCATTACTTTGATGAATATTAACTTCCCCCATATATCTATATATATATATTCCATTTGTAAACGAGTTCAAACGAGTTATTACGTTATTAGCGGAATAATTCGTTCACAAATGGAAAATATTCATAAGTTCTACAATATAATTGTATTGAACACGTTTTAATACAAATGTGCAATTGTCTAATCTTGTTATGACCAGAAGCTATTAATTAAACAGTCAACACACACACACACACACACACACACACACACACACACACACACACACACATATATATATATATATATATGTGTGTGTGTGTGTGTGTGTGTGTGTGTGTGTGTGTGTGTGTGTGTGTGTGTGTGCGCGCGCACGCGGGTGTTATCTTTGCATATCAATGTTTTGTGTCAACGCAAGGTAATATCATATTTGATTGTGAATGTCTTTAAGTTAAAGTCTATGTAACCTTTCTGAAGATGAGCTCATGTGAGCTAATAATGTAGGACCAGCAGAATATAAAAATATGTATATGTTGGACAATTTTTGTCTTTATATTCACAAGAAATTAAAACCAAAATACGATGATTTGAATGGGTCATGTTTAAAGATAGTAGACATTCATTGTCTGTTATATTTAACAATATATTTTCGAAAAAATACATAATGTATCCATGTGTGTGTTTGACACTTCCTATTTTACAGAACCTTTACAACCTGCGAATCTCGCATTAACAATTGACTATTATGTTTTCACCTCATGAAATAACGGCAATCTTATAGAGGCTAATTAATTTCATTCGAAGAAAGATGTGTGCATCAATACCTCATATATCATGGATTATTCCAATTTGAATGCCAGTGAATGACACCAAAGTATCAAATTACATAAGCATAAAAGGGATTAAAAAGCAGAGAAAAAATTTAGTACTGACGTGTGTAGACATTATGACTGGGCCTTAAAAAACTCAGTCTGCATGAGGCAGCTCAGTAAAGGAACAAAACTTGTTTGCATTAATCCTATTAACGCTCTATATATCTACACAGATGTCGAGTAATTTACCAAAAAACCTGACAAAAGAGTTTTTTTTATATGTGAACCACTGAAAAGCATTCGGACACTATTTCCAAAACACATTACTATATATATATATATATATATATATATATATATATATATATATATATATATAAACAAATATATTTGAACACACATACACACATATACAGAGATATATTTACATCCAAAACCTTATATACACACACTTTTATAAATTATATATACATATATGTATATTCACACAGTTATGCACACACATATATTTATTTATAAACAGAAAGACACACACACACACTATATATATATATATATATATATATATATATATATGCACACATGCATATGCCTGTGTGTGTATGTGTGTGTGTGCATATATATATATGATCATATAGAAAGCACTAGGAGATTAGTACGTAACGATTAAAAAATGAATGCCAGAATATATATATATATATATATATACATCAGTTGTATTGTACTCAGTAAACCAATGGCAATTATAGCTATCAACTATGCTAAAAAACATTCTTCCTGCGTACGCGATAATGAGAAACTCAGAAATATTTAAATATGTCTACGTCACCTAATTCTTTGACCCTCATCATCTGTTGAATTTGGTGTATATTGTGATAGCCAATATAATGACTTAGAAGTAAGTGATGGCACTGGTACATGCTGTGGGGATGAAATCAAGACGACATAGTCTGATGAATGGGAAAATTTCTGCTGAGAATGTCTCGATTCATGATCTAGTCGTTCCGTTCCATCTGCTTCTGTATGACAGAATATACGGTTCAGTTATTTATGGCAATTCTACGATGGCTATAGTACACTTCATCTTAAAAATCTTTCCATGCCTCACTGTACTATCACTAATTTCATAGTTTCAGAAACATAAAGCATATCAATGGGTTGCTATAAAAAAAATCACAGCTCACATTACCACTTAGCATTTATATACGGTTTTCTTTCAACAGAATGTCTTTTATATTAATTAAGAAATTATATATACTCGGATCAAGTTGCCAATTTATCGTCAATATACTAGGTTTTTTCAGTTCATGCTTGATCATTTAAGACCAGTTTCTTTGCTAAGTGAACAGAAACATAACTTTATCTTTAATAATTATATATAAATTATATATAATATCACTCAATTAAGAATGGATTATTTGTTTCTTAATTTCCTGACTGATGAGTTTTCATTATTTACACTATTGCCCTGTATTTCAATGGCCTAGTGGATTAAAGCATTAATATGTAAATTTGGTGACATAGTTGTTGTGAGTTCAATCCCTGGTTCGCGAAGTGTGAACTTGGATTCATTGAAAACCGACGAGCAATTACTGAGCAGTAATTTAATTAACGAGACCATATTATTAGATATAGGGAGAAGAGTAAGAGGAAACAAAGCCAGCAGATTAAATGAAGTGTTAACTTCAGAATTATCTATAGGTTAACCAGATCAAAATCAATCTGAAGTAGACTAGTGAGCTCAACGGTATGAAAGCTATGATAACAATAAAAATGGATGACAACAATTAGCATAGTAATAGATTATGTTTTGCTTAATGACTTATCAAACGCTGTGTGTTATTTAATACCAGAATGTTGGGTTTTAAAGTTATTTTTCTTAATGCTTGTCTATAGTGAGAAGGCATTCCAATTTTAATAAATTATTTGTTTTTAATTTTTATTTTAGAAATCTTTTAATTTTGTATTAAAAATGTTCTACTGAGAATAATTTTGTCTTTCAAATATGTGTTATGGCAATAATCATTTTTTCTTCAAAAATGTATTTTTGGTAAATATGTTTCATTCAAATATGTAATTTTTTCTATAAAAGACTATTTTTACGTATATATTTCTACAAAAGTGTATTTTTATAATTTCCTAGTGTCTTGACCTCAGTTTGGGTGTTAGCTTTTTGCCAATAGCTGGAACCCTAAAAGGTGCTACCACTGGAGATCAGTGTTGTCCTGGAAACAATACCAATTAAGAGGTTGTTTTCTGCTCCTCACAAACTTCCAAACTGTGACCTTGCTGCCGGATGCAGTTTGCCGTCAGTTTACCAAAATAACAAAAACTAGCCTTGAACCTTCTATCCTCTCTTCTGAGTTTTACCTTCCTGGTTACCTTCTCCTCCCCAGGAAAGAATTCAATGTTCATATGCATGGGCTTGTTGTTTATGTCAGCGAACACCTCCGTCTAGCTAGGGGGACCTCTCTTTCATGTGTTTCCGTCTCTCACTTCTAAGCACGGTTAGTTATCTCTTCTTTCTCTACCGCCCTTTCCTCTTCTAACTGTTCGGTATTTGATAGCATCTCTAACAATATCGATAAGGCCATTTCTTCGCATCCATCTGCCCATATGTTTGTGTTTGGTGAATTTAACGCCCACCACACCAAGTGGCTGGAAAACTCTGACACCGATCTTGCTGGTGTCCACACCATGAATTTTTCAATCAACCAATCTCTTACGCATGTGTTGGATTTCCCCATTCATTTCTACAAAAACCCTAATAGAAGGGACTCACTACTAGACATTTGTTTCACTTCCATCCCAGACTCTTGCAGCTCTGCACTCTCGGAAACTATGACGATGCCGTAGTTTCCGTTAACCTCTCATCCCACTCCAACTCTACCCAAGAAACCCAGACCAGTAGAATGTCCTAGTGCTGCCAAAGAGCAGACTGGGACTCGTTCCGCGACTTCCTGAGTCACTCCATCCCCTTGGAACAACGTTTTTAGTCCTCCCGCTTAAGACTGTGCATTCAAGGTCTCCTCTTAGTTTAAGGCTGGGATCGATGCTTTCACGCAGCCAGGAAATTTCAAATTAAATCCCGTTCTTACCCCTGGTTCTCGCTCGCTTGCTCGGCCGCCATTGCCCACCGGAATCACTTCTTCCGACTCTATTGAAGCCACTCGTCAGACCAAAACAGGCGCCTTTTCGACTCAGCTCGTCATACGTTTAAATGATACTTAACGAAGCTAAAATGTTGTTTACTGCCAGAATAAAGCGGTGCAGAGCATCCTGTATGTTTGGCACCAAAGACTACTGTCGACTCTCTAAAGGCGTGCTTAACAAGGGTAAAACCTAAATACTCACCTAATCAATGAATTTGGAGTCCTCTTCTCCTCAGCGGACAAGGGTGTATGCTTTGCTCGCAGATTCTGCAATGATTCGACACTAGGTTACTCTGGAGTATCTACACCCGACTTCCCACCTCGAATTAAGGCTCATCTGAATGATGTACAAATTACCACATCGCTTGTCTCTAACATAATCTTAAAACTTGACACTCACAAAGCCTGCGGAGGGGACGGAATTCCAATCATAGTCTTGAAGAAATGTGCTCCTGAACATTCCTCAGTCCTTTCTAAGCTCTACAACTTCTGCTTATCTGCTTCCTGCTTTACTGCCTGTTGAAAGTCTTCCTCTGTAGTTCCTATATTTAAGAATACTGGAGAACCCTCGGACCCCACTAATTACTAACCTATCAGCCTCTTTCCGATCATTGGAAAAGTGTTCGAAGCCATTATCAACGCCGAGGTGGTTCAGCATCTCACAGCCCACAAGCTCCTCTTGGACAAAGTGTATGGTTTCCGCTTCACCGGATCTATGCTAACGACCATCACTAAGTATATATACCAGGGTCTCGACAAGAATGGCGAAGCTCGAAGCGTTGCCTTGTATATCACCAAAGCGTTCTACAGTGTCTGTCATGTTGCTTTCTACACAAACTGCGGAGCTATAGTATAAGTGGACATTTGTTTGACCTAATGCAGTCATTCTTCTCTAATCGCACATTGACGGTGGTATTAAACGGACATGATTCCCAGAATTACCATACGAACTCGGGTGTCCCTCAAGGCGCTATACTAGGTCCTACGCTCTTTCTAATCTACATTAATGATCATCCGATCCTATAAGATCCCAACTAGGCATGTACACCGATGACACCACAGTTTACTCTCGCCTCGATCAAAAATCTGGTGTGGGCGACAAAGCCAACCTCGCTGCCGAGCGTGAGAAGGAACTCCAATCCGTAGTGGACATGGATAAGAAAAGGCTCGTAAATTTTAATGCTTCCAAAACAAAGCTGCTATCAATTAACCACCATATACAATCGCTCCTACCTGTGATTAGCTTGGAACATGCTTGTTTCTCTGAGAGTAAAAAACTACGCCTCTTTGGCCTCACACTCTCAACGGACCTCAAGTGGAATGACTATATCGAATCCTTTGCTAAATCCGCTTCTGTGAAAATCGATTCCCTGTGCAGGGCCCGGAGGGTTTCCGCTCTGAATCCATCCTGCACATATATAAATCTACCATCCGCCCGTGTATTGAATACTGCTGCCACATCTGGTCGGGTGCCCCTGCTATTGCCCTTGGGGTTCTTGACAAAATACAACAGAGAATCTGTAATGTGATCGATACCGACTTGGCAGCCCGGCTGAAGTCTCTCTCTCACCGGCGTGATGTGGCTTCCCTGTCCTTCTTCTATAAATAATTTCACGGCTCCTCCTCCGATGAACTTAGATCACTTGTGCCAACTAGATATGAATTTGCACGAGTTACTAGATTAGCAACTACCTCCTACACTTTTACAGTTAAACAAATACTCTAACAGCTTCTTTACTCGCACTTTGCTCATGTGGAATTCCCTTCCATATACTTGCTTCCCTGACAGCTACATTCTCCAGGAATTTAAATATAAGGGCAATAGACGCAACGTATCAAACTAAATCGCATCCTTTCTCTCAAACAATCTTCCCATCTACCCAACCCTCATCATTCGTCTGTCACCCTCTTTCCGAAATTTCCTATAACCAACCACTCTTTCTCATCACATTCCCCTATGTAACCCACTTCGAAACAGTGGAAGTGAAATGCCTTGCTTGGGGTGAAATGATTAAAAAAATATTCATAGTGGAAATAATAAAAAATAAAAAATTAATATGGTAGTCTTAGAAATATAATCTGTGGATTAAAATTTTGATAAGTTTTACATTGCCTTGGTGTATATATTAACAAAGTACTCGTGTTAATTACTATTGTCATAAAGAGTACCAGCCACAATGAGAGGCTCGTACCTGTGAATACAAAAAAATAAACACATTTCAAAAAAAGTAGCTCATATATGAAAGCATGGACAATCTATCGAAATATCCATGAAAAAAGAATAAAAGTATGTTCTGAAAATATTGTAAACATAATTCAAAAAGCATAGCAGAAAATGTACAGATTTGCATTTTAGTTTAAATAACATGCATTGAGAAGTTTGCAGGGTTTAATACTGATACTAAGAGAATGTTTTTCGATTTGCAGTTTATACAGAATGCGAAATATGTAACAAAAGTAACAGAAATAAAAACATTTAAAAATGTGCCAAAACCAATGAAGATGAAAAATGCGAGTACATCAAAAAGCGGGAAAACTTTAATGGCTGCAAATATTGCTAGTGTTTTAGTTTCTTAGTTGAACATTTATTTTTGTCATGATTATTAGAGTGTTTTTCAATATTCGTGTATTTTACATTTAATTCATAAATGGATTAAATTTTTCTTATTAATAAAGGTGACATTTATTGGTTCATTTTTTCACTCACTGCTGTTATTTTCTTCCCTGTCTCTATATCAACAATAATCTTTGATTATTGTTGATGTAGAGTTTACCCAGTCTTCTGCATGAATGTATTCAAATGTCAAAGTCCTGACGCTATTGACCAATTCGCCTTAATTTTGATGAGCTCTTCTTTAATTAAACTTTATATACATTCAAAATATATGCATAAAATCTAAACCGATATAGCATTACTTGTTTGGGTAGCAGAGAGAGATAGACAAAAAGGGAAAAGAGTG
This sequence comes from Ascarosepion bandense, assembly GCA_037127315.1. NCBI lineage: Eukaryota > Metazoa > Mollusca > Cephalopoda > Sepiida > Sepiidae > Ascarosepion > Ascarosepion bandense. Next base: position 14,322,742 of record JBBBDQ010000190.1, read on the forward strand.
AGATAGAAAAAGAAAGGAACAGTGAGAAAGAGACAAAGATAGGGACATAGAGAGAGAGAGAGAGAGACAAACAAAGGGACAGAGAGAGAGAGAGACAAACAAGAGACGGAGGAGAGAGAGACAAAAGAGACAGAGAGAGAAAAATAAAAAAGAACAAAAAAGGAACAGGGATATACAAAGAAAGAAACAGCGAGACAGGCAAAGAAAGGAACAGTGAGAAAGACAAATAAAGGAACAGAGAGAGAGAGAGAGAGAGAGAGAGAGAGAGAAATAAAGGAACACAGAAACGAAAAGGAAGGAAGAGAGATAGACAATAAAAGGACGAAAAAGCGACAAAGAAAGGAAGAGAGAGAGTGACAAAGAAAGGAAGAGAGAGAGGGACAAAGAAAGGAAGAGAGAGAGGGACAAAGAAAGGAACAGAGAGAGATACAAATAAAGGAAGAGAGAGAGTCAATAAAAGGAACAGAGAGAGACAAAGAAAGGAAGAGAGAGATAATGAAAGAAGGAGAGAGAGACAAAGAAAAGAAGAGAGAGAGTCAAAGAAAGGAAGAGAAAGACACAAAGGAAGGAACAGAGAGTAAGAGACAAAAAAGAACAGATAGAAAGACAAAAAAAGAACAAAGAGAGACAAAGAAAGGAACAGGGAGAGAGTAAAAACAAAGAAAGGAACCGAGAGAGAGACAAAGAAAGGAACACAGAGAGAGAGAGAGTCAGACAGAGACAAAGAAAAGAACAGAGAGACACAAAGAAAGTAACAGAGAGAGACAGAAAGAAAGAGGGAGACAAAGAAAGAATCATAGAGAGAGAACAAAAGGATCAGAGAGAGAAAAAGAAAGGAACAGACAGAGAGAGACAAAGAAAGAACAGAGATAGCTAAAGAAAGGAACAGAGAGTGAGAGAGAGACAAAGAAGAAACAGTGAGAGAAAGACAAAAAGTGAACATCGAGAGATAAACAAAAAATAAAGAGAGATAGAGAGTGAGAGACATAAAAGGAACAGAGAGAAAGACAGAAAGAACAGAGAAAACAAAATGAACAGAGAGAGACAAAAAAGGATCAGAGAAAGAGAGAAACATAAAAGGAACAGAGGGAGAAAGCCAAAAACGGATCAGAGAGAGCCGAAAAAAATCAGAGAGAGAGAGAGAGATAGAGAGAGAGAGAGAGAGAGAGAGAGAGAAAGTCATAAAAGAATCAGAGAGAGATAGCCACAAAAGAATCAGAGAGAGAGAGAGAGAGAGAGAGCCATAAAAGGGTCAGAGAGTGTGCCATTAAAAGGATCAGAGAGAGGGCGAAAGCCAAAAATGGATCAGAGAATGAAAGCCAAAATTGGGACAAAGAGAGAAAGACAAAAATAGGATCAAGGAGAAAGCCGAAAATAGGAACAGAGAGAAAGACAGAAAATAGGAACAGACAGAAAGACAAAAATAGGAACAGAAAGAAAGACAAAAATAGGAAGAGAGAGAGAAAGACAAAAAGAGGAACAGAGGGAAAGAAAATGAAAGGCACACCGAGAAAGAAAAGAAAAGGCACACTGAGAAAGAAAAGGAAAGGCATACAGAAAACGAAAAGGAAAGGTACACAAAGAAAGAAAGAAATTCACAGAGGCAGAGAATAACAAAAACATATGCACAATGCAAAAGAAATGAACAGAGACATTGAAGCAGGATTGAACAGAGACAAGAAAAAATAAAAGAACAAAAACAGAGTAAAAGAAAGAAATAGAGACAGAGTAAAAAAAAAAATCAAAGATAGTAAACGAAAGTAAAAGTAAAAGTAAACAAAGACAGTAAAGGAAAAAGTCAGAGTCAAAGAAAAAGAGTCAGAGTCAAGCGTAAGCAAAAGAAAAACAGAGCAAACAAAAGCTAATGCAAGATAGTAGCAAACATTGCAAAAGAGAGACAGTGCAAAAGAATGCAAAAATAGAGAGTGGTAAAGAATGCAAAAATAGAGAGTGGTAAAGAATGCAAAAGATAGACAGTGCTAAAGAATGCAAAAGATAGACAGTGCTAAAGAATGCAAAAGATAGACAGTGCCAAAGAATGCAAAAGAGAAACCGTGCCAATGAATGTAAAAGAAAAAAAAATTAATGAATTTAAAAGAGAGACCGTGCCAAAGAATGTAAAAGAGAGACAGTGCCAAAGAATGTAAAAGTGACACAAGGCCAAAGAATGCAAAAAAAAAAAAAAACTGACAGAGATAATAAATACAAGAGACAGAGAGACAATGAATGGAACATAGATAGAGATAGAGACAATGGATGCAAAATCGAGAAAGAGGGAGAAAGAATGCAAAATAAGGAAAAGGGAGAGAATCAAAGAAAGAAAAACGGAAAGAATCAAAGAAAGAAAAACGGAGAGAATCAAAAACAGAAAAACGGAGAGAATCAAAGAAAGAAAAACGGAGAGAATCAAAGAAAGAAAAACGAAAAGAATCAAAGAAAGAAAAACGAAAAGAATCAAAGATGGGAAAAAAGAGAGAAAAAAAAGGAAACAAGAGAGAAAAAAGTAAGAAAAGGAGAGAAAAAAGAAAGAAAAAGAGAAAAAGAGAGAAAAAGGAAAGAAAAGTAGAGAAAAAAGAAAAGGTGAGAAAAAGAAAGTAAAGGATAGAGAAAAGAAAAAGAAGAGAAGATAAAGGAGAGAGAAAAGAAAAAGGAGAGAGAAAAGATGGAAAAGGAAAGAGAAAGAGAAAAACTAGAGATAAAGAAAGATGGAAAAAGAGAAGAAAAAAACGAAAAAGTTAAAAAAGAATTAAAAAGAGAAAACGAACGAAAAAGAGAAAAAAAAACGAAAATGAGAAAAGGAACAAAAAAGAGAATAAAAGAAAGAAAAATGTAAAAAACAAATTTAAGTTGTGAGAGAAACAATCAAGGAAAAAAGAAAGAAGGAATCAATCAAAGAAAAAACGGGGAGAGAAATAATCAAAGTAAAAAGTGAGAGGGAAATAATCAAAGAATAAAAGGAGAAACAATCAAAGAAAGAAAGAGAGAGATAAACAGTCAAAGAAAAAAGGGGGGAGAGAGAAACAGTCAAAGAAAAAGGGAAAAAAAGGGAGAGAATCAGTCAAAAAAAATAGGAAAGAGAAATAAACAAAAAGGGTAGAGGAAAGCCATTAAAAAAAAGGGAGAGTGAAACAATCAAAGAGAAAAGGAAAGAGAGAGGCAGCCAAAGAAAAAAGCGAGAGAGACACAGTCAAAGAAAAACGTGAGAGAGAGGCAATCAAACAAAAAAAGGGAGAGAGAAACAATCAAACAAAAAAGGGAGAGAAACAATTACAGAAAAAGTGAGAGATCCAATAGAAAAGGGAGAGAGAATCAATAAAAAAATGGGAGAAAGAAAAAAGAAAAAAGGAGAAAGAAACCAAGAAAAAAGGAAGAGAGAAACAATCAATGAAAAAAGGGAGAGAAAAAAATCAATGAAAAAGGGGAGAGAGAAAAAATCAGTGAAAAAAGGGAGAGAGAAAAAAATCAATGAAAAATCGGAGAGATATAAAATCAATGAAAAAATTGTGACAGAAACAGTCAAAGAAAAAAGGGGGAGAGAAGCACTAAAAATGGAGTGAGAAACAATCAATCAAAAAAGAAGCGAGAAATAATTAAATAAAAAAGGGAGAGAGACACAATGAAAGAAAAAATTCAGAGAGATACAATCAAAGAAAAAATGCTAGAGAGAAACAATCAAACAGAAAGGGAGAGAGAAACAAGCAAAATGGAGAGAGAAACAGTCAAAGAAAAAAGGTAGAGAGAAACAATCAAAGAAAAAACGGAGAGATGAACAATCAAAAAAATAAGAGAAAGAGAAGCAATAAAAAAAGTGAGAGAGAAACAATAAAAGAAAGGGAGAGAGAGAAGCAATCAAAAAATGGAGGGAGAAAAAAACAATAAAAAACGAGAGAGAAACAATATAAAACGAGAAAGAAACAATAAAAGAAATCAAGAAAGAAAAAATAAAAGAAAACAAAAAAAACAATAAAGGAAAACGAGAAAGAAACAATAAAAGAAAACGAGAGAGAAACAATAAAAGAAAATCAGAAAAAATAAAACAGAGCGAGAGAGAAACAATAAAGAAAACTAGAGAAACACTAAAAAAACGAGAGTAAAACTAAAAAAAATCGAAAGAAACACTAAAAAAAAGATAACTGGAGAGAAACAATCAAAGATAAAAAGGAGAAAGAAACACTAAAATAAAGCTAAAGAGAAACAATAAATGAAATCAAGAGAGAAACAAAAAAAAAGAAAACTAGAGAGAAACAATAAAAGAAAACGAGAGAGTAACAATTAAAGAAACCGACAGAGACACAATAAAACAAAACGAGAGAGAAACAATAAAAGAAAACGAGAGAGAAACAATGAAAGAAACCGACAGAGAAACAATGAGAAAATGAGAGAGAAACAATTAAAGAAAACGAGAGAGAAACAAATAAAGAAAACGAGACAGACACAATTAATGAAAACAAGAGAGAAACAATTCAAGAAAACGAGAGCTGAACAAAAAAAAGAAAACGAAAGTCAAACAATCAAAGAAAACTAGAGACAAACAATAAATGAAAACTAGAGACAAACAATAAAATAAAACGAGAAACAATAAAAGAAAACGAGAGAAACAATAAAATAAAACGAGAGAGAAACAATAAAAGAAAACGTGAGATAATCAATAAAACAAAACGAAAAAGAATAAAAGAGGACGAGAGAAACAATAAAAGAAGACGTAAGAGAAACACTCATAGAAGACGTAAGAGAAACACTCATAGAAGACGTAAGAGAAACACTCATAGAAAACGTAAGAGAAACAATAAAAGAAAACGTAGAAGAAACACTCAAAGAAGACGTATGAGAAACATTCAAAGACGTTAGAGCAAAACCCAAAGAAAACGTAAAAGAAACACACAAAGAAGACGTAAGTGAATCACGCAAAGAAGACGTAAGTGAAACACCCAAAGCAAACGTAAAAGAAAGACCCAAGGAAGATGTAAGAGAAACACTGAAAGAAAACGTAAGAGAAAAACCCAAAGAAGACGTAAGAGAAACAATAAAAGAAGACGTAAGAGAAACTCTCATAGAAGACGTAAGAAAAACAATAAAAAACGACGTAAGAGAAACATTCAAAGAAAACTTTAGAGCAAAACTCTCATAGAAGACGTAAGAGAAACAATAAAAGAAGACGTAAGTGAAACACTCTAGGAAGACGTAAGAGAAACACTCAAAGAAGACGTAAGAGAAACACTCAAAGAAGACGTAAGAGAAACATTCAAAGAAAACGTTAGAGCAACACCCAAAGAAGACGTAAGAGAAAAACCCAAGGAAGCTGTAAGAGAAAGCCCCAAGGAAGACGTAAGAGATACACTCAAAGAAGACGTAAGAGAAAAACTCAAAGAAAACGAGAGAGAATCAAATGAAGAAAACGAAAGAGAATCAACTAAAGACAACGAGAGAGAGAAAAATAAAGAAAATGAGAGAGAAACAAACAAAGAAAACAAGAGCGAATCAAGTAAAGAAAACGAAAGTGATGCAATTAAAAAAACGAAAGAGATGCATTTAAAGAAAACGAAAGAGATGCATCTAAAGAAAATGAAAGAGAGGCAAGAAAACTAGAGGAAAACAATTACAGAAAGCGAGAGAGAACAATGAAAAAAACGGGAGAAAATTAATGAAAGAAAACCAATAATAAACAATGAAATGAAAGCCAGAAAAACAAATAACTAAATAAGGGATAGAGAAGAAAAAATATAACGAGTGAGAAAAGAAGAGAGATGAGTGAATAGATAGAATGTTGGAGAGAGATATTGCGGTAGAGAGCTGCAGAGAGAAAAAGATGAATAGTGAGAAAAAGGGAGAGATAAAAGCGAGTGAGATTGTAAAAGGCAGATAGAGGCAGGGAAAGATAGACGATTGAAAATAAATATATAAACGATGTAATCCCTGATTTAATATTTTTTTATGTGAATGTGTTCACTTCGCACATAAACGCCTGCTTTCTTTATGTTTTGATTAAAACTTAAAGCTGCTTTCCATATTCAATCTTAACATATTCTGTTACATTCTGTTCTTACGTTCTTTTTTTATTCTTAATTTTAAATATTCTTTTCTCTTCCACTCTCTATGTATTAGGTTTTCCTTGGAAATACCTCAATATTTCGTTTATTTCTTTTGCTCAATTTTCTCATGACTTTTATTATTTCTTCCAATTTGCTCATTATTTATCTTACGTTTTTAGAAACACTATTATCTCTTATTTTTCTTGCCATTTTGTTTATTTCTCAGTTTCTCTTGCTCTTTTCCTACCATCACTTTCAGCATTTGTTTATTTACAAGAATAATATCCGTAGGGAATTAAGTCGTTTTCTTTGTAAATTTGTGTTTTTCTTCTGCTTTTCAACATTCCTTCTTACTATTTTTATGGAAGTCGCACAACGCATGTGTTCACGGAATTGTGAATGCCTTTCTAAAAGCTTTATTCGGTTTAGGTAGGTGATGTAAAAGCTGATATTCATACTTCAGGACTATAGAAAAAATATCTTACTTCCACAAATATATACGTATTCATAATTCACACACAACGCGATTATATAGTCTATATTTCTAAGGATCATGAAAGTACTTATAGTAATGGAATTCTTTTCATCAAAATATGCAGCCATACACACCGAAGGCCAGGCATAACTTTGTAAGCGAAGCATGTTAAATACACAATTATTGGCTTACTTTTCGGTATTTTATCATTTTGTAGAATATAATCCCCCTCTTTCTCACACTCTCTTGCTATATATATATATATATATATATATATATATATATGTATATGTGTGTGTGTGTGTGTGTGTGTGTGTGTGTGCGCGCGCGCGTGCGTGTGCGCGCATGTGTGTATGTTCAGTGTATCTTTGCATTTAATATCATTTAAGGTAAATATCATAGAAAATACCAAACAATTCATAATTAGTTTACGTCCTGATATGGACTAGGTCTACGAAACTCACCATTGTTACCACCTAACTTGATGATGTTTTAATTCGAAAGCTTGGGCCATATTTCTTCTACATTTCTTACAAATTGAATTTCGAAAAGATTCCATGAACATTTTTTTATCATTATATATATATATATATATATATATATATATATATATATATATATATATATATATATATATAAGAGAAATGCCTTTAGTAATCTTTGGTAATTTGTCAGGTTAATTCCACGGGGAATCGTAATCCGATGAGTATTCAATGTTAGAAGTTAACAGAGTATTATAATGAAAATACATTAGACGAATTTATAATTCTATTTCCCATCAACGAATCGCTGAAAAAACAGCATAGTGTGAAGGAAAAAGACCCCAAACTAAATCAAAACAAAGTTTTATCGGCAAAATATTTGTTATTTTTAACAGGACAGATAAAAGTGGTTTGTTATTATTTTTTAAGGTTTTTAATTTTTTCTAAAACGCTCGAAATTTTGGTAGAAAATCTTGCTTATATTTCGTCCGAGAGCGACTTAATTTTTCATAAAGTTTTATAACTGCAAACGTAATATTAAGCATGTCACTTATTTGTCAGTGAAAGAGAGTAATTTGAAATTTTTTGCAAATATCAAATAATGATCGGTTTTTGATTAAAATTTCAGAACTTATTCATAATTGATTGAAATCATTTTTGAAATAATTGCATTTAGAAAATTTTGGTAAAAATATTTTTCAGATGTTCCCCCTCCCACCACAACAATTAATTTTATGAAGGGTTTAAAAAAATTAGCGATCATTTCCCCATCAACCTAATATTAATTAAATTCAGGAGTCATTAGTGAATGCTAACCACTTGTCATTTTGTTTTAAATTAGACCATTTTTATAAAATCAAAACATTAATTTCTTTTTCAATTTTAAAAATTCACTTTAATTTTAGGTATCGAAAATGAGTGTAGGTATCTACGTAAAGCCATTAGTAATATTTTATTTCGCAGAGACTTTACAAATCCGCTTCACAGACCAAAGTTTTTGAAAGAAAATATGAATGGGTTAAGTTTATACAAACTAAAAGAATCGTGGGAGAACAGAGGAAAAAGGAAAACATTTTATCGCTGGGAGATGTGTTCGATATACAGTGTTAATCATTAAGCGCGACTGTTTTTTGTTTTTTTATCCCAGGCGATAATATGACCTTAGACTGAACTTTTAGTTGACCATTCTCAAATACACGACAGTAAATTTAGGGATATTGTTTTCACTCGAATAATTTTTTTCTTAATCATCCTTAACATTGTTATCATACTTGATAATAATATTATTTTCGTAAAATAAAAGAGATTAGTATTTCTAAGAGAAAGATATTACCGTCGGAACTAATATAAAAATCTTACAATTCATTTCTTCCCTTTAGCACCCGTCTCATGGAGAAAATATGGCTAAGGAATAATTGAATCTGAAATTTAACCAAATGTCTTTACTCCTGGGAACTGAAGTTGGTGCATCAAACATATTATTACAATTTTTATTTGGCGTTTCTACATGCACCAAAAAAAAAAAGAAGCCCATCATATCCTAAAAATATTTTTCCTGTTTTGAGGCAATAATTAAAAAACATGCTGTAGATGGCGCTGTATTGCCATGTAGATTATTTGACATTTTTCATTTGTTAACGTTTGTAAGTAATCTCGCTACAGTTAATTCAGATGTATTCCGTTTAACAATGACAGTATATTCATATCATGGGCAGGCTAATATGATTGTCATATACCGCGTAAATGTCGATCTTATAAAGGTTACATCTAGTTATTTCTGCTGTGAAATTATGAAAATGTCCTCTAATGTAGTACTGCATCACTTAAATTCATAAATTTTAAGAAAATTTCATCAGAACAATCACCACGACAGTATTTATAGAAAAGGCACAGGAAGCTACATGGCGCCGTATGCAATACTTCCGTATCTACAGTACATCGGTACACCTAAAATAGTGTCAGTAAATGTCTGTGTTTCATTGAGATCAAAGACATATATTATTTAAAGAATAGACAATCAAAATCATGTAATCATTATGCAATGTTACTAATGAGATAGAAATTAAAGATTAAAAATGATATATATCAAATTCGACCTGGGTTCTATAACATAAACCAATATTTTATCAAAATATCTTATGAGTTCACAGTGAAAATCATTATTAATTGCCTAACAAACCAACAGCTCCCGATTACCTAAACTGTTAAGCAGTAAACGTTGTTATCGCTAAGAACAACTTTCAACTGGAAGACCCAACATATGTATGTTTGCTCTCTTGAATGTCTAAACATACAGACTTTATTCAACACGAAATAATTTTATTCCGTTGCAAGCACAAATATAAATTGATAGTGCAGTCCACGTAGTGCATTGATTCTTAACATTTATAGAAGCACGAATTTGATAATCACCATGCAATATTGAAAACACGTCCATATTTCTTATACCTGTAAATCCCCTATATGGAAAACGTGTTATCTATCCATACAGAAAAATCATATATGTTTTTTTAAGAATTAACAGATTTTTTTCTTATCCAAATTATTTTATTACATTTTGTTATTATTTTCTTTTAGTAATAATAATTTGATTAGTTAAAAATAGAATGCATTAATTTTTAAAATTTGTTTTCTTTAAATTTTTAATCAGAAACTGAAGTGATCAAGCTTTCAAGATAATATGGACGATTGAAAGCGCTTTTAGAGTAAAACGAAAGTGGCTTGAACTTAAAGGTCAGAGTACAGCGGATCATAAACTGTTTTTTCCTGCATAGGTGGTATACACGTTAGAATTCTGCTTTATGGTAACTTTTTTATGTAGAATATTAGACATATATATATATAAATATATATATATATATATATATATATATATATATATATATATATATAAATTTAAATAGGGACATTTTTCTCAAATACTTGCGTTAATTAGAGATAACGTTTGAAATGTTATATCCATGAGTTAGAAAATATCGAAACTACAACATAATTTTTTACATATTTATTTTTGTTAAAGTTTTGTTTTCACACAGTATTAACAAAAATACTATTGAATACGTGTATAATAGAACAGAATTATGTCAAACTTTATAAACACGCCTAATTATTTCAGTATAGAATATATATATATATATATATATATATATATATATATATATAAACCGACAAATAAACATATATTCATTTTTTATTTAATTTTTCCAAAATTTTGTCATGTTTCTTTTATTTCTTGAGATAAGGAATATTTTCTATACTAAACATTTTTATAGTACTTATCTCTAACAAAACGTAAACATAGATGAAAAATCAAATCAAAATTAACAAAATCTTCCTAGTTTGTTGTTGTTACTGAAGCATAATTAAAAGAATGATTGCTGGCTAAATACAGTATATATCTTAAATAATTCAATATTTAACATGTGATTATTTCGAAAATGAATATTCTAAAGTATTTTTCTAAGTTTTTAATAGATTTATCTAAGAACAGACCTAATGTATTTAACTCGTGATTGAATATGCCAAAAGGCATGTTGTCCTTCTGGCTTGTGTTCAATACTTCGATCATGATTGAATCTCATAGACAGATTTTGGCTCTCTCTTTCCCTCATACACACACAAAAACTTATATATATATATATATATATAACTGTGTTCATGTATTTGCATAGAGACAGTTAATGTATATATGTATTATGCGTAGAAAAAATCAAATCTTTTGAACAAAGGTTTAGATTAGTTAGAAAAACAAAAGTGACTGCTAGAGAAAATAGGAAGAACAAAAGCTACAACTAATAAAAGGAGAACCATAAGAAAAAAATATCAAAGAAATTATAAAACGAAGCAAGAAAGAAAGAATAAATCAAGGAATTGAGTCGCAAAGAATTAAACATAAAAGACGTAACTCGAAGAGAAAATTGCCGCTGCTCCTCCAATGACCAAGCAAAATCCCGATCAAATAGAATTAGCCGAGGTTCTGTCTCTAATAACAGAGAGGCCAACGGTAGCATTCCCAGCATTAACCCGAACAGCCAAGAAAAACAAACGGAAAAAGATAAGAAAAACCATAAAATCTAAAGCTAAACATCAGCGATTGATTTAAATGACGCAGTTGGCTTTTGGTTTCGTGATCTTGAGGCCGAATGACTTTGCTGCGTGATTCTCCATTCGCCAGCCAAATAAACAATGGTCATGTGATGAGAAGAACGCTTCTTTTATTTCAGCGTTTCTGTCAGAGATGCTGAGCCTGATCTTCGAATGCGCCTGTAAACTTTTGAGGGTTGTTTGTCACTTAGAGTTTATTTGAACATCCTGAAGCATATTGGATTCTATTTAGAATTAAAGAGTGTACAAAATACTAGAGCTGCAACATAGTTCATTTTCGTTATATTTTTTCATGTAACTACCTTTTAAATACGTACACATTATATATATATATATATATATATATATATATATATATATATATATATATATATATATATATATATATATATATGAAAAAGCGTACGGGAGTGAATTTATATATCTTATCGAAGCCTAGAAAAAAGTATCAGTTTCTCAGTGTTGATGCTGCTTAATTACTGTGCATTCTATTTTTATCATTTTTTATTTGTTTGTTCAAAAAACCACTGCTGGTATGCGCTTGTCTACACCATAATGTTATTCTCTTTTAAAATCGGAGGAATTATGGAAGGATAAATATTAGTTTGTGTGCAGGAAATTAATACGTATAAGGGAAATTACTATGTTTGAAAAAAATGTTTACCAAATCATTCTTACATTTATTACATCCACGCAAGCTAAAAATTGTTTACTTGAAAGCGCAAGAAAGTATCTGATCTCATGAATATTGAGTGCAAAATAAAGATACCTCAATTGGATAAATTCACTCTAATTATATTTGCAGCTATCTGCTATACTTTGTAAAAATCTTATTGTTAAACACAGTTTATTCAGAAATATTAAAGAACAAAATGTGGTAGAGTGCTTTGGCAAACAAAATATTCAAAATTCAGCATAGAGAAATGTTTTCCAATAGCAACTATGCATCTGCATATGCTTAAACAGTATTGCTTTGTAGTGTATCATTAGCATCGAAGAAAACATAGGGAGTTAAGCAAATCTATATCTTTAATGCGCTATATATTATAACGCATTCACGTTGTATTTATATGTTCAAAAATCTTATCTATATTATCAATAACTGAATTCAGTTTTTTTTAACATAAGACATAAGAAGGAGAAAGACAATATAATGTTGTTTTTAAAAATAGAATAAATTATTTTGCATATATGGAATTTGACTAATTCATTTTCAGAAAGCAGTTAGGTTGTTGCACGCATAAAGAACGAGACGAATATTTTTACTGGATCACATCTGAACATCTACTAATTTAGGCTTTGTTTAAAAGCTTTGCCAATAAATTATTTATTGTTGACAAATACCTGAAGATGTTCCTTTTCATGTTATATAATTGACGGACAATGAGTGAAAGGTAAGTTGAAGAAGTGGATTAGAATTGAATTTTATGCAAAAATTAATCAAAATGAAAGTGCGACATTACTTGTAAAATGACACATGCTAAATATACTTGAATTAAATTGAATTCTCTGGATGTCAGATATATATATATTGGATGTTTAGGACGGAGTTGTTTATAAACTTTGTTCAACACCTCCAATGATAATGATAATAGAGAACTTACTAGAATAAGTGCTAACAACCAACAGGTGAAAACCGATGTTTAAAAATAATAAAGTGGTGATGTTAGGTTGTTGCACGCATAAAGAACGAGACGAATATTTTTACTGGATCACATCTGAACATCTACTAATTTAGGCTTTGTTTAAAAGCTTTGCCAATAAATTATTTATTGTTGACAAATTGCTGAAGATGTTCCTTTTCATGTTATATAATTGACGGACAATGAGTGAAAGGTAAGTTGAAGAAGTGGATTCGAATTGCATTTTATGCAAAAATTAATCAAAATGAAAGTGCGACATTACTTGTAAAATGACACATGCTAAATATACTTGAATTAAATTGAATTCTTTGGATGTCAGATATATATATATTGGATGTTTAGGACGGAGTTGTTTATAAACTTTGTTCAACACCTCCAATGATAATGATAATAGAGAACTTACTAGAATAAGTGCTAACAACCAACAGGTGAAAACCGATGTTTAAAAATAATAAAGTGGTGATTTTTCCAAACAAATTTCACTTGAAATGAATAGTAGGTTAGCCGAATTTATTCTGAAGATATTATAAGTTTATGTTCCAATATATATATCTGAAAATAGATAATTCATGTGTGCGTGCGTGTGTGTTATTTGAATGTGTTCCTTATTTTTTGACAATACACATATTTCACTCAGAGATTGCGTGAACACACACTCATTATATATATATATATATATATATATATATATATATCCAGGTAAAGAGAACCAACAGTTTCACGATTACGAGTTTAATGTATTTACTTTTATTTTTTAAACTTCTCAATACAATAAATATCGTAGAGTATAATCTAAGCATATAATTAAATTTCTTTTTTAATTAAAAATACATTGCAACACGGCAATTTTTACGTTTTGATATTTCTATCTCCTCATCAGGCAATGTTAGATCATAGTTTTAAAACTGATTTTCATTTAAATTCAAAAAAGAAATCGTTTTTTATTTATAGATATGTGAAAAAACAATAATTTCTGTATGTTCAATTTAACTAATCAGAAGAGAGATTCACTTTAAATTAAAAAATGTTTATAAGAGTTAATAAAATTATTTCAAATTTAAAGTGAATCTCTATTCTGATTAAATTGAACACACACATAATTTTTTTCTTCAAATATCTATAAATAATAAACGATTTGTTTATCATATTTAAATGAAAATCATTTTCGCAACTATGATCTAACATTGCCTGATAACAAAATAGATATCTCGAGACAGAAATTTTCTTGTCGCAATTTATTTTTAAATAAAGAACAAATTTATTCCTATATATATATATATATATATATATATATATATATATATATATATATATATATATATAGGGCTCTAGGTCGGTCAAACATTCCCCTTGGATATCACAGAGCAAGAGTTAATTTCCTTTGTCAATAATCTTGATATAAGCAGCCTCAGTTTGTGATGCGGGCGTTTAATATTCGCTAGTACGATGAAACATGTCCGCTACGAGCTGACATTAATGTCTGGCTTGTAGAACGATTCTGACGAGATAGCGCTGGCGTGTTACAAAAGTTTACAATTCGGTTGGTTTTAAAAGTCAGGATGTAAAAGTTCTTACAATTTCTTCTAGATGACTTAGATATATTTCCCCTTTTCTCTCTCTTGTTAATATCTGCAAACAGCGGGAGCTCTCATTTTCATTCGGTTTAATAAACGGCAGAATGTTGAGCTCGAAGAAGAGTAAACGAATAGCAACAAGAGCGAATATTGCCTCCTTTGTCACAATATCTAAATCTATCGTCTACTATGTCAGCAAAACTTAAACTTAAAACTTAAACTCAAAATCTTGCTGAGATATGAAGAGGTGCCCTCTCGAAGAGTTTGTAGGCAACTGTAACTTTATAGTGACCCGAGATTGCTATGTAGATCTAAAAACATTTTAGATGAAAAAAAAAAGAAATAATTTGTAAGTAATGCAAGTCTTATTAATTAACCCATATATCGGTGGATAATCGGATTCATATATTTTATGGTTATTTGCACGCAAATGAATATGACAAATACAATTGGAATTGTACCACGGCACTTCAGTTCGCATATTAAACATTATATATTAAGCTATACAAACATCGTACCTTACAGCACCTAGTAATCCTAAACTAATAACTTATCTGGCCTGGGTCGATGTTGCTTAACTTCGGTGATCGTAAGGAAAATGGCGTTTCGACGTGATGTGACTATTAGCTTCAGACTTATAAGATTTGCTAGTATTTTTCGAAGCTCTTAGGATTACTAACACCAGATCCATAATTGAATAAAAAGTAATTATATTTCAAGTGTACTATAGAATTCTGTTATTTTCTTCTTTTTATTTTTCACAAGTTGCATTTTGAATCGATTTTTGTAATAATAATTTTATTATTCGAACAAAAGATAGCAGATATCTCTCTATATGTTGATATATGTGTTTATATATAAAAAATTCATTGAGCTTTTTTACGAGAAAAACACCGTATTTACCTCAATCTTTTGTGAGAATAGATGTTTTGGTGATTCACCCTCTGATTAGAAAGCCTTATTATATGACACATCTGTCATGTTGTAGACAAAATGTAAATTCAAATCTTTTACGTAGATATTTTGCGAACAAGGGTATATCAAACTTTAACAATTTTCTGTTTCTTGAGAGCATCTAACTTTTACAGTCTCTCTGCATTCCAATGAAGTTTTATTTAAGCTACAAGATTAAGTAATATACAACATTTTATAAATTTATCTTTATGTCATTATAAATACACTGTTGATGATTTCAATCATAAAATGATTTAAAGGTCAATAGACACCTCCTAACACACTAACCTGCTCCCATTCTATCAAACACTCTTCCCATTTGCCCAACCCTCATCCTCGCTATCCTTACTCATCTGTCACCTTCCTCCTGACATTCCCTATGTCTAACCACTCCTTCTCTTTACCTTCCCCTATGTAGCCCCATGCGCAATAGTGGCAGTGGAATGCCTTGCTTGGGGTGAGATGATTAAAAAAAAAATTGTTTTTCTGGTGGTTATCAAATTTGTAATTTTTTTAAAGAAACTACAAAATTATAGGAACAGGGTGAAATGATCAAATGTTTCTATATTTCCTGTTCTCATCGGAAGTGTTTTCGATACGTTTAATTCGGCCTTTTTTATATGTAAACACATTCGACCAAACTGAGATAAAATTTCACTGAATTTTTCAGTCAATTATAGACTGAATTTACTTAATGAAAACAATCTAAGAATAGATTTAACCAAATGATGAAATCCAAAATAATAATTCATATTATTTCAATATAATACTCCATAATATTTTTTAAATGACCGTGAGACTTTGAATAGCAAATAACCAGTTTATATTAAATTCTTCAAACATTACATCGCTCTTTTCTGTGTGTTTAGAGTGAAGGCAGACAGAATATTTGAGAGTCCGTATCATCCTACTGAATCAGTTAAACTGAAATTCCTTTATTCCAGAATTTTTAACAATCGACAGAATTTTAATTTTCCGTACAGAACATTATACTCACACAAAGAAAAAATATTATTTTTAGTTTTCCTAAAACAGATTTGGATGAAATTACAGAACCAGTATAAAATTAGTATGTAAGACTATTACTTATTTCCCACGCTCTGTCATTTTTAAAAGTTTTACTTATTTAATATATACACGTATCGTGCAACTTACCTTAATAGTGAATAGAAGAAAAACGGAATAGTAAGAAGAGTAATAATAATTATTATGTTTATTTCAGTGCAATTTCTTGCTGAGAAATCGAGGTTTATTGCTTACATTAATTTTGCTCATCTTTACTGGCGTTCATGAACACTCAGCAAGCTTTGATGGCCATTAAATTGTACGTAGTATTCGTTCGAGAAGACATTAGGGAATTAATTCAGCTTCGGAGGCACTTTCATGTCGGGTGTCTTTTTGCCAGTTTTCTAGGCAAATTAATTATAGATGATCGGGTATAATGTTCAAATCAATTTTACATTCATATTACTCGCAACATTGATCACGGGTTTAAGCATAAAGACATTCATTATGATGCCACACTAGTAGACGTGTTAGTATATAAGAATTTGAAATCCCTTGAATATATTTGAGGCAGCGATTTTCTAAACGATTGTTGTCTGATACTTGTAGGCGCCTCGGTGATGTTATTCAATTTGCCCCTTTGCCAAACACAACCGAAGTTCCAACAATTTAAATTATCAGAAGGTCATCAGACAGTTGGATTTTAGAATGTAGAAGAATAATATATTTTGTTTTTTATGTTAAAGTAAAATTTTATTAACCAAACAGAATAACAAATATGTAAGAAAATTTTTTCAAAGAGAAAAATGTACGTAGTTAATTTATTTGTATGAGTTAAATGTTAAAAGAAAAAAATGTAACTAGTTACATATTGCACAGAAATGATTGTAAGAAGTTAAATAAATTCAGAGCTTATAGTTATAATAGTAGCAGAATATGTAATGTTACTAATAAAGTCTTTGTGCCTTCACTTTGTTTTATGACCGGCGATAGAGTGAAGCAATTAAGGAAATTTTACTTAGCAGAGTTAATATTTAGGTGTCAGTTGAATTATCTTGTTGTTGTTCTTGTCGTCGTGTTCTTTTTTGTTGACTGTGAGAATATTGAGAAGAAGAGTTAAAAATAATAAGCATGCGTGAAGAAGGAGAAAGAACGTGCGACGCAACTTTACTTCCCTGTCGGCAAATTAATTTTTTTTAGTCACATTTTGCTTGTCGTCCATCAGTGCTCCCATGTGATTAACTGATTCTGACTTTCCTTCCATCTTTCTTTATACCGATTCACCCTTTTCACACTGGATTGCTAACTATCCTCTTCGTTTTACAAATTGCTTCCTGTCATTGGTTATAAAATAAAGTTAACACCAAATCGCAACATTTGACTTTGTCTTTTAATTTTCAGCACGAGGTCAATCCTGTTCCTATTCGGCAGAATTAAATTTCACACTTGATTGTAAATTTTTGCTTTTGTGTGTGTTTTTCAAAATCTTTTCTCTCATTCTAATCCAGTTTCACTTTGCATTTCAGTTAATTGCTGGATTATATAAGATTTATATCCTATAGCATTACAGATTTACCCAATCTGTATAAGATTTATTGCATTTTTTCGACAGATTATTTCAGGTACCATGAATTTCATTTGATATTTGGGGTAAATCTTCAAAGAATAAAATCAATGTAAATAACATTTTCTTTAAGCTCGTCGTATATTTTGACCATTTATATATTTTCTTACTGGTTACGGAAAGCTGCAAATCGTAGCAGTAAAGTCTTTCATCAAATACCTCTGCAGCTTTATAATAAAAAATGACACCAATTTTTCTTGAAATTATAAATTAAATTTACAGTCATTGCAGCATAGGGGTTTATTCATGACCTAATGATATCAGTGTCAGCTTATGTTTTGTTAAATGGAAACCTGAAAGAGGTAACAGAAATTCCATCAGACAGTTACTGTCCTGATGATAATAAGCTAAGTGAAGTGGACCTCACAAAGAAAAAGATAAGAGCGCTGGTCTCGCAAAACCAATAATGGCTGTTAGAAGTTAACCATTTGTTGCAAATAAAGGTTAGAGAAATATTAAATTTGTAACCAATATGCAACAAAAGTTATAGAAAGTTTACATTTGTAACCAATACGCAACAAAGTGTTAAGCTCGGCGAGTAGAGACAGAAGTTAAGTTGTTGATAAATTACTTTTTAAGAAAAAGTTAACAAAAGCTACACAACAGCAGTGATATGTTCGCGAAAGACATTAGAATAATGAAGAGTATATACTGTCAACAAACCTCATGTATATCAACATGAAATTAGTTCAGCAGATACACAAAAATACAAACAGGTATAAGACAAATATACGTTTTCTTACTGGATTTATTTTATCTATGCAGAGAGGCAATTGTGAAAAAATTCCGAATTCATCAGCGGTGGACACAACCGTTACAATATAAGATATGTAAATGACACTGTGCTGAGAGCAGATACAGAAATTAGACTACATAATGTAGAGAGGGATAGCTTGAATAAATTGCCAAACATAAAATACAAGAACATTAAATGCATGGTCATCTGAAAACAGGAGCCCAAAATGCCAAATACAGCTTAGGGATACTAATATCACTCAGGTACATTTTTTAAATACATTGGATGTGTTTTAACAGAGTACAGAAAGTGTGACACTGGCCTCTAATGACATGTTCAGATAGCCAAAGACGAATTCCAAAGGCTAAACAGAGTATTATGATACAATTTAAAGCTACAAGGGACATGAAAATGTAGAAGGTTATGATCACCTCCACTTTTAGGCACCTTGAAGAAGAAAACACGAAAATAAATATTGTTCCACAAAAGACAAAGGTCACTCAAGCCAGAAACAGAGACATAGATAAAGCAGGGAGAATTACGAAAGACTGCTTAGGGCGACGCGAAAGAGAAGACGCGCCCCTTTCACTGTTCATATTTTCACGTTGTTTCATTTCTGACTCACACGTATACAGCAGGTTTCATCCGGTTAAATTATATTTTCTTTTCCAATTCGCTAATGTTTTTATTACGAATACTGGGATTTTTTTTCCTGTAAGCTACAAGAGTTTGAGGGGAAGAGGCTGCACTCTGAGACAAAAAAAAACGGTAGTCTGGTGTCGTTTGCAACGCAACAGAGCACACATTCATGATACAACATTTATTATAGAAGATCTGATGAGGTTATAATGCTACAAACAAGACAAAAGAGTCAATAGATGATTATTGTCTGATGTAGTCCAGTATAGTGCGCGTGTTTATAATTCATTTATACGCAAACGTAATTCTCCCCACCAAAAAAGTTAACGGGGATCGTATATGCCAGTAACGTTTTTGAAGAGTTTGAAAATTATTATGCAATTTTAGAGAACGGTTGAACTATAGTAGAGTAATTTTTCAGGTGTGGTTAAAACTGATGCAATATATTTCAGGTATTGCACAATAGCTAAAGTCGACTTAAACATGATTATATACGGTGAGCTGTTTTGAAAGAGGACCCACTGCAGCACATCCGTTGGTCTACCCATAAAAAGAAAGAACATTACAGAGCGGGTTGGAGAGAACACATGTGGTTGATTACGATACATTAAATTTCCTTTAGGTCAAATTGAAAAATATTTTTCATCGATTTAGAAGAAGGTCCTGTTTATAATATAAATATTATGTTAAATTGAAACCTCACTGCGCAGTATTACTAGCTTTAGGCCCTGTCTTGTTATTTACCAAATTCAAGATCAAAAATTTGATTTCTTCATATATTTGTTTGTATGTATTAAAGATTAAAAAGAACTTTCAATGTTATTTCTATATGATTATTTTAGAAACTCATACACGTATTTTGAGGTTAATTTTTCTAAATTAAGACTAAACGAATATATAATATATGGACTATGTAATTCTTTTCTTTATTTAAAATTTATATATTCGTTTTTACGTTATTGAAAAATATTACTTTTAAAGGAATAAGAATATGTCGGATTATTAATAAAAACAAATAAGAATATGAAGGATTATGAATAAAATTCCTTTGAAATTGCTTTGTTTATTTTTGTGATACAAAATTAAAAAGATAAATCTTTTGAAAAATCTTATCAAGTGTGTGTGATTTAAAGGTAAAAGGAATATTTATTGATTGCGAAGATCGTAACGGAGCCGTTATGGCACATTGGATAATATGGTGTTTTCTACTTCAATTGTATGAATCGTTTCGGACGGAATATCTTTTTAAATCAGTTGTACAAAGAGTTCATACCATAAGATTATATAAACAATTTATGAAATAAAACGGAGCGTCATCTCAAATATTTGTATACATCAACGTTTTGATTATTACAAAAATGTCGTATATATATATATATATATATATATATATATATATATATATGAATGTAAACTTTATTTTCAGTAGATACCCATATTAGAATAAACACTCCGCTTATTCAAATAGAACAATTATTTTAATCTAATTTTCATAATATTCGAGAAATATTAAAGAAAATAATGCACCTATTGACGGAATTAACTGTCGTTACATTCGATGTTTTTTGGACCAAATCGAACACGTATGGCATCGCCAATTAGTAAGGCTGCATAGTGCATGTAAACGCAAATCCCTCTCGCTCCAGACTTCAAAGATCATATCTCCTCAATATTAGTATTGAAAAGAAAATGAAGCTCTTCCTGTAACAATGTTTTTTATTTAATAATCCCACAGAAATTATATATATATATAATCACGATTAAATATTTAGGAAAATATTAATTGAACATACGTGCATTCTCCACCACGAAACAGAAACCTTCAACTCCTGGAATTCAACTTTATCAAAAGATTACCCTTGACACTAAAGAAAAATTACGAGTAAAATCCCGGTATTCTGAAATACGTGTAACAATGTTTTAAATCCGTAACTTGTAATAGTGTGTCGCGTTCTAGAGCATTGGCTGAAAACTGGCAGCGGTTAATTCTTAAGATATTCATAACTGATAACTTTTCAATAGGACCAACTAAATTAATTACGTCATAATATTTTACCCACTAAATATAATCTTAGACAAGTTTGAAAGTAGTGAAGACTTTAAAAATTATAAAAATACATATAGTGGCTTCTTTGCGATATTTTAATCACTATATCAAAAAATTTATTCGTGACTACAAGAGGATTTAAATAAAAAATAAATAAACACGATATATTTCAATCAATTAATCAATCATAGTCAAATGAAGATATCCTGTTTAAAATGTGTGTGTGTGTGTGTGTGTGTGTGTGTGTGTGTGTGTGTGTGTGTGTGTGTGTGCGCGCGCGCTTGTGGAGGGAAAGAAATAAATTGTAATGATTGTAAATGACTTTGAAAATTGCGAGAGAGGGTAGAGATGGAAAGTGCATATATATATATATATATATATATATATATATATATATATATATATATATACTCAGTTATAATCTGAGATTAAGGACAGAATGGTTAAATAAAATAAAGACAAGAGAAAAACTGTAATTTAAATCGCCTACGCGTTTCGTCCTGTGATGGACTTTTTCAAGGTAAACAATTTATTCAGTGGAGTAGATAGATCTGTCTATCGCCCGGTTCACACTCTACCGACGTCTATTGAACAGGTTAAGAGGCCCATCCCTTGTTCCCTGTTTAGGATGTTGTTTCCGGCTTTCTCTTTTCCAATCTTTTCACTATTACGTAGCTCCCTGCACATCAGTGGCGTTACCGCCTTGCTCGGGGTGATACGATTAAAAAAAAAACAAAAGAAAAGTTCCCAAGTTAAAAGTTTTTCAAGTTAAACAATTTATTCAGAAGAAAAGTTCTCGAGAGCGCCGCTATCCAATACTACCAAAACATCAATTTGCGCCCCGGATTTTTCCCAATCTCCCCTTTACTTATGGTAATTATACTAAAACAGAATAATATTCATAATAAAAATTCAAAGAAAACGGTTGAATTCCCCACATTTTAATATCTCTTGACTTTGCGCTACACGTGAAGAATTTCTAAAACAGATTTACACACAAAATAAACAGTTTTCAAAGAAAACGGTCAAATTCCTTTGATTTTAATATCTCGTGATTTTACACTACACATGAAGAAATTCTAAAAACTAAAACATTCTGTAGATCTTTTGAAATGATTTGTGAGCATCTTTGTGGTTACCAACGCTGTTTGTTTATAGATACGTAATTCAGAATGAAGCTTATTTCGTCTGTTTGCTTTGAAAAAGTCCATCACAGGACGAAACGCGTAGGCGATTTAAAACACAGTTTCCTCTTGTCTTTATTTTATTTAACCATATATATATATATATATATATATATATATATATATATATATATATATATATATATATAGAAAGAGAGAGATAAAAAGAGAGTATGTGATAGACTGGGAAAGAGAAATTTTGAGATTATTGAGCGTTGCATGGATGTACAAATTAATATTTATACGTGTGAATCTGCATTGTTGTGTCTTATTACCAATCATATTTGCTTATACGATTAGAAACTTCAATGCGTTTTCACGAACACCTACTTATGAGAGTATTAAGTAATCTTAGGCTTAGTCTAGACACGTATCTCCAGTCATAAACAAATAAAACTTCATTAGTGTCATAGCTGCGATATGCTTCCAAGACGGAAGTGGCAATCAGTGACCACAATTCTCCATGCAGCTATAAACATCCACCAGACTCTAATTGAGATTTATATACAGAAAAATTCTCGATTTTTAGCAATCTTCACTTGAACACCTCGCTAAACATATTCCCTTGTTTCCTAATCATAGTCATTTCTCAGAACATAATTTATTTACCTGTCAAGTTTATCAATCAGTTTTTCCTTTAATTTTTTAACAGGTCTCTCGTTCGTATTCTTATTGGCTACGTTCTTTTTCATATTATTCCTTTTTTATGTAGTAATTGTTGATTTGAAAAACAGTAAGTAATTTATAACGGATGAATCATTTTAAATTTATTGAATCGTTAGTTTTAATTTTGTCTAGTTTTCTAATATATGTTAAGATTGAAAGCAACGAATATGAAAATCATAAATTGTCATTCTGATATTACGTTTTAACACGGTTTCAATTGCTCTACAGAGTGTTAAGAAATTTGTACGCGCAATTTTACACCTGATACAGCGTTTTGATTTAAAAAAAAAACGTTATTGATCTCTGTATTGTTTGAAAACGGATAGCAAAAATTAAATATATTTATACTGCATTTCAATCTAAAAATTGACCAAATGTTAACGAGATTTTATCTTCGTTTCTTTACAGTGAAATTCTGATGTTCTTGCTCATATAATGAGTGATTTTTGTATTTTCCTTTTGAACATCATTAAATGTAATTTAAGACATTTCGTAACGATTCAAGTGTTAAGAACTGAAGCATATTCAACATTGTAGATTATTAATCACTCTTACATCCTCATTTGATTCTTTTGCTTCTTTGACATACGTATTTGTAAAGAATTTATATAGAGTAAATCGAAGCTGGCTTCTTGCATTTTTAATTGAGATTACAATATTTAGTATTTTTTAAATTGAACGGAAGTAAAATTTAGTATTTTTAGTTGAGTTCACATTTTGTTACCTTACTTAAACTTCAATTAATTAGCAATTTTTACTAATGATATTCAGTGCTATAAATTAATCGCAACCCAAAACACTTTCAAAATTATGCAGAGAATAGGGAAATTTACGAAATTAGAGCAACTGAAAATAAGTAAATTTTGTCAAACTCTTTTCGGAAAGAGTAACCTCAATCCAAAACATTCAGAAGGAGTAAACTAAATTTTAAATTTTCAAATCCAAAAAAGAAAAACTCTTCCTCATATGCCTCAAAGAACAAGATGACTGAAAATGTAAAACTATCAGCTAAAACTAATAAAATATACTTCAAATATAAAATAGTGTATTAAAAGAACATGGGCTATTTTTCATCTAGTACTGTTTTATTATTAACACTAACACATACTGTGATTCATATATATATATATATATATATATATATATGTGTGTGTGTGTGTGTGTGTGTGAGTGAGTGGGTGTGTGTGTGTGTGTACAAATTTATTAAAAAGTTATTTTATTTGATGCTCGAATTTCTTGTAAACATTCTTAATTTTAATCGATACTCGATATCACGTAAATACTATGCTTTTAATTAATCATTGTATTTATATATATATCACTCTACTGGTCTGAATGTTTATGACAAATTTTGAGAGAAAATGTGTCAATCGGCAACATTCAACTCTGCGATACTAAACAACACAAGGTAAGCCGTCAATTGATCTGACGAGTTTTAGACAGTTCGACCATAAATTATTTCACACATTAAAAGTAATTGATTTCAGCATTATAAACACAAATTTCCTATTTCTTATAAAAACCATCTGTTTTAAAATCGTATCTCAACACAAATAGATATACACATGAGAAATAAACATGGTATATATTGACATTTTAAAAAATATTAATTGTTTTTTAGAAATTAAAATAAATTTTAAATTTCCTTTAAAGATATTTTTTGTTTATATTATCGTACCGATGTCATAAGATTTAAATTTTTTTTTTTTAATCATTTCACCCCGAGCAAGGCGGAAAAGTTACTGATGTGCAGGGGACTACATAAATGTAAAAATATTAATTAGAAAAGAGTGAGGAGTACAGACTAGTTAGAATGAACAATAGAAAGCTGAGAAAGCAGGGGCGATGAGATACATGGGTGGAGAGAAGAGGAAGGTTATACGGGGGTGGGGAGAGAGCTAGAGTCCAGTGGTTAGTACATGAGTATTGACTTTGCATTTAAATTTCTGGAGGTTGTAGCCGTCAGGAAAGCAAGAATACGGGAGCGAGTTCCACAGGCGGGAAAAGCGAGAGAAGAAGATGCAGGAGTAGAATTGTCGTCTGCATTTGGCTAACCTGACTGCGAATGGGTGGGACCCAGTTGCCAGTCTGGTTGCACGAGTAAACACCTGTTGAGTAGGCATCAGTGACTTAAGTTCGTCTGAGCAGAAGCCATAAAAGTATTTATAGAACAGACAAAGGGAGGCCACATTTCGACGATGGAGAAGTGGCTGCAGTCGAGCCGCTAGATCAGTACCTATCACATTACAGACTCTCCTTTGGAGCCTGACAAGAACACTGAGGAGAACAGCAGGGGCACCTAACCATAAATGGGAGCAGTACTCCATGCACAGAGGGACGGTTGACTTGTATATATGCAGGATGGATTCAGGTGGAAAAAACATCCTGGATCGACATAGTGAACCAACCTTCTTAAGAGTGGATTTTGCTATGGATTCAATATAATGAACATTTGAGGTCTGAGGACATGTTAAGTCCGAGGAGGCGTAGTGTATTACTCTCCGGGAGAATCGCTTGGTCCATGCTTATGGGAGGCAGGAGAGGTTGCCTGTAATGGTTGACAGACAACAGACTGGTCTTAGATGAATTGAAGTAGACAAGCCACTTCTTGCCCCAGATCACCACAGAGTGTAGATCCCGTTAAAGGTCAGCAGCGAGATTATGTCCGCCGCGACAGGTTTCTTACTGGTGCGGGAGTATATTGTAGTGTCATCTGCGTAGATGCCTACTTGGGACTTGATCTCATCTGGGAGGTCGTTGATGAAAATAAGGAAGAGCGTCGGGCCCAGGATAGAGCCCTGTGGGACACCAGTATTCGTGCTGTAGGACGAAGAGGCAGGCCCATTCAGAACGACCTTCATTTTGCGGTTATTTAAGATAGATTGGATTAGGTCAAGCAGGCGACTAGTAATACCATAATCGCGTAGTTTGCATAGGAGGCCAGAGTGCCAAACCCTGTCGAAAGACTTGGAGATGTCCAGAGCAACCGCGCGAGCCTCGTCAGACACATCAAGGGCCTGTAGCATGTACTCCGTTACTGTTGTTAGCAGGTCGGCCGTGGACCTGGCAAAGCGGAATCCATATTGCCTGTCGGAGAACAGTTTGTGGGCGGTGAGATGATGAACTATTTCAGCATTGATTATAGCCTCGAATACTTTCCCGAATATCGGTAGAAGTCTGATAGGGCAATAGTTGTATGGGTCCGAGGGTTCACCACAATTCTTAAATACAGGAACGACTGAAGAGAACTTCCAGCATGCAGGTAAGCAGGAAGCAGAAAGGCAGTAGTTAAACAGTTTAGAGAGTACAGGGGAAAGATCAGGAGCACACATCTTAAGGACTATCACCGGGATTCCATCGTCTCCACACGCCTTATGGGAGTCGAGTTTTGAAATTACTCTGGATACTACTGTCGGGGTAATATATACGTCGTGCAGTTTGGCCTCATTTCTAGTAGTGAAGTCCGCTGGGTGCACTCCGGACGAGTCAAATGTGGAGTTGGATGAGAATCTGTGGGCAAAGCACTCAGCTTTGTCCGCAGATGACGTGAGAACATGAAATCCTTGGATTAAAGAAGGTATTGAGAATTTCCTATTGTTGAGCACTCGTTTACAAATCCTCCAATAGTCCTTGGAGCCGAACTTGCGTTCAGCTATGTGCTATCGCATTCTCTCAGCAAACAACTGTTTGGTGTCATTTAGGGTTCTCTTTCACTCATTGCGAGCAGATGTGAACAGGCGCCTATTGTGATCAGTTGACTGTCTCCGGAATAGACGGAAGTAATGGTTCCTGTGGGCAATGGCGGCAGAGGAGGCCGGAGAGAACCACAGAGAGGAATGAGGTTTTATCCAATATTCCTGGTGGGCATGAAGGCATCAATGCCAGCTTTCACCCATGACGAGACCTCAGAGGCGCAGCCATCACCTGATAGGTCGTACACTTTTCCCCAAGTGACGTCGCAGAGGAAATCGTGAAAGGCATCCCAGTCAGCTTTTTGGTAGAGGTAGCAGGTCCTATAGGTAGGGGGCTCCTGGGGGAGTGAGATTGGAAAGAAATACTGAGAGAGACTACAGCGTGGTCGGAGTTGCCGAGAGGGCAAAGCTGCGAGATTTGACTGGCGTCAGGCGCAGAGGTGAAACATATATCTAGCAGTGAGGAATGACCCGATGGAGTGCATGCTAAGCAAGTGGGGAAGTCCACCACTTGCGTAAGGGATTGGGAAATAGCAAAGTTCATGGCGTGAATGCTCGCTGGGTCAGTAACGGCGTTTTCAAGCCACTCAGAGTGATGGGCATTGAGGTCTCCAAATACAAATATGTGGGCGAATGGGTGATAGGAAATAGCCTTATCTATGTCGTCAGCAATGCTATCTAGTAGGGAGCAGTCAGGAGAGAATTGAATTTATATATATTTAATTTGAATTTTATATATATTTAATTGCTTTTGAATGCGCAATATGAGAAGTAATAATGTATGTGCTTATTTGCTATCAAATCATCTGACGAATTATTGTTCCTCATATCAATTCGTTTTTTAACCGTACAATTTTACGTTTTTGCTTGCATTACATTTTATTACATCGTCTGTTCAATCTTTTCAATTTCCATTCACGTAATTTTTATATATAATCATTTTTAAAGGAAATTATTATTTAAGAATTATCCATAAATTTAATAAAAAATATATATTATCATATATTAAGGCTTTTTAAATAATTATTTGTCTTTTTCCTTTTTTAAATTTATGTTCATTTTTTAATTTGTTTTCCTCTAGACCATCGATCTCTTTTGATTGAAATTTCGATTATTAATTTCAGATGTTTTATTGCTTTTATTGTGTGTTTCTATTGATCTATTTTCAAACATCTAACTTCGTTTCTTACATCAATCACGTGCGTTGAGATGCAATGGATATCGACTAGAAATGAGAAATCTGATGGCAGAATTCGTGTTGAATTTGTTGAACTCCCTTACGCACAGAAAAGTGTTTAATGCAATTTTTTTCTCAAGTTATGTGTTAAATAACATACTTGGTATTATAGCCGGAATACACAACAAGCCAGTGTAGGATCTGCAATGTAGTTGATCCCGATTTTTCTTCTTGGTTTCAGCCTGTTTCTCTCAGACGGAATTTTGAAGTGTTTTCACAGCTTCTGCTCTGACGAGCTTTATTCCATAGCACCACCTCATGCGTTTACCACTGTAACTAGATTGGCAACTAGGTATCTTTTTTTTTTCAAAATAGGCAAATGTCAACCCCCATTCTACTCCAATAGTTTCGTTACTTGCAATTTAATGGCAAACTACTGCAAAAATAACTTCATGATCATCCAAGTGTCTATCTCGCCTTCACTTAACTGACTGCTTTTTTATAACCTGATATTTTATATTTATACAGCCAATATCGAATATTTGATTTTTTTAAATATATGGTAGAATGTGAGCAGAGCAGTTAAATAGAAATTGGCTACATATGTGATAAAACCAGACCAACCTGAATTACTGAAGTGTAAGACTGTCGCAACTTCATACAGTGATTATATCCTCTTAAGAACACTATGTATCCTTATAATTTATCTTATTTATCCGACCACACACACACACACACACACACACACACACACACACACACATATAACAGGAAGTTACTGGTCATCGGATCTGATAAGATTATTTTATGACTTATCCTCAAAGATCTCAGCTCATTTCATTTAGTTTAGACATTGTTTTGTCTTTATTCACATATGAAGAATCCGAAATCAACAGACGTTCGGCGAAACGCGTTTTTTTCAACTTTTCTAAATTTCCATCGCCAATCATGACATATGTGCGCATATATATGCAATTTTAAGTTACTCAGAAATTTCAACAGTCATTTCGTGACTTTATGTTTCCTTTTAGTTCCACTTTTCATTAAAATTCATCGTTGTTCATTGGGTCATATTATTCTGTCTTTTGAACCGTGCATCTTTCACCTCGAGTCTCTTCTCCATTTCTAAAAGAATTGTCCAGAATCTATTATCATATATGAGGACAATATACGTTTTGTTGCTGAAGAAAATTTTCTTGGACATTAAGAATTTATTTAACTAATGTCCAGATTTGAATTTCACTGATCTATTATGGAATAGGTTAACCAATATATTATCTTTGCAGTGCAACGACAGCACCTCCCGCGGTTGACAACCAGCTTACAGAATGTAAGCACCAATTTAGAGAATAGCATTATAATTGTTTAAGCCCATGCATAGTGACAACGCAACCAGAATGTAAATGCCGAAAAAATGACTAAAGAATCAAAATTCAAGAAACTAAATAATGGCAATTAAGGAAGTAAGAAGTAGGAAGAAAATTCCACATTTGAGAAATAAAATATTATTAGAGTGGAACAGTTGCATCTAGATTGTTCCACAGAGAGACCTATTTGCCAATTGAGTAGCATGCTTAAATTCACGTAGTTGGATCTCTAACTTAAACAGCTCATTTGAGTAGTTGCCATGAAAATATTTGAGAGAGAAAGAGTAAGAGAAAGAGAAAGAGAGAGAGAGAGAGAGAGAGAGAAAGAGAGAGAGAGAGAGTCAACGCCAATCAGTGAGAAATTGAGATCAGTCAAATTGCCAGTTTTAGGATCGATACTTTTAATGAGGGAAAAGGGCTACGTGAATCTGATACGCACAAGAGCGATAGGGGAAATCAACGCGTTATATATTTGAAGGGCCTGAGCAAATGGACGGCAGAGCGGAGTTTGGGTAGATGTGCGTTGTGATGCATTGGATATCGGCTCGGAACGAGAAATCGGGGAACCGAGTTCGAATTCCAGCGCAAATACCTTGGGAAAGGTATTAATCCCCTATTCCGTCCAGTTATGGGTTAAATAACAGGACAGATTGGGTTCTATAGCCTTGGTCGGCAACCAGTCTACCGCAGAAAGCAATGGCAACCTACTGCGGGATAATCTTCTGCCCAGTCAGTCATGTCTCTTTCAAGACATGATCGCCCAAGCGTGTATCACGTATGGCACTCAACTGACTGAATAGGTGAAAGAGTGCTAAGAGCCACTACAGAAAAGAGAATGTGGAAGGGAAACAGTAGATAGAAAATGTAGACAGAATTCATGTAGATTCCACATTTACTCATTTACATGAAGGCACATCTATCAACTATTAGATAATATTCAATGATATAATTCTATTTTCAAAACTGAAAGTCAAATATCTATGGAAGATGCGAAATATCGAAGACATTCGAGATCCTAGACAAGCGTTGCTCCCCAGCCACATCCTAATAATCACTTTTCTTTTCAAAGTATCATTTCGGTGAGTCGCAGATCGGGTTACCCAAGGCGAATAGCGACAGGTATCTGGTTG
Organism: Ascarosepion bandense; assembly: GCA_037127315.1. Lineage (NCBI taxonomy): Eukaryota > Metazoa > Mollusca > Cephalopoda > Sepiida > Sepiidae > Ascarosepion > Ascarosepion bandense. Next base: position 14,353,270 of record JBBBDQ010000190.1, read on the forward strand.
TTAAATTAACCGTTTGATTGTTCGTCTCTTGAGAATACTGCGATTTTTATAACTTACATTTAGAATTGAGAGTAACAGTAATAGAGGTTAGGTGACCCTCCAAAGTGGCGTCAAGGATATAGATTTATTTCGTGTTTTCAATCATTTGTAGCGATTTCACTGTTCTCGCTAACACCATCATTAAATATAACAACAGTTTCTTTTGGAAGGAAAACAGATAGAGGCGTAATATTAGCATATGATAATTGTATTAATTAAAACGACAGACATCACTTAGTTTGGTTTTTCTCATAATTCCATAAACTAGAAACGTCAACGTTTACTTTCTTTAGATTGAGAGATAACATAACTTTGAAAGAAATACTTAATGAAAAATCTATCTCATACGCCAGATATTAGTGATTTTAATTTTGTGTTATATAAATGGAATAACTTAGCAAAGTATATTTGGCATGCATCACGTTTTACGTTGATCTTTCACAGATTTTACTTGATTCATGTATGACTAGGTAAGCATTTACACGATCATGGAATATCAGGATGCAGACTTTTATCAATCCTGATTTTCATCCTTAGCTATTTTTCTATGCTTTGTCAAGTGAAAGAGAACTGACAGCGACCTCATAATTCTTTGATGGCCGCCATAATAAACATGATTGCTTAGATGAACAAGACGCCACCGATCAGATTATGCAATTGATTTCAAATAAATTCTGGACAACGGAAGTGATTTTATTGTAAGAACTTTAGTTTACCATGCTGAACACGTGTACAATTCTTTCAGAAAAAAACTTATTTCGAGTGAAGACAGAAAGAAAAAAAACATTATTGTGATATTTTCTTCTCATTTACATTTTGGGCTATAAAGTCGTTTCTTAACGAACTGTTTTATTCATAATAAGCGAAATTATAATTAAAGCAGATTGATAGGTTAATATTCTCTTTTGCATCAAGTCGACTCATAGCAATAATAAGAAATAAGAAAGAGAATGTAGAAAAAAACAGAAAAATAACAAAACGGAAAGAAGAAACAGAAAGAAAAATGGGAGAATAGATAAAGGAGGAAAGGGATGGAGGAAGAAGAAAAAGAAGTGAAGAAGAAGAAAAATAAAAATGAGAAAGAGGAAAATGAAAAAGAAGAAGAAAAGTGAGGGAGGGAGAAAGAAGAGGAAAAAAATAAGGGAGGAATGAAGAAGAAAAGTGCGGGAGCGAGGAAGAAAAAGAAGAAAAGTGAAGGAGTGAGGAAGAAAAAGAAGAAAAATGTGAGGGAGTGAGGAAGAAGAAGAAGAAAAATGTGAGAGAGTGCGGAAGAAAAACTAGGAAAAGGAGAGTGAGGAAGAAAACAAAACAAGTGAGGGAATGAGGAAGAAAAGAAAAAAATGAGGGAGTGAGGATGAAAAGGAAGAAAAGTGAGGGAGTGAGGAAGAAAAGGAAGAAAAGTGAAGGAGTGAGGAAGAAAAAGAGAAAAGTGAGAGATGAAGGAAGGAATAAAAAGAATTGAGGGTGGAAGGATGAAAAAGAATGAAAGTGAGAGAGGAAGGAAAGAGAAGAAAATTGAGGGAGGAAGGAAGGAAGAACAAGAAAAAAAATTAAGGGAGGAAGAAGAACAAATTGTGGGAGGAAGGAAGAAGAAGAAAATTGAAGGAGGAAAGAAGATGAAAAAATTGAGGGAGGAAGTAGACGAAAGGGGGTGGAAGAAAAAGTGAAGAAAGAAGAGGAAGAAAAAAAGAAGGAGAAGAAAGAGCGATGGAGAAGAAGAAAAGAGGAGGATGAAGAAGAAGAAAAGAGAAGGAGGTGGATGAAAAAGAGAAGGGTGGGAGGTGAAAAAATAGAAAATGATGGAGGTGGAAGAAAAAAGAGAGGAAGGTGGAAGAAAAAAAAATGAGGGCTGTGAAAGAAAAAAGAAAAAAGATGGCGGGAGATGGAAGAAAAAGAAAAGGGATGGAGGTGGAAGAAAAAAGAAATTTGAGGGAGCAGGAGGAAAAAGAAAATGGGGGAGGAGGAAAAAAAGAAAATGGAGGGAAGAGGAAGAAAAAAGGGAGGGAGGAGAAAGAAAAAGAAATGAAAGGGAGGAAAAGAAAAAAAATGGAAAGGAGGAAGAAGAAAAATAAATGGAAGGAGGGGGAAGAAAAAGAAAATGGAGGGTGGTGGAGGTAGAAGAAATGCAAGAAGAATAAGAAGAAAATGGTGGGAGGAAGAAGTAAAGGAAAGAAGAAGTAAAACATGGGAAAAAAAGCGACCGATAAGTAGACAACGAATAATATGTATAACTTCATTATTCATCAGCTGTTTATAAATAATACAAAATTTCATAATAAATATTCACAAACTTTAAGAATAAACTTTGTATCCGGGACAGAAAAATTGTGCTCGTATGCAACACTCATATAAATACTCTTCCCATGTCAATAGATTCTTTTCTACTGTTCCAATGTAACATTTGGAAAAGTTTAGTATTATTATTGAATTTTTTTGTGAATATAATAAAAGTATAAATAATGAGTTCACCAAAGAGACAATAAAAAGGTAAATCCCTACGCTAAAATCTTGTGAGATGGAAAAATACATAATATATAATATAAATGATGAATAAAAGAGTCTTAATATTTTTTTTAAATATAAAGACTAAAAATAAAAAATAATAATGTGAGAAATCTACCGACTTTAAAATTCCGGAATTTCAAAATTCACAACAAAATTTCATCCGTTATTCAAACCATTTACTAAGTATCATCGTCATTTCTCTTTTTAAGAGATGTAAGTTAAGATCGATCGACCAGAAAATAAACAGGTTTATATTTATACATTTGAGGTATTGCAGATATTTTGGTAAAAAGTTTGTGATAATAGGATAAGGTCAGAAGAATTCATATATCCCAAGGTGAAAGCATGGCGATGAACTTCAACACTCGAAGCTCAAGTTGTTGAAGGAGGACGAACAAGTGTTATTATCTGATTGTGTTGGATGAAGTTAGTAAAATAGAAACACTTTACTTTCTGCATATAATGTCAATTAATTTAATAAAAATCAGACCAAAACAAATAAAATATACAAAGTAACAAGGCAGAAAACATAATAAACGAAACACAAAGGTAAAAGAAGCAAACAGATAAAAAAAAGATATGGTATCTGAAAAATCGGAAATAAATACATTTTAATTGAAGTAGTAATAATAAATACAGAAACTAAATAGAATTCTAAATAAATAAATTGCTAACAAGAGAAATATCAATGACATGGCCCGAAAAGATTAATGGTCTACAGATGCCCGTAATGATTGACAGTCTACAGGGGCCCAGAAAGAATGACAGTCTACAGAGGCCCGGAAAGAATGACGGTCGACAGGGGGCCTGGAAAGAATGACGGTCGACTGGGGGCCCGGAAAGAATGACGGTTGACAGGGGGCACGGAAAGAATGACGGTCTACAGCGTCCGGAAAGAATGATGGTCGATAGGGACTAAAAAAGAATGACGGTCGACAGGGACAAGAAAAGAATGACGGTCGACAGGGACAAGAAAAGAATGACGGTCGAAAGGGATCATAAAAGAATGACGGTTGATAGTAAAGAAAAGACTAAAACAGACAAAAAAATGTAAAAGGTTTTAAAACATTCAGTCGCTGCTAAAAGAAGGCGTAAATGCAAGTAAAAGTATAAATAAAAGTCAAGTCAATTTGTGAAAATAAATTGAGAGACATTGAAGTGAGGAATAAAACCGAGGAGAAAAAATTTAGCATGATGTTCGTCTTTTGATGATTGTGATTCTTTGTATGGAAGCAAATTCGTGAGCGGATAGGCGGAAATAATGTTACGTTTGAGTTTTAACCACGTGTATTGAGATCGTTGTTTTACGCTGGCGTTTACGATTACCCGGTGGTGATATTCGCACTAACATTATCGGTTGGGGGAATCCTGTAATATTGTTTTGATTGGTGTTTATGTTCAAATGTAACATCTTTATTGTCATCATGGTTGACTGTACACGATTCACATGTTCATTTTGATTGATTCCTCAAAATATTTACGACGTTGAGGCAGGAATGATAAATAAATAGAACAGTATAAGATTTTACAAAGAAAAAAATACATGAATTTGCTGGGAAAATTCGGTTGAGAAAACATTTCATATATGTAGAAAGCCTGTTCCGAGGAAACAATTGTCAATATTTGAAATCAAGCGTTTTAAATAGGCGAAGACAAATTTCACTGGTATGCGAAAGTCAGTAAACTGACAGACGCATAAAAGAGTCATATATTTATAGAATGAAACCTGCTTGCAAATATCGACACAGGAATGTGCCTCTGTTCAGGCATACGAAGAAAGTATTAATACTCGTTTGTAAATCCATATGTGTCTGTGTGTGTGTGTGTGCTCGTGTGAATTGATGCGTTCATTTGCCGTTCTTCGTACTTGAGAGAACTTAATAAAGAAAAATGTGCTCTCACGTGTTCAATTTTCTTTTAAATGCAAAACATTTATTACATCAAATATTATTTATATTGGATACCAGCCTGTATACTCAAGAAAAGTTAATAAAGAAATATGCACTCTGAATCCGTTTCCCCGTAGACAAAATAAATATAGTTTTAAATAAACTGAGCGTCTTTACAAATACGAGTATCAAATATAAAATAACCTTTGAAGTCATATGAGTGTATTGTGGCCATTATATATTTTTTGATTTCGCGCATGAGCGATTTCTTTGTATTTTGAGGATTTCACACTATAGTAGTGTCAGTTGGGCACCCTTTTTCAGAAAAGAGCACAACGCGATTTGCGCCGTCAGAAATTTCGAAATAGAATTTTTAAATTTTTTTTTAATCATTTCAGCCCAAGCAAGGCATACCACTGCCACTATTGCGCAGGGTGTTACATAGAGGAAGGTGAAGAGAAAGAATGGTTAGATATAGGAAATATCAGAAGGTGGATGATAGATGGGTACGGATACCGAGACTGAGGGTTGCTCAAATGGAAAGAGTGTTTGAGAGAATGCATGCAAGTTAGAGTGTTAGAAGGTGTCTTATGACCTTACATTTAAATTCCTGGAAATTGTAGCTGTCGGGGAAGCAATCATGTGGAAGGGAATTCCACAGGTGGGAAATGCTAGAAAAGAAGCTGTTGGAGTAGAAAATGTGGTTACATTTTATCGGTTTCACTGTAAAAGTTTGGGACCTAGTTGCTAATCTAGTATCTCGTGCAAATTCGTACCTGTGGGCACCAGTGATCTAAGTTTATCTAAGTTATTGCTAGAAGTGCTAATAAAAAAATTCAGAGTGTTCAGGTGTCTATTTGAGGAAACAACAGAGGATTCAGAATGAGTTTGATGATATATCTATTCAAAATCATATAGTTGGGAGTAATCACTAGTGATGGTGACGTTATTCCTTTTCTGACGAGATCACAGACTCAAAACAGAGACCTATATTAAGTGCCTAGATCAAGAGGGTGTCTACTGGATGAACTTAAATATGGCAAAATGACATTGCAATAGGCTATACAAGCAAAAACACACAATCATAGCTGTCACACATTTTTTCTGACCGTATCACTCCGAACATCTGGCCATGTAACTCCAGACTGCAACTCACTTGTTTATTATATGTAGGGCTCAGTTGATTGAGAGACCGACAAAATTTCTTGCAACAACAAAAATGAACTGAAGGCAAAGATAATGGTAGCATACACTAACGTAAAGATGGAGAACGTTCACAAGATTGGGAGGAGATTGAAAAATTGTCTGGAGACCGATTTTATTGAATAAATAAATCGCATGGATGGCAATTTCATTGAATAAGTTTACTCGTTGTATTTCAATATATTTTTACCGAATTTCGGGAGATATAATAGTTAAATGAGATGTCAGTTTAATTTTTATTTTTGCGTAATTTAGACAGAACATAATCAATCTCATTATTCTACAACATTTCGATAATTTTTAAGTTGGTTCTAAGGTTTCGGCTCACATGAGCCATCTTCAGTGAGGTTAGAAGGATGTTAACACAAAAACATCCACCATCAGCGACGATTTTATCTTGTGTTGACCTAACACTTTGCTAAGCAACAATAACAGTTACCAAAAATAGCAAACGCAGTTCGTAAATTAATAATGCGGATCTGTGACGTCACATCGCGTGAGAGCTCGAAAATATAACAGAACTATATATTTAAATGCAATGTAATGTGTTATGAGCAGTTTTAAACGTGATTTTATTAAGTGAGGGTTGTTTGAATTTAATGTAGATAGTTTCCAATATCTGAAGGTTTTTTACTGTCCGTATGAGTGAGGATTATTGTATTGTTGACTAAAACCTCTCTGATATTATCTACATGACTATGCCTTTTTAAAAAAATGTTGATTAATTGAACTCTGATCAGAAATGTGACAGGTAAGTCTACGGGAGAGCGTGCTTATTTTCACCTGAAAGAAAAGACAAATTACGATGTTTAGAACGGCTCATGATTAAACATAACAGACATTCATTGTCACTAATATATATATATATATATATATATATATATATATATATATATATATATATATATATATTAGTTTTAGGGCAAAGTATCTGTCACTTTACCTGAATAGCGCTTTCCAAACAAAAAACAGCATGGTTGAGTGAGGGCATCATATCGGTGTTCCCACGAAACTGCGAAGTCGGCATTAACCTGCTCAGTTCAAGTGAGAAACTCTTTGCTCTAAAATTATCAAATTTCTATCTCTACCTTGATTTCGTCCACTTTACGATAAAATATACCTGCTTGCCAAAATATATTTTATCAGTAAAACAAGTGAAAAAACAACTTGTCATCAAACATTATCATAACTCTATGTTATATATATATATATATATGTGTGTGTGTGTGTGTGTGTGTGTGTGTGTGTGTGTGTGTGTGTGTGTTCGGAGGGGCAGATGTCAAGATATAGGAGTAGGCTCAACATCCTGAGGAGATAATATATATAAATATATGTATTTTGGTTATAGATAACATCGCTGAATGTTAACCGTTTACCTTCTCTAAAATAATTCTTAGAATTCAGGAGACCTTAGTTCCAACATTCCTTTCTTTGAACTGAACAGACGATCAGCATTTTTTATCTATTACCACAATACATATATTTAAATGCATTTTCAACCAGATTATATATGTATCTAATATCCGTGATAGACAAACATTCAAGGCCTACTCAGAGATGACGAATTGTTACTCGTTTGATGTTTTTAGTATCGAGTTTTAACTGCCATTTTTTCCACTATTGCGTCGTTAGAACGAGGGAAGAGGAGAGGTAGCTGATAAGCCTTGATTATCTAGAATCTTGATCTTGCAAACAAATACCCTTGTATCTCTGTCAAAGGTGACCAGGGATATATGGACTATATAGTAAGTATAATAATCTAAAGCAGAAAAATGTTTGAATGATACAAACATTCATCTCCAAAGCTCCGGGATAGTGAACTTTAACATCATTATCACGGACCCAAGCGTTCTGGAGTAATTCATGATAATTTTAATAATTGAGAAAACTCTTTCAGTGAAACCAAAGGTCGGGAATTTGTACAACACCACTGTATAGCCCACCTTGTGCAATATCTTCTAATTATTTCTTGCGAAATTACTTCAGATATATTTGTTTAATACCTATCTGATTTCAAATAAAATATTAGAAACTATTATAATTGCAATAGTTTATGCCTTAGACAATGATGTAAACAAAATTAAATAATTTGTCATACAAGATAAGGGTTCAAAGCTAAAATATCAAACACAGTAAATGTTATGTAAGGAAGTTTAAATTAGATATCTTCGGGCTGGTAGAGGAATATATATCAACTAATTTCCTATTTCTCACAAACAAAAACAACTGTATAGAAAAGTAATAGACAGAGAAGTTTGGAACATAGAAATCTAAAAATGTGGATAGGCAGATATGAAGATGGAAAAAGAGATGAGAATAGATGTAATGAAATATATAGGGATAGAGCGAAATGAAGAGAGATGGATAGAAATTTGAGAGAGATACATAAAGTTAGAGAAAAACAGACACACACAAGAAGAGTGAGAGATGAACAGAGATGCAAAGGGATAGAGAGAGATGAACAGAGATGCGTAGAGATAGCGAAAGATGAACAGAGATGCATAGCGATAGCGAGAGATGAACAGAGATGCATAAGGATAGAGAGAGAGATGAACAAGGATGCAGAGGTAGTAAAAGAGTTATATAGGCATAGAGAGAGATGAAGTTGGAGGTGTAAGGGTACAGAGAGATTAAGAGTAGTGCATAGGGATAGAGAAAGCTGTAGACTGATGCATAGAGATAGAGAGAGATGAAGAGAGGTGGACAGAGAGAGATAAAGAGAGATGGACAAATATTGGGAAAGATGAAGATTGAGTCATGAGGATAGAGAGATGAAGATTGAGGCATAAGGATAGAGAGAGATGAAGATTGAATCATAATTATAGACTAAGATAAGGATTGAGGAATGAGGATAGAGAGAGGTGAAATTATATATATAGGGATACAGAGATATTTACAGAATACCCCGAAGATAGAATACTCACTATGATTAATACATTCCAGTATATCTTGCTAATTCATGATATATTTTCTCATATATATATATATATATATATATATATATATATATATATATATATATATATGTAATACGTATGCAAATAATAATTACATACAAATTAGTACATATATCGTTTCATGGCAAATGATTATAACAATGATAACAAGTCTGTAATAGCAGACGTGAGTTAAATTTTAAACTAAGCTAGCGAGAGTTAAAAATATCAATAAAGAAAATCTTTAATTATATCAAACTTTTTTTTTTACCAATACTCATTAATTACTTCAGGGTTGACGGCTATTTGTATTTGTGTCATCCTTTAATAATTTACTAACTGTTTTTTTGCTTTACTGGTTTTATGTCTCTTAAATATAAAGCAACTAGTTAATTGATTCGTCTGAAAAATATCTTCTACAAACTAACACAACTTCATTTGAAGTAAAATTATAACATTAAAAATTAAAATATTCTAATTTCATTTCTCTGCAACTAACTTCATCAATTTCTTTTTTAAAAGAATGTTACAAGATTTTTTGAAGGGTTCTAATAAAAGACTCCAATATATCCTGTAATTTTTGCCCAATGATTTTTCTATTATGAACTCAGAAATTCATAAGTGTAAAAAATATTTTGTGTTGATTTCTAACGAGAGATAAAAGTGTTGTTGGTGTGCATGTGATTGCTTTACCAGAATGCTTATTTTCAGAAGTAAATATAAATTCCACTGAAAAGAAGCTGTTATATATTTTAAATGAATCTTCTGCCTTCAGGATGTTTACGTTCTATCCAAAATATTCTGTCATTTTTATTAAGTATTAAACCGGGAATACACCGATAGAAACCAAAAAAGTACACTGAAAAGTCAAAATATCTCACCTCTTATATGCAGAGGAGATTTGTGGTATAAGAATTGTTCTCAGGATATCATGATTGAAATACAAACAATGATGAAGTTTTCATAAAGAATTGAAACAGGGACACTTATACTTAAAACCTGAAAGAGATATTTGAAAATTATGTGGCACATAATAAAGGAAGATGGCTTGGAATTTTTTATACTCACAGAAGAGGCAAGAGAAACAGATAAAATCACTGCAAAACCTATTTAGCCTGCTTCAAGAAATTGAGTGCGAAACATGTTTAAGAGAAATACAAAAAAAATAAAAATTATAAAGGGCTGCAAAAGGCACCGAATAATCGCTTAAGTTCTAAAGGAACACGTCAAATAGATATGTTTAATTTTCATTGGAGGCTTAATAATTTCGGCCTTGAGTACCATCTAATTTTCGCTTAGTAAATCACTATAAACGACCGTCAATTTTGTGAAGGTCGAACCCACTCTTATTTATAAACAAACCAGTGAAAAAATTGCATCTTCCAGTTTATCCACTGGTGAAATTGCTTGAGACCAGCACGGTAGTGCTGTGGCATATAAATCAAGAAGTATTTATACGCACCCATTAAGATGTTGCAATGTATTGACTATCAGTGCATATAAAAGTTCCAGAGACAATATTTGTTCTCGATTTTAGCGGATACCTGTATTATGTCTCTAACAAGAACCTTGGCGATAAATTTAGTAATATTTATTCAGACACAGTTTGCCAAAGTCGAAGCACCAGAGATGTGCCACAATTATTCAAATTAGACATCCAATATTCACTCGCTCCTATTAAATATACCAGATATTGAACATTTGTTTTGTATTAAATATATTAAATGATGTTTTTTTCTTCTTGTTATTGAGTAGTTTGTGGATGTTCGTTGAGATGCAGCGGATATCGACACGAAACGAGAAATCGAGGAGCCGATTTCGAATTCCAGTTGAATTCCTTGCATTAACTTACGAGTAAATACCCCCGTGAAAGGTATTAATCCGTCTCTTTCCTCTAGTTATGGGTTAAATATAATAGAATAGATTGGGTTCTATAGCTTGGATCGAGACCAGTCTACCGCAGAAAGTAATGGTAACTACTACGAGATAACCTTCTGCCCAATCGGTCATGTCTCGAAAGAGATATGATCGGCCAAGCGTGTATCACGTACGGCGCTTAACGGAGTTTGATTATGACCACGGTGAGCCCTGCCAATATCTAAAAAGAAACAGACTATTAAGTTTTCATCAAGTTTTCATTAAGTTTTCTTCTATGTGCCTTGTCCCTTCAGAATGGATGCGATCATGGCTTTCCATGTTTCCTTATCCCTGGTGACTTTCAGCACGCTTTCCCCTGTTACACCGTGCAACTCACGTTCTGCCCCCCCCCACCGCACAGGCCAGTCAAGTACGATACACGCTGTTTTCCCCTGTCTCTCCTTCCCTTTATCTGGCCTGTTAGTATTAGGTTTCCCAAGCCCTCCTTCCTCATTGCATGTCCCAGAAACTACAGCTGTCTCTTCCTGATGGTCAGTATTAATTTCATTTTCGTTCATATCCTTTCCAAAATCTCATCATTGCTCACATGTTCGATCCATGTTATCCGTAGCATTCTTCTGCAGAACGATATTTCAGTTGCCTCCTGTTTTCCTACATCTTCGATGATATTGTCCAGCAATCTCTACCATATTGGAAAACTAGCAGCACATAGCATTCCAGTACTCTCTTCTTTGGTTCTAGTGGAATGTTCCTGTCTCTTAATACTCTAATCAGCTTCTGGAATGAGTCAGTCACCATGCCAATTCGCCTTCGAATATCTGCGTCGCACCTTCTGTCATCTGATAGAACATTTCCCAGGTATTTAAATTTTTGTACCTGCTTGATTTTGTATTTACCTTTTTGCGCTATTCTTTTCACTGATGACCACATACAAAAAAAATTATGCGGAATATATATTCATTGATCACATCGACACAGATGATATTGTTTATAAAGCCTTTGGTCTTTTAGCAAAGAGTCTAAATAAAACTGACGCTTTATCAATATATATTTTTAAAACAAATTTAAATGTGTAGTTCATGTATGACAACGTCACCCGAAACGACTATGTTTAATATAGAATTATTTGAAAACTTTATAAATGATCATGATTAGTGCTTTGAAAAGTTAGCTTAAAATTATTATCAATAATTATATTCAGAATAAATACAGAGGTAAGACAAAGAAAATCTATTAAATAGATTAAATCAACTATGTTTTTAATTTTTTAATTTTTAATATACAAATAAAAAAATAACGACACAATAAACTTGAATTAACAGTACATATCAGCTAAGTTTGACAGAACTGATGACACAACATTTTCTAAATATCTGAGAGAATGTGACAGCCCATAGCTGACCGCAAGATCGGCTCCAAGGACTATTGGAGGATATTCAAACGAGTGCTGAACAATAGCAAATCCTCAATACCTCCTTTAATCCATGAATTTGAAGTTCTCACATCATCTGCGGACAAAGCTGAGTGCTTTGCCCACAGATTCTCATCCAACTCCACATTTGACTCATCTGGAGTAAACACACCCGACTTCCCTATTAGAAATGAGGCCAAACTGCACGACGTATATATTACCCCGACAGTAGTATCCAGAGTAATTTCAAAACTCGACCCCCATAAGGCGTGTGGAGACGATGGAATCCCGGTGATAGTCCTTAAGAGGTGTGCTCCTGAACTTTCCCCTGTCCTCTCTAAACTGTTTAAATACTGCCTTTCTGCTTCCTGCTTTCCTGCATGCTGGAAGTTCTCTTCAGTCGTTCCTGTATTTAAGAATTGTAGTGAACCCACGAACCCATCTAACTATCGCCCTATCAGTCTTCTACCGATATTCGGGAAAGTATTCGAGGCCATACTCAATGCTGAAATAGTCCAACATCTCACTGCCCACAAACACTTCTCTGACAGGTAATATGGCTTCCGCTTTGCCAGGTCCACGGCCGACTTGCTAACAACCGTAACGGAGTATATGCTCCAGGCCCTTGATGACACTAGGGAGGCTCGCGCGGTTTCTCTGGACATCTCCAAGGCTTTCGACAGGGTTTGGCACTCTGGCCTCCTATGCAAGCTCCGGGGTTACGGTATTACCTTTCGCCTGATTGACCTAATCCAATCTATCTTAAATAACCGCAAAATGAAGGTCGTTTTGAATGGGCGTGCCTCTTCATCCTACCACACGAATGCTGGTGTCCCACAGGGATATATCCTGGGCCCGACGTTCTTCCTTATTTTCATCAACGATCGCCCAGAGGAGATCAAATCCCAAGTAGGCATCTACGCAGATGACACTACAATATGCTCCCGCACCAGTAAAAAACATGTCGTGGCGGACAGACATAATCTCGCTACTAACCTTGAACGGGATCTACACTCTATGGTGAATTGGTGCAAGAAGTTGCTTGTCAACTTCAATGCGTCTAAGACCAAGCTGTTTTCTGTCAACCATCGCATGCAACCTCTCCTGCCTCCCATAAGCATGGTCCAAGCGATTCTCCCTGAGAGCAATACACTACGCCTCTTCGGCCTTACCGTCTTCTCAGACCTCAAATGGAACCACTCTATTGAATCCATAGATAAATCTACTGCTAAGAAGGTTGGGTCACTATGTCGATCCAGGATGTTTTTTTCCGCCTGAATCCATCCTGCATATATACAAGTCAACCTTCCGTCCGTGCATGGAGTACTGCTGCCATTTATGGTCAGGCGCCCCTGCCGTTCTCCTCAGTGTTCTTGTCAGGCTCCAAAGGAGAGTCTGTAATGTGATAGGTACTGATCTGGCGGCTCGACTACAGCTACTTCCCCACCGTCGAAATATGACCTCCCTTTGTCTGCTCTATAAATACTTTCATGGCTTCTGCTCGGACGAACTTAAGTCACTGGTGCCTCCTCAACAGGTGTTTACTCGTGCAACCAGACTGGCAACTGGGTCCCACCCATTCATAGTCAGGTTAGCCAAATGCAGACGACAATTCTACTCCTGCAGCTTCTTCTCTCGCACTTCCCGCCTGTGGAACTCGCTCCCATATTCTTGCTTTCCTGACGGCTAAAACCTCCAGAAATTTAAATGCAATGTCAATACTCATCTATTAACCACTGGACTCTATCTCTCTCCTCACCTCCGTATATCCTTCCATTTCTCTCCACCTATGTATCTGTCATCGCACCTGCATTTTCAGCTTTCTATTGCTACTTTCTAACTAGTTTGTACTCCTCACTCTTTTCTAATTAATCTTTTTACAGTTATGTAGCCTCCCGCTCATCAGTGACATTTCTACCTTGCTCGGGGTGAAATGATAAAAAAAAAAGAAAAAAAAGAAAATTGGCTAAAGAATGTTGACATTTTAAACTCTTTTCATGAATTTGTTTTTTATTCTGACTTTTAAACGTGTTAATTTATGTCGGACAGGCGCTTGAATTTTAAACATCAATTGCTGCATCTTATTTCAGGAATATGTGTTTGAACGGCCATATTGTTTCTAGTTTGAATTGTAAATTAGGAGCATGAATACTAAATTTCCAAAAAGGTAAGAACGCTAGAGTTTAATATTTGTACATAAAATATTACATTGCCTTCTTTTTATGATGAGCTTTTCTATATCGTAGCATTGTTTAATCAATTACGAATGTTCTTTTTATTCGTTTCAATTTCTCATTGACTTTCAGTATTTATATCAGAGACTCTAAAATATTTAGTCCATTTCTGTTGAAACAAAGAAATACACACGCATGCGCAATCTATCATAAACTTATCACTTTCTCTTATATATATATATATATATATATATATATATATATATATATATAAATCTGAAAGACAGTTGCTTATACAACCTTAGTTAAAATTTTGGCATTTTCAGCCGTTTTATTTCAAGTGATTCTTTAATGTTTTTTATATTTTTCAACTGTACAATAGGGATTATTTCGAACGCACGACCAGAAATTCAAAATAGGTGAAATTTAAAATGGAATATATTTTCAAGTTTTGTAAACACTCCATCCGGCTTTGTAGCACCCTGAAATGTATTGTCTAGACATCACTTTAAATCTTTTATATATTATTTTTGTTTCAGAAAAAATAATGCCTATGTTTTTTTCTGCACAATCTGCATACATCACCAACGTGGTAAAGTTTAGTTTTGTTAATATGTTCTATGTTATATCAGGTATTTGCCGTTTTAACTTTCAAATTATGAACATAATTAGCCAGTTTGTCTGATTTAATGTAGACTTGTGGTTACACCATCGGTATTTTAAAATTATTTCAGTAGATCCCTAGTATTTTTTGTCTATCTATATCCTGTAATTTGGCCTATATGTGTGTGTGTTTTCTCATACTGCTTAATATTGTTAATTAAATATTAGATTCGAAATCTTTCTTGACATTGAGTTAAACATATTATTTTCCATTAATAAAATGAATTAAACCTGAATTGATTCAAGGATTGATTATCAGAATTAATGCATACAAATGAAACTTTGATTAATTGTGTAAAATTAAAATCAGGTTCAAAAATATTATAAACGAAAATTGTGTCGATATACAAGCCAAAGAAGAAAAAGAAAAGAAACATAATCTAAATATAGTTTGTATACAGTAAATTGGTCATTACTTACACTCCTCGAACTGTTTTATTAATATTTATTGGCATTTTTACTACGTTTCGGCCGTTGAAATTTATAAAGAACTAGGGTATATCATTCTCATTCCATGTGCGATGCCACTTCCGAATGGCATGTAGTTTACTCTCTAAATTATTTGTTCACTACTGCTCTAGGCAGGTGTTAAACTCACAACACTTTTAGTAAAATCACTGGAAGTAACCAACGCCTCTATTCAATGGATCAGGTGTCCTCGATTTCGTAAACATTGCAATAAAGATGAGAACCAAAAGTTCGAACAGTTGAAATAATTTAAATACTACCTCATCACAGATGTATAGAAAAATAGTAAATTGGTCGATGAGAGCATGGTTTAAGATATCGGTACCATTAGCTAAATTTAGTTATATCGAGTGCATTAATATCGGTTGAATAAAAACGAATATGAGAAAAAAGTAGAATGAAAAGTATAGACAAATGAAAAATATAGGAATGAAAATATAAGTTGTTATAAAATTCGTTATGTTATACCGGATGCTGCAGAGTAAGTCATCTTGGTAATGATAAAGAAAAACTGAAACGACATCTCACTGAAGAGAAATATAAGAAAATAACAATTAGGGTTGAAAAGACTTTGCAAGTGTAAGCGGATTCTGTAAAGCAAAGAAATAAGGAACAAAACTAAAGCATGAAAAGTGGTTTAACGACAGGGAGGAGACAAAAATACAATTCATTCAACAGGAAGAGGCTGGTACACACTGGTATAGGAAAGAGACTTTCAGGTACGATGCAAAAATGCGAAGAAACGGCATTAATGGCGGAAGTAATAGCATCTTTTTGTGGCTCGTCTTCAAACGAAGTCGCTCAGGAGATAAAATATGAAACAAGTAATTCTTTGGCAAGAAGAAAGAACTGTCTGGCTGACGCGTGCCGCTAAAAGAGATGTTCAAAAGAATGTATTTGTTGAAGCGCCACATTGAAGCACTCAACTCTGCTGAATACATTTAATAATGTTATTACAGAGTCGTATAAATGACTTCAGACAAATTCTAATGGTCAGAAACTTTGATACTCTTACCAAGATTATCACGTATGAAATTGGGAGTTTTTCAATTATTCTTTACTAAAATTAGCGATATAACATATTCAGCTGATGGGAAAATCACCAACACTCTCAGCTTCATTATTACTTTATTTTCCCCTCCAAATATTGTATTGTCGGCAAGAAAATTATTATCAAGGCAATAACCTTTTTGATAGTGTGATCAAATTGTCCGGTTATTTTGAATTCCTATGGCCAGAGTATTACCATAACGTCCGCATAATAATTGCTATCACGAAGTAACGTGTAGTCCATTAATTGATTTTAAACGACTCGTTCTCGTTAATTCTTATATTTTGAAGTATCATGTTATAATCCATGCCTGCATTGAAATAATATAAAAACAAAATTCACATTATATATACAAAGTAAGTAAAAAAGCCGTTCCTGGGAATGCACAACAGAAATAACTGTTGTTTGAAATCAAACACTAATAAATCAAGCAAAAAAAGTACCTAGACACACAAATTCATGAACTCGTTCATGAATTCATTTTTCGTTTCATAAATTTTTGATCATGATGAATTTTTACTTAATGATATTAAGACTAACCATCGCTTAATCAGTTGTATGGTATTTATGATATTTTCAAAATTGCCGCGGATTGAGATCGCCTACGCAGAGACGATATTAAAAAAAAACGAATCCCTAGCAAATCTACACACAGTCATATTCGAATATAGATCTTATGGCCAGAAAGAGAAACACCCAACCACGTGCCCATATTCAGTTCATTATCTTTCCCAAGAACCGGAGCATTTAAAAAACGATAAAGAAAGTGATTAATTTAAGACATGATTGTCTAGGTCCTCAAAGGACATGCCATTTAATTAAAACTCATTTGAAATTTTATATTGGCTTATATAAATGTTATTACATTTTTAGATTTTTAATATCATATTCTTAATAGATAAGCCCAATGGTCAGAATTGTAAAGCACGCCTCCTTTAGAAGGTGAGGTGAATTCAGTCAGAATCTATTCGTTCTCACGCACGCACTTATTATACACAAGGTCGGAGTCAAGTCTTATTATAGTCAACTAGTAAATGGTGATCATATTATCCAATAAAAGCATTCTGGAGTCTTTCATTCTGACCGTAATTATACCATGCGATTTGACGCTGGGAGCCCTTAGCAAGAATTACGTCATTTGACATGAACAAGGCAATAATGTACTAATCACGCAGCAATTGGTTATTACAAACCTTGCAGGCAAGTGGATAAAAATAAGAGCTGACGTTATTATTATGACTGCAATTAGTAGCTACGTGGGGATGGAAAAGTTGAGAGAATATCGAAGCTGCGTGATAATGAAATAAAAACAATTTAGGTTTCATTATGAAACATTCATCGACTGATTTCTTAAAGAGCTGTTATCAATTTATCAAAAACAGACCAATATATTAATACATATCATATGCTCTTTCATGATTTTCATAGCCTTTTGTTTATTATTGCTGAGGGAGAATGGTTAAAGAGAAGCAAACAGAATAACAGTAGGCGCTTTTTTATGTCTATTCATTCTCTCCCTACGTATGCATGCATGTGTACTGATTCCAAAGCAACTAGCTATTTTCCCGCCATTCCATCAGTACCACGCATCAAAGAGTAGAAGTCGGTGATGACGTGTCCCTTGTTATTTGCAAATATACACAAGCCACGGCCACACCAAACTCATGATCTGAGGAGTGTTTCTAATGTCACGACATTTCACTGCCGCATTCGTTCGACGAAGAGTGGATCAAAAATAACCATGACAAGCATAACAGATTATAGGAATTGTACTGTTACATCTACTTGTACCTCTTCATGTCTGATATTTTTGTAGATCCCCCTCAATATTTTAAGTTGTGTTGTTTTTAGAACTAGAGCAAGAAAAGCTTAAGGAAAACCAATAGAAAAACTAAAACGAAAAAGATGATCAAACAGTTTCTATAAAATTACAAAAGCCTAATGACAAAGTTTACAAAAGAATTACTGTATTTGTCTTTATAGTTATTGTGGCATTAAGGATAATTTTGATGTCAATGAATATAATGAATTTCATAATAGAAAATATTGGTGTACTTATTGTTAACTTTCATGGTTTTCTTTACATGTTTTCTCTTTATTGAGTTGAATAGCGGAATTGTTTAAAATCTAAGCAAAATATTAAGACACAAAACTATTTTTATAGATACCAGAAAAATTGTGCTAAATTGCTATTCAGTATAAATGTTGCTACATTGTAATGAATTCCCTAAAGAGAAAATTTTATAGTAGAATGCTGAGCATGGGAAAAACGGGGGATTCTAAAGAAAATTGAAACAAAATTACGCTTGAAACAACAGAAATAAATCGGCAAAAATGACGATTATAGTCCTTATCATGAGATAGATTTAGAAAGAAAAATTACAAATATCTGTGATATATAATTAGGAAAAAGGGCTTGGAGAATCTGGCATTCACATATCACACACACGGCGTGTTTTTGATGGTAGCAAAAAAAGCATAACCTACCTAATAACCTAAGCAGATGAGGAAAAGTGGTAATAAAAACTCATCATTGATTACAACTACAAAGGATAGGAAGTGGAAGATTAAACTGAGAGACCAATGCACATAGGAGGTTCGTTCTATTATCTTTCTCATATTATTGTTAATACTTTTGTTACTCCTCCCAATTAATACGAATATTGACATTTTGAGAATAACATGAACAAAACATATGAACGTCAATATCATTTTTTTAAAAAATAACAAATAGGTACAAGTAATCTGAAATTAAAACCAAATAAAAAGAGCTTAAATTCTAATATGTAATGAAAGCGAGAGAAGCAGGAACGAGAAATCAGTAACTAAACGTTTAATTTGGTAGAAATTTACGTTTTATTTTATATAATAAAATTTCAGCTGAAGTACAACTTTGTGTTGAAATGTTCCTGACATATTCAAGGAAATATTTTTCAAATAGATTATGAAGTTTTATACAATTTTCCTTGTTCACATGACAGTATTATGACAATTCAACATAAAGTTGGCTTCTTTTAGTACAGAATTTGTGTTATTAACATGAAATGAAGGAGAAAAAAAAGACTATTATAAAAAACAAATCAGCTGAGTTTTTAAATTTAAAAATCACACTGCTAGTTACATGCCATATTCAATTCATTAATGGTATTGCATGCAGGTTTATATCTTTAAAAGAGACAGACGCAAAAAATCTTGCTGTCATTTGGTGACATTAATTACTTGCATATATATTTACCCTCAAATCTTGCTATTAATTCGATTCATAAGTCCTGCGTGTAGAGATGATGTACAGCTTAATGACCCTCTTTGTTGGAAACAGTTTCTTGCAAAATATTACATTTATTTATTACGCATTTTATGTATTGTGATGACTGTGCAATTTCTTCTATAATTTTATATAGCGTTAGGTAAATAGGATCATCCAAGGAATTTCAACTGAAGATAGAAAGGACGTGTATCTATAAAGAAATATATTTACACATAATCAATTATGACTATGGAATTTTTCCAGCTATAAAGAATATATATTTATTTTTTGCATTAACATCTGCTGAAGACTCTAGAAAACGTAACCTATCAAAACCAACTCTTTCTCTACCAGCTAATAGTGATTCTACCCAGAATTATGTCTCTATGAAACTTCAGAAATAAACTTGCTTCCTGAACTATTTCCGAGGAAACATTATTTTGCAAGACTAGAGAATAAATACTCAAGAATGGAGCATGTCATTGAAGTTTCATCCTGGGCATATAATCCTCCAATATAAAAAAAGCATTAATTTCATAACCTTATATATAGATATATATATTTTTTCATTTGTAAAAGAGTTATTACGCGACCTAGTTTTCTACCATATTTTTAAACAAAAGTGAATGATTGATTGGAAGATCTGAAATTATGTAACCATACCATAAAATATTTATTAGTGTGATACAAGAATGGATGTAAACGTTATAATTTCTTCTAATTTTGAAAAGTGTGCGTTCAATATATCCCCGGTACGTGAGTTATCTTAGAAAAAAGAAGGTAACATCAGTTATTGCATATTTCCTGATGACACCATATGGTAGAAACCTCAGTCGTGTAATAACTCGTCTACAAATAGAAAATATACAAAAGTTCTATAATATAATTGTATTGAACACTTTTAATGCATCTGTACTGGTGTAATTTTATTATGACCAAATATTATGTAGTTAAACTATATATATATATATATATATATATATATATATATATATATATATATATAAATATATGAAAAACTCAAAGAACAGATTAAAACCCATCTTTTAACAAATTACATTAGATTCACTAAAACACTTTTGAACAGCGTTTGTATTTTTTTTTAACTTTTTTAAAAAATAACACGTACCGAACCCAAACATCCCTTTATGCATATGTTTGCTAATTAAACGATACAAACAAAATCTCAAAGTAAAGTTTTTAAAAAATTCTTGAAAAAACATGAATTTTTCAATTGTTCTACGACATCTGCTCCTAAATAAAAAGATGCAGATTTCAATATTCCCTAAAATATAAATAATACTGAATCATAAAGATGAATTGACGTTTTTATGTGAACATAAGAAATGTTTTTCTCTAAAATTTAATTAATTGCAATTGTTCATTGATAACTTATGCTACAATATAACTTAAAAATTAAAATTCATTTTACTAAAATAAATGGCCTACGCATTGGTTTTCACAACTACAATATACTTAAGTATGCCATAATTATTTAATTCTAATCTAAACATTCCACTCCTTTAAATCATGATGTACCAGAAAATCACATTTGAGAAAGAAATTTGAAATGGTCCGACTATGTCTTACCCAAACAAAATTTAAATTGTCATGCCATCACATCACGCTTAACTGTTGCCTTTCTGGACCAAAATCTTCAACTGTATAGTTCAACCTAATTCTCATGTTTGATTGAACAATATATACACATTTACAAGCTTATTCTCATATCATCTTATTTTCTAAATAAATCATTTTCACAATTTATTTTAAAATATCACCTGAAAAATAATTTCTGAAAGAAGGAAACATTTATACAGTGAAATGCTTTTAACTTATAATGTGTGTGTGTGTGTGTGTGTGTGTGTGTGTGTGTGTGTGTGTGATGGAAGATTTGTCAAATAAATTTCGCAAAAAGCATCTTTGGAGTTACAAATAATTTTGTTGGTCTTTCAATCAAACACGCCTCAACATAAAATAAAGCGATTGCAGCCTGGAAAGTGAGGTGACAAAATAATGCATGATCGGGTGTCTAACAATCATCACTGGTTTTCTTCTGCTTGTGTGGTATGGTGTACTGTCCGAGTGTCTTCTAACAGCCACTCTGTTGACACAGTGTAGAGTAACCTTTTTAAGCCTCCTTGTCGAATCTGAGACGCTGAGGAAAGATGAATGGAGGCATACACTCACATTCACTTATGATCACTCAAAAGACCATAGATAGATTATACAAACCTACCGAACACTTTGAAATGTTTATATTGAAGCATCCAATGAGAATGATCAAGGATTAAAACAAGACATTTCACATGCTGATGTGAATTACGTCAATGTTCTTCTTTCACAGACGGTAATAATCTGACTCTATTATAGTTTGCAGCTGACAAAACTACGCTCATTCACTAAATTAAAATATAAATAGAATACAATTTACTCATCATTGTATATATATATATATATATATATATATATATATATATATATATATATATATGTGTGTGTGTGTGTGTTACGAATACTAACGAATATTAACGAAAGGGTTATAAAAAATCCGAAAATTTGACATTTATTTGAAAATTATATTTGATTGATACTCGTACTTAAGTAGATATTCTGTTTATAATCAAACAGTCATATATATTTCTTTCTACCACCCTGATTATTTATGATAAATTTTTGTTATGAAAATGTGTCATTCGAACCTGCGACCTCTATCTAAATAGAGGAAGGCATCAGTTGATCTGGCGCGTCTTAGACCTCTCGTCCACGAATGACCAAAAGTCTAAACAAAGTCAAATCAAGCCTATAGAATACAATTTTTGATTCATCGTATTAACGATATCTACTTTGAAATGTATCG
The DNA here is from genome assembly GCA_037127315.1 of Ascarosepion bandense. Classification (NCBI taxonomy): domain Eukaryota; kingdom Metazoa; phylum Mollusca; class Cephalopoda; order Sepiida; family Sepiidae; genus Ascarosepion; species Ascarosepion bandense. The sequence continues at coordinate 14,375,594 of JBBBDQ010000190.1, forward strand.
TAATATCAACAAATGTAAACATGTTACGGAAATTGAGTATTGATCAAAAATCATTTTCCAACAAAAATTTCAAATATTTTTTTTTAATAATCATTTCACCCCGAGCAAGGCGGAAACGCCACTGATGTGCATGGGGTTACATAAATGTAAAAAGATTAATTAGAAAAGAGTGAGGAGTACAAACTAGTTAGAAAGGAACAATAGAAAGCTGAGAAAGCAGGTGCGATGACAGACACATAGGTGGAGAGAAGGGGAAGGTTATACAAGGGAGGGGAAAGAGCTAGAGGCCATTGGTTAATAGATGAGTATTGACTTTGCATTTAAATTTCTGGAGGTTGTAGCCGTCAAGAAAGCAAGAATACGGGAGTGAGTTCCACAGGCGGGAAGTGCGAGAGAGGAAGCTGCAGGAGTAGAATTGTCGTCTGCATTTGGCTAACCTGATTGTGAATGGGTGGGACCCAGTTGCCAGTCTAGTTTCACGGGTAAACACTTGTTGAGGAGGCATCAGTGACTTAAGCTCATCCGAGCAAAAGCCATGAAAGTATTTATAGAAGAGACAGAGGGAGGCCACATTTCGACGATGGGGAAGTGGCTGCAGTCGAGTCGCCAGATCAGTACCTATCACATTACAGATTCTCCTTTGGAGCTTGTCAAGAACACTGAGGAGAACGGCAGGGGCACCTGACCATAGATGGCAGCAGTACTCCATGCACGGACGGATGATTGACTTGTATATATGCAGGATGGATTCAGGTGGAAAAAACATCCTGGATCGACATAGTGACCCAATCTTCCTAGCAGTAGATTTTGCTATGGATTCAATATAGTGATTCCATTTGAGGTCTGAGGACAGGATAAGTCCGAGGAGGCGTAGTGCATTACTCTCAGGGAGAATCACTTGCTCCATACTTATGGGAGGCAGAAGATGTTGCCTGTAATGGTTGACAGAAAACAGCTTGGTCTTAGATGAATTGAAGTAGACAAGCCACTTCTTGCCCCAGTTCACCACAGAGTGTAGATCCCGCTCAAGGTCAGCAGCGAGATTATGTCTGTCCGCCACTACAGGTTTCTTACTGGAGCGGGAGTATATTGTCGTGTCATCTGCGTAGATGCCCACTTGGGACTTGATCTCATCTGGGAGGTCGTTGATGAAAATAAGGAAGAGCGTCGGGCCCAGGATAGATCCCTGTGGGACACCAGCATTCCTGCTGTAGGACGAAGAGGCACGCCCATTCAGAACGACCTTCATTTTGCGGTTATTTAAGAAAGATTGGATTAGGTCAATCAGGCGACCGGTAATACCATAACCGCGTAGTTTGTATAGGAGGCCAGAGTGCCAAACCCTGTCGAAAGCCTTGGAGATATCCAGAGCAACCGCGCGAGCCTCGTCAGACACATCAAGGGCCTGTAGCATGTACTCTGTTACGGTTGTTAGCAGGTCGGCCGTGGACCTTTCAAAGCGGAATCCATATTGCCTGTCGGAGAACAGTTTGTGGGCGGTGAGATGATGAACTATTTCAGCATTGATTATAGCCTCGAATACTTTCCCGAATATCGGTAGAAGTCTGATAGGGCGATAATTAAATGGGTCCGTGCGTTCCCCACAATTCTTAAAGACAGGAACGACTGAAGAGAATTTCCAGCATGCAGGAAAGCAGGAAGCAGAAAGGCAGTAGTTAAACAGTTTAGAGAGGACAGGGGAAAGTTCAGGAGCACACCTCTTAAGGATTATCACCGGGATTCCATCGTCTCCACACGCCTTATGGGGGTCGAGTTTTGAAATTACTCTGGATACTACTGTCGGGGTAATATATACGTCGTGCAGTTTGGCCTCAGTTCTAATAGGGAAGTCGGGTGGGTGCACTCCGGACGAATCGAATTTGGAGTTGGATGAGAATCTGTGGGCAAAGCACTCAGCTTTGTCCGCAGATGAAGTGAGAACTTCAAATCCATGGATTAAAGGAGGTATTGAGGATTTCCTATTGTTGAGCACTCGTTTACAACTCCTCTAATAGTCCTTGGAGCCGAACTTGCCGTCAGCTATGTGCTGTCGCATTCTCTCAGCAAACAACTGTTTGGCGTCATATAGGGTTCTCTTGTACTCATTGCGAGCAGATGTGAACAGGCGCCTATTGTGATCAGTTGGCTGTCTCCGGAATAGACGGAAGTAATGGTTCCTGTGGGCAATGGCGGCTGAGCAGGCCGGAGAGAACCACGGAGAGGAATGAGGTTTTAAGCAATACTTCCTGGTGGCTATGAAGGCATCAATGCCAGCTTTCACCCATGACAAGACCTCAGAGGCACAGTCATCAACTGATAGGTGAAACACTTTTCCCCAAGGGACGTCGCAGAGGAAATCGCGAAAGGCATCCCAGTCAGCTTTTTGGTAGAGGTAGGAGGTTCTATAAGTAGGGGGCTCCTGGGGGTAGTGAGATTGGAAAGAAATACTGAGGGAGACTACAGCGTGGTCGGAGTTGCCGAGAGGGCAAAGCTGCGAGACTTAGAGAGAGAGAGAGACAGAAAGAGAGACAGAAAGGGAAAGGCAGACATTTACATTCAAGCCTGTTTTGCTGTATCACAGTTCATCAATATGATTAGACCTCTGATTACTCTAGATTCCAAAAGTAATTCCTGCAATTCAGCTATTTTAAGTAATCCTCATATATATGTTTTAAATAATTTCTCGCTCCAAACATGTATTATTCACTAACGAAATTAAAATATATATATATATATATATATATACGTGTAAAAACAAATAAACTTTTATAAATACTTCGATAAAATTTACACTCCATTCAAACGGTTTGGATGTTGGGAATCGGTTCGATTTAACACAATCATTTACAACACATGCCCAAATTGTCTGGGTCCCTCAACATGGTGCAATGTTTAACAAGTATGTCTTGAGAGAAAAATTACGACGTAATAGTGATTGTATTTTCACTTGTTCTATACATTCGGCTTTCTGTCATATGTAAGATGTGCTTAGAAAATCATATATAAATATGCAATATAATAAATAAATCAATTGTAAACATTTTATACGCTGTTCAATTTTAAGTTTTATTATATATTCATTTGTTAATGATGCACAATAACATGTGCAACAAATGAACTGTTCTCGTGTAGAGTTTTTGATGTCTCTTCTCCATGCTAGTCTCTACTTATTATTGGATGGCCAAATCAAAGACTTCCTGGCTGCCTTGTAAAACTTTGCAATATAATAAGAAAAAAAGAAATATTCTATTTTCAAATAGAATTATCCACTTGGCAAAAAATACTAAACGTAGTATGAAATACATCATTTTTTAAAAAGATAAACTGGGATCGCCTAATATTTTGGGCCGGTAGTATATATATATATATATATATATATATATATATATATATATATATATATAGAGAGAGAGAGAGAGAGAGAGAGATAGAGAGATAGATAGATAGATAGATAACTAAAGAGTAGCCCAACAAAATGTCAGTGTCATAATTTAAATGATCGTTGCATAATTATAATTAACACTAGGACTTAATGTGATATATACTATTATGCAACGATCAGTTAAAGCAGCTCCTGATGAGTGCATATGTTTGTATGTGTGTTTACGCGAGCTAGAGACCACTTTTGCATGCTCGTAAATATAAAAGAAATATTGCTTATGATAAAATAATGGACATTTTACACTTCATCCTACGTCGCAGAATCCACAGTGTCTCACGTTTAAATATAAATACAGAATCACGAACATCATAAAATATAATCAGGTATACCTTACAGCACAAATATGCAATGTTCAAAATCTAGACTTCCAATGGTGCAAACTGCTAAATGGTCAGAGACTTTCAACTAATTTATTTCTTGACAATGACAGCCTGTCTAATGTCGTAGATTAAACAAGGCTCAGCAAGAAATGTGGACAGCTCATTGATGCCTTTGACACTTAGTTACATAAGCTAATCTGCCAAAATGTAAGCCTGTTAGAAATAATATAGATATAAATTGCCTTATAACTAATAAATCCTGTTTGAAGAAAATATTCTTCCGTGATTTACCATATACATATGTCTTATGCTTGTATTTGATGCTTGTAAAGAGTATGTATTATCTGATTATATCTGTTTTTATGTTAATATAATTGGATAGAAGAAAAAGGTGGATTCTTCAGTCAGTATGGAACATAACAGATAATTTTAATCTTGTCTGTCGTCAGTCGCATCTTCAAATGGTTTATTTCGAACATGTAGGTCAACTAAGGCTTACGAAAATAATGATATTGCATTTAATATAGAAATACAAATGAAAGCAAACATTGAAAACGTCATTTTGTGAATATTTTGCAAGAGAAGACAATTATGTTTATATCAGAAAATTCACTATGAAAATTTTATGTTTCAAATAATAATATAATACAAACAAATTTTATATATCCCCCCCCCAAAAAAAACTATATAAATCTATAAATATACTTAAAATGCAAATTAGTTGCATATATTTGTAAAACAAATCATATTTGTTTAATCGTCAACAGGTTGATTTGTTTTGCTATTTTTAAAACATAGCGTTTTGCCAGTTATTTAAAGCCAAAAATACTATCAGATTTCATACACGTTCTGCTAACTGATCAATAGATGATTGGAGGAAAACTGGATCTATACACTTCTAAATGGTATTTGCGTGTAAATGAATATAACGAAAACATCTGGAATGAGGAGTCGAATGTCCGATTTTTAGATGCGAGCGTCATGCACCTGCCGCCCATCTAAGGTTCCAGCACCTGGTATTTTCAACCGATCATAGTCTCATTCTAACAAGGATCAAACGGGTATCGTAATAGAACAATCGACTTAGAACGAAAAATCGGGAAGATGAGTTCGAATTTCAGTTGAATACCTTGCATTTACCCTTAGAAAATTTAATAATCCGTCTCTTCCTTCCAGTTATGTGTTAAATAACGGGACAGATTGGGTTCTATATCCTCCGCTGGTAAACACACTACAACAGAAATTAATGGCAACCTAATGCGGTATAATCTGCTCATTCAATCATGTCACTTTCGAGATATGATCGACCAAGCGTGTATCACGTATTTCACTTAACTGAGTGATGTTCATAATTACGTTTAATCACATCCGAGTATAACCATATATGTATGAGAGATAGAGATATGTGTTCATGGCCTTGAGAAAATTTAAATATTCAATGAATATAGAGTTTCATGCCATACCACATTTTTGCAAGTCAGCCAGTATGATCAAATCCATACGTAATACACATTTCGGTGATCATGCCTCGAAAGATCTATTTCCTTCAGTTGGTTGGCATGACTTTCTGCGGCAAACTAGTTACTAACCAAGGCTACTGAACACAAACTGTCTTGTTGCTTAGCCCATAGCTAGAAGGTGAAGAGACGGATTAGTAGTTTCCTGAAAGGTATTTGTACGCATCACGCCTGTGGAACTCGCTTTCTTATTCTTTCTTTCCTGGCGGCTATAACCTCCAGGAATTTAAATGCAAGGTCAATTCTCATCTCTTCACTACTTGACCCCACTTCTTTCCACACTGCTCTGTAGATCCTTTCTTTTCTCTTCACCTTCGCAACTGTCATCACACTTGTATCCCCATCCTTCTCTTGTTCCTTTCTAACTGGTTCCTTCTTCTTCTCATTCTCCTCTAATCCTTGTACTCTTTTGTAGCCCCCTGCATACCAGTGGCGTTACCGCCTTGCTCGGGGTGATATGATTTTAAAAAAAGTGAATGCAACGAATTCGACAATTTATAATTCTGTGCCAATAATTACTATATCCCAATTTGCAAGACTGGTTTATAGATATATAACAGACATTATAAGTTGTGTAGTATGATAAAATAATTTCTTATAATGCAATGCTAATAATCTATTTGATGATTCCAAACTATTATATTCCAAATGTTTACGAAAATCTTCTTCATTCTATCTTATTTAATACATTCAAGACCTTATTTTTACACAATTATTTTATTGCTTGAACCTAAAGTTTACGTCGGGTAATATCTTAAAAGCTGGAATGAATTCAGAAAAAAAAGCATTGATCTGCGTTTAAAAATTTACTGTTCTGATCTTGATATACAAATTCCAGTCAGAGTATGACATATCTAACTGACTGATATATATTTGGTGATTTTGTTTTAAAATGTTTAATAGAGTGCTAAGAAAATTGTTCATTAGTACTTGCAAAAAAAACAAAAAACAAAAAAATGGTTATTTGCAAAGATTCATTGAATATTTTATACGTTGAGATATAAAGAAAAAATATTCTAATTACTGAAATCCAGTAGTGGTATGGTATCATGACAACGTCTGTACTTTTATAGTAAATTTAGTGCAACAAACGCTCACGTAGCTGAGTTTTGATTTCTTTACAAGCAACATTCTAGATACATGTCATTTTCGGATATTCCATTAAAAACACTTTGTCTAACAGTTCTCACAATGATAGGACATAGAAAGTGATTTCTAATAAATCATCAAGTCATATCTGGAATTAAAACTGTAAGATTGAAAAAAATTGAAATGCAGAAAAAAACGAGTGAAATCAAGAAAAAATTTCAGACAGCAGTTAGATATTATCTATTAATGACGCTTAGCAATTAGTAACCACTGTAGCAAATCACATATATGGTTTTTTATCGACATAGGTTCTTATGCATAAAGTATTCAGTCAAAAATACCAGTGAAAAGTAAAAAAAAATCGGTATGCTTAAATGGACTAAATATACATGATAATGAACAATGATGTTTAAAATAGATGCTGAAAGAAGATTGGAAGAATTAACCGTATTGAGAGAGAATGTGCAAAATGTTATATAAATAATAAGATTTTCTCAGTAGTATATATATATATATATATATATATGTGTGTGTGTGTGTGTGTGTGTGTGTGTGTGTGTGTGTGTGTGTGTGTGTGTGTGTGTGTGTGTGTGTGTGTGTGTGTGTATGAATACAGTCCTCTGCAAAAATATCAGGACAAGACCTATTTTATCTTTTATGAGGCATCAAAATAAATTTAAAATCACCTCTGTCCTAACACTTTTGCACACTATCGGTAGTTTGCAAAAGTATTAAGACAGAGGTGATTTTCCTAAAACCCTAACTAAAATTCAAATACAGGGGGAAAGCTAGACTTTTGGAAGAATTATTTAACAAAAAAGGAAGAAGAAGGAAGGCTTGAATTGGCCCCCACAAAGCTCTGGTCTCAATCCTATTGAACATTTATGGGTCATTTTTTATAAGAAAAATGATAAATATAATGTTACTTCGTAAGACACACTTGGGGAAAAATACAAGCTGCTTAGCAGGAGATACCATTAGATAATTTGAAGAAGCTTGTTATGTCAATGCCTGACAGAATGAAAGCTGTGATCAAAGCAAAAGGCTATTATACTAAATATTAAATTTATTTTGTATCAAGTATTGTTAAAGAATTTGTTGAGAAAACCACATAAGATTACTTTAATTAAATAGAGTTTTTCTGTCAATATGCCTTATAAAAAATAAAATAGTTCTTGTCTAAATACTTTTGCACAGTACTATATATATATATATATATATATATATATATATATATATATATATATATATATATATATTATTGGTGTGGAGGAAGCGATCCCAACATGGAGAATTTTGATTAGTGCCTGAAAAGCATTTCATGGGTGGACCAAGCATTATGAGTGATATTCGATATAGGGGACCTATAGATGGTTTTGCTAGCAGCTAGTCATAAGTCATCCTGAACGAGAGTTTAAGCTTGCAGGCTTTGTTCGGATTGTTGGTCAAGCTAGATAGCGTAATAATATTTGTGTTAAATTTTCTCCATATATTTTCTTTTCATGAATGAGCGTTGGTTTAGGTTTTGCCAAATGCACACTATAGCAGAGTCAGTTGGGAACAATGAGGCAATTCACTCAGCCAGAAATTTAGAAACTTCATTTTGTGCTACTTGTTATTTCCGTCAGAATCTTCAATACAAGCATTTCAGAGAATTTAGGTTTCAATATGAGATATTTGCAGAGGATTCTGAAAGAGTTGGATGATATATCACTCGAAATCAAGATGTTATACTCCTATTCATTTTCTTACAGGGCTTCACACTCAACACAGAGACCCAAAGTGACTTTACACTGGATGAAATGGTGGCTACTGGAAAATTTATGTCTACTATCAGAACTCTTGAGTGAGAGATAAACAAAACTTCTTATAACATTTAAGATGAACTGAGGGCAACATTTTTGTCACCATTCACCAACATAGGCACACTGACTAGAAGAGTTGCATGAGATTACGAAATTGTCAAGGGCGATTTTATTCAATAAAACTTAGTATTTCAAGATATATTTGTATATCTTTTGTAAATGTACCTATTAATATGAGATTTCGTTTTTGCGTATTTAGAAGATGATTAATCTATTACATCCCATATATATATATATTTGTTTGTACACACAATACACAGGGAAACCAACATTCCTGCTTCCGTGGTTTCTACCAATGAGGTATCCTTAAGCAGTATAATTAAATTTTCCACAATGAGACACTCTTATATGCATACACATGCCGTTGTTAAAAGGGAGAAAGAAAGAAATAACAATGAAAAACTTTGACACATTTTAGGTAAATAGTTTCACCCGGTTTATAAATTGCTAGGAAGAAATTCCTTGTCTGCTGCCATCATTTCTAATATTTTGTTAAGCAGCTTATGTTATTCAGCGTACATTATAATTGCCAAATTATCCTTTTGGCATAATTTTCATATCTGAAACCATATTAAAAATGCACCACACCTCATTTTACATTGAGACATTTCATTTTTTACTTCATTTCTCACATATAAATGCGATGATTTGTAAGATGTCCATGCTTTGCTGGTTTAAAATGAAAGTTTGCAAATATCTATCTTTTTGAATGTTACTTTTATTGAACACATACATTTTTCTTGACCATTTTTAAGGTTCACCTTTGATCGATAAACGAGACCTATCCAAGCGGCAATTACCATGTACTCTATCCCGGAAATTGCGTTTTTCTCGGCTATTTTTGCCCTGCATTCACACATCTCATAACAAATGTTTTATAATTTTGCACTTATATTATTTCGTTTCGATTTTTCTCATATATAAGTAATTGATTTTTACAGTGCTTTATTGAAAACTTTATGGAATATGTAGAATTGACAGAAATATATTTTAACACTATTCAGATGGATCTTCTATTTGTCGTTTTGCCCACAAAATATAATTGTGGAATGTAAACAAAATCATATTTCCTTTTCAGTCAACCTTTTCAGTTGTCAGGATGGGATTAAGCACCAATTATTTTTTATCTGTTTCTTTTCGTGAAGTCATTTTGTAATATATTTTGATTTTTAAATAACAAATTTGAAGGGTTCTTAGATAAACAACAATAAATTCTACTTTAGGGAGTTCAACGTAGAGTTTACACAGAGAATTATACAGTTAGTTTTCATATCACAACACATATGTTTATAATATTTAATATCGATGTATAGATCAATTTTACGTTCTTATATATTTCAGTATAGAAAACAGGTGCTTCAAAAGCTTAGATATTTATCCTTAATTTAACATTCTTCTTTTGTTTTCTTAACACCATTATGAATAGCAATCATGATATAAAGCATAGTGATTCAGATGTATGCTTTTATTAAGATTTAATAGAGGCCCATGAGCCCGGATAACTCTGCACTGTTGAATGATTATTTGCTTGCTTACGCCTATGAAACATTTAGGAAAAATACTGATTTACGGCAGGCTTTAAGTATTGACACAGGTTAATTTTTACATTTATAAACTCTTTGGAAATTTCTAAGGTTTCATCATGACCCTGTTCTGATTTTGACAGAGAAGTGTCAGTTATGCTATATTTTATGACTATAAGATTGACTTTATTTTTTGTTTTATCAAACCAAGGTTTAAAATAGCCCGTCAAAATCCATTCATTTACTTGGGAAGCTACGCGTAATTTACCATACATTTCTTTTAAAAGTATTTTACTTGTATGAATTAATTCCATTTTTGTTAGATTAATCACCCAGAGAAATTAACTTGTTTTTAATGAAATTATTTTTATGGTCCTTAATCGTTTTAATAACATAATCTAATTTTTTGAAACTTGCTTATTTTAAACGACCGTATATATCTTTGGTCTCGCCATTGTTTCAATCGACATAATTTTCAACACACACACACACACACAAACGTATATATATATATATATATATATATATATATATATATATATATATATATATATATATATATATATATACATGTCTTTTGAGGGAGAGAGATATTGACAAGATGACAAAATCACATAGAGTTTGAAACTGACAACCGCCATGTCGTTCTAATCCCAATGCCGAAGCCTTATATATCAACCTTTACCATTAGATTTGAGTAATGCGTTGAAAAATCATTACCAAAACGAGACACAATTCTATAACAACAATAACGGAAAATAAGACTAATAATTTCGGAAGACAGATCGGGCCTTGAACTTTTTTTTTGTTTACACCTATATATATATATATATATATATATATATATATATATAGAGAGAGAGAGAGAGAGAGAGAAAGAGAGAAAGAGAGAGAGAGACAGAGAGAGAGAGAGAGCAATAGATATGTGTGTACGTAAGTGTCTATAAAAAACGTAAACTATATTTTAACGAATATTTTAAATATTTTATATTTTCAAACTGTAAATATCAAAGGTTTTCTCAATGTTGTCATTTAATTTAATTGAGGAGAATTCAGATTTTTCATAAAATTTTGAAATGCGTTCTATTTCTTTTTGGCATTATTCAAAATTGCTTGACGACTGCAACGATGCTTAAATTATTTTTATGCAGTTTTAGCCATCATGTTATTTGAAAAAATATTACGTTTTGCTGATTAAGCTTGTTTGTTTAAGCATTACTGTCATTGTTTTATGAGGTCTGAATTATTTAGATATTTTAGAAATCCCACAATTTCGGTATAGGAGACATTCTTTTAAATGTCAATGAGCTCATGGAAAATGGAACAGTCTGTTATGTAATTTATACGGCAAATTTTTATACAAATTGTTGTTTAATGTCGTGTGTAAATATTGATGAATTGGACAAAGTCGCCTTAATGATAATTGAGTGGGATAGACGCAAGCTTACACACTAAATGAGAATAAACAATGAACAATATTTCACAAAAATTAAACGAACAGAATTAGATGAACATGTATACAAAAATGAATATAAATTAGATAATTATAAAAATCACTTAGATTATAGTTCTAATCAATCTTGTGTTTGGATTAAAGATTTCATGTGCGTAATTAAATATAAAATAAAAACCACCCGGGCCTTTTTATTTACATATAAAATTATATAAAATAACCATAACAATTTTACATACACGTGATTATATTTCTCTATCTTTTCAGCCTATTCATATCAATAAACCAACCAGAACAGGTTTTCTGTGAGTGCAAAAATGAGAAAAATATTAAGTACAGAGAACAAAGAAAACGAAAATTAATTAATAGGAAAGAAGAAAACGTTTGATATTACATTTAAATTTTGAATATCAAAGTTGACTGGAAAGTGAGAAGCTAGAAGTATTTGCAACAAGCATGAAGTGAGTGAAATACATTGTTAGCATAGAATTTACGTGACATGTAGCTATTTCAACTTTAAAATTAGCTGTGTATGTACTGCGCTTATATTCATAATATATAACGTGTAGAGGAATGTTTATAAAAACAGTACGAAAATTATTCGTTTCTTCAAAGATTTTAGCCCTCACGTCAAGAAATCTAAGATCATATGATTGTTTGATTGAAATCATGTATTTCTAATGGCCAAACTTTTGTCAGCATCAGTCATAGATTCATGGAGAATTGTTCAAGTGTTTCAATAAAATAAGAAACAGCAAAATATTCACTAAATTTGTTCAGTTGTCTAAATTTAAAGAAAACAATGACGGAATGGAACTTTTGAAATTATCATGCTTTGGGAATAAATTGATTTCCAAAATCTGTGTAAATTTGTTTAAAAAAAAAATGGGGTCTTTTTTATAATAAACAGAAAATAGAAACTCCACAAAATATAGTGCAAAATCTGAAGAGGATAATTTTACGAACATACACAATATCGTTTTTTAATTGAAAATCTGGAAGATCGATCTTAACAAAGCAAGTCGCGTGTTCTTATTAATTAATATCTATTAAATATTCACTTTTCTTGAGTTTGAACATCAATTACTAAAAGTTTTACGTAACTTCCCAGGTTGATTACAAATTCGGTGTTCAGTTTATAAAATGCCCAAACATTTTTTTGTCTTTTATGTAGAATGTTGTACGTGTCATCTAGTGAAAAGAAAAAAACACTAAGCAGCAGTTATGATCAACCATAGCAGACCTCAAAGTCAGACCAAAGCAAATCTGATAAGATTTAATTTAAGGGAATCAGTGAGGAGAAAATATATCAAAATATTAGACAATAATTTAAACTGAGAACATTTTAAAAATATGTATGTGTATATTAAAAAAAAACCGGTACACAAAGAACCCAAATAGACGGCCTGAGAATTTTCGACAATAAGTGAATAATTATTGGATATCAACATTTGGTTGTTATTTTCGTCGTTTTGGCTATATATTCGAAGCCAATATTCATTGTGGATAGTTAAACTAAACACAGGCATAATATCTAATTTTTCGTTTTCCCCTCCAATATTAACTCTTTGATAAGCAAACGCGTTTTTTATTTTCAAATGTAAATCATTTTACCAAAACTATGAAATAATCCTGATGACGAGTTAAAAAGTTTAATTCTCGAAACAGAAATAGTCCTCTCGCAAATAAATTAATTTTAAATTAAAAAAATACAAATATATATATATATATAAATATAAATATAAATATATATATATATGTATGTATATATATATATATATATATATATATATATATATATATAGATATATATAGATATATATATATATAGAGAGAGAGAGAGAGAAAGACAGACCGACAGACAAGTAGGTATATATATATATACACACACACACACACACACACACACACACACACACACACACACACCCACACCCACACACACACACATATATATATATATGAGATAAATATTTATACAGAGAAATAATCTATGTTTTCGCGTCATGTCTAGCACCGTTATCTGTAGCGGCAACTCTCTTAGGAGGCAACTTGAATGCGTATTTATGCTGCTATATATCAAAGCAATGATCAAGACCTTAAAACTAAATCTAGCTGATGTTGTCTGCTGATGCAGAAAATATTAAACAACTTCTGACGCTGCACTCGTATCCACACCATGGCCTAATGGCGGTTGATTCCTAATAGTGCCGGATCATGTGTATTGTATAACAATAGAGAAAATATTAGAAAATAAAATGTTTTTATTAATGACTGCAATAATGCTCATGTGAAGTATTATCAGACCATAAAAGCATTGTAGCTGATTACCTGAATCAGGCATATATTACTCAAATGAAAAATATCTTAATGAAGAGGCAATCCACAATTGGCTGCAATGAAATTGCGTTTTGCCTCCAGCATAGGATTGGCAATGTTAAAAAAATATGTCATTCAATAGTAATTTCAGAAAAGTAACTACGCGAAGCTTGCAAACACCTTTTGCTGGAAACAAAGAACGTCTTTTCCGTTGTTTGATCTCATTTGAAAAAAATATGTAAAATTTGTAGCATATTAATTTAATTGAGAATTGGGACTGATTCATTATTTGAGCAGATAAATTCAGAAATATATGTATTAAGTAATCAATAAATGTATTTTCAGTCTGTCATATCTGTACATTCTTCTAAGGTTGTATAGACGTAACAGAGTATAATCAAATAGAAACAATTTGTTGAAAGAATGATGCTTATCGTGATGCGTACAGGGAATTACTTCCAAGGATATGATCCAAGAGGCCGCCATGATGTGTCAATAAAGCAATAATAATTTGTATTTGCTAACGTGTATTAACAGAAAATGTTAACCTTTCAAATAAGCCCACATATTAAATTTTAAAATACGTTTCTTTACTATGTGCTACAAGAAAAGGATACTTTTAATTTTAACACTTGTGCTTTAAATAAAGTATATCAAATATTTATCCATTTTTTTCAAGTTATTTTATCAGTTGATATTAGGATTAAATTGCCGTATTTATTGTATAAATATCAAGTTATTATAATGGTTTGTTTACTTTTTGCAGGTTATCAACTTTTTCAAAATTATTTAAAGCCCAAAAATAATTTTAATAAGAATATTTTCAAATGATGATTTACTGATACAAGTTCTAATTATTCAATAGCTGGAGCAAGGAGGTAAATACATAATTTCCCAAGAGTTTTGCCTGAAAGTGAATATAACTAACACGAGTGAAATTTGAACTCAGCTCCCCGAATACCGATTACGAGCATTAATGTGTTGAGCCACATTTAAATTCATTTTTAACATCTGATATTCCAAAGTGGTGTCCCATCTAGGATTTCAGTAAAATATAAAAACAATATTTTTTAATCATTTTTCTAATGCAAATGGATAATAGTTACTAAGATTTCAGTGGTTATTGAGACGCAAAAACGGAAGAAAAATGAAAGAACACGATTAAAAGAAAATATTACGATTGTTTTTCCATTTCAAAAATGTTAAAGATCATTGCATTGTAGAATTCTCTCTGTGCTTCAATCAACGATAGAAGCACAGAGAAAATTCTACAAGCAGGGAGTTCGAGGTAAGAAAATGTCAGTATAGGAGTTACAATTGACAATTTCAACAAATAGATTATGAAAACTATTTCCAAATCAAATACTGTACTATACATCGAGAAGTCGAGGTACTAGAGATAAAATTTCATCATAACAATACCCGTTATGTTATGTATAGCATTTATAAAGTGAAACCAATTTAAGATGACAGGAAAAAGGCTTAAATCGAGATAGCAGAACAGAACCGATAACGTAGCCGATTTTTGGATTTGGAAAGAAACTCCAGATATATAGCAAAATAGTAGGCCAGATGTAGTAGCAATATCTATGCAACAAGAAATGGAACATTAATAAATGAGAATGTCAAATTGTTGCTCCAATTGTCAGACAAATTATAGAAGCAACCTTGTTCGCTGAAAGCGCGTTGATTAAAGAGCTTTTCGATTTTGAAGGCAGAGACAACGAATGTGATTTGTTTGATTAAATTGTGAATGACCATTCAGGAATGTTTTCTTAGTAAGAATGCAAAATTAAACCCGAAAAATTAAAAACTTTTTTTTTCTTAACAATTCTCGTCAGTGGAATCCTCTTCGAATTTTTTGCCCTTTCTCATCACTAAATATAATCCTACTTTTTCACTCCCAGTAAATATTCGTTTCTAACAGGCATTATATTAGAATATCAATCCAGATGTCCAGAATGACCATTAAGAAACATTTTTTTTAAAAATAAGAATCCAAATTGAAATCTGAAAAATTATAAAATTCTTTGTTTATTTTGCTGAATCTTTTCAGTCTGTTGAATCCTCTTCGGTTTTATTGCCCTTTCTTCTTACTAAAATTATTCTATCTTTTTCACTCCTAGTAACTACGCGCTTCTAACAGCCATTATATCAGTTTATCAGGTCAGATATTGTAGCAATACCTATGCAAGAAGAAATGGTAGATATATAAATGAGAATGGTAATTTATTGGTCCAAATGTCAGCCAAATCATAGATGTAATCTAGTTCACTGTAAAGCACGTAGGTCAAAGAGATTATCAACATTGAATGCAACGGATGAGAATTGTTTCATTAAATTGCGAATGTCCATTCAGAAAGGTTTTCTGAATTAAGAATACAAAATGAAACCTGAAAAATAAAAAAGGTATATTTTTTCTTCTAAACCTTACTCGTCTGTGGAATCCTCTTCAGTTTTATTGCCTTTTCTCTTCACTAAAATCATTCTATCTTTTTTCACTCTCAGTAACTACCTGCTTCTAACAGGCATTTTCACATTGCTTGTTTTGAAATGATGAATATAACAATTACAAGTTACGAAACTTAATGACAGGATAATAGTGAATTACACTGAATGAATCACTGCAGTAATTGCTAAATATAGTCAGTAGTATTCAATGATAATGTCATGTCTTCTAAGTCAGATTTAGATTCCTATGACTAAAAATCTCTGTAACTCAATGTTTTTGAAAAGCAAATTACTGAATAAATAATATTGTTTGCACACAACAACAATATAGTTAAGACCCTCATACTTGGGATTACATCATCATATTTAACATTATTTCACTGTTTATTGATCTATTCCACCAAATAGTATTTATTGCTCCCTAGGTTATTATTACATGTAATTTATTCTACAGATAAGCGTCATTTACTACCAAAACAATAATAAAAATTATCAGTATTAGTATAACAACTGTCAAATAGTTATTTATTGCTGAAATATATTAAAGAAAGTTTCGGAAATCGTTTAATGTATCGACAAGAAAATATTCATGTATATTAATGTTCCATAAGAACTTTAGTATAAATAAGTACTTGTACGTGAAAAAACATGACAGAAAAATTGGACTATTTTTTAAAAATTTTATGCAAGCTAATTTCAGATATATTTTGTAGATAATTTTAAACACATGTTAATAATAATACATGTCGGATTTCGCATAAATTACTTTGGAATGATTATGTATCCCGTTTGATGTTTGGGTGAATCGTCAGAAAAGTAAAATGGATAACAGAAAGTAAAATAGTTTTGGCAAAGAATGAACTGATATTTCAGAAAAAATTCCCTCTCAATCATATTTCATTTTTTCATACCTGCTGCGCTAAATCAATTTCTAAAAATGAGACTTTCGCCAAAAAATCTTCATTTTTATCGTAATATTAATTTAAAGAGCAGCTCTGAGACATTTTTCTCCAAACTTACTGATATCAATGTATCAAAAAATAAATATTTCCCTTCTATTTACCAAACAACTTTATACCAATAATACATTAAATAAATCGTCTATTTAGTATGTGTTAAACATTTTTAAGTTATCCTTGACTCGAGTTTTATTTTAATTCCATTTAAATATTATTTGCTATGGAAACGAGCAAACATTTCATATATTCTCTGTCTCAAACTCCTTCATATATGCTTGAATGTATATTAAAATAGATTTCTCTTTCATCTGAGCGTTCATTTGAATTTTAGTAACCTTTTATTTTTTAACCCTTTTCTGTCAACATGACCATGCATGCGTTAAGATATCGCTTGATTCATTTTATAAATAATGGAAAAGAGCGTGTGATAATTGCTTAGAATGTTATTCATAGTTTACTTTTAAGTACTGTTGGAACCTTTTTTTCATGTCTGCTAATAACACAGTGTAAAAAATATTAAGTTTTATTTTCTAAATTATATATAAAGAGTTTTTTGTAAAGTAATGAGTTATATAATATTCGGTTAAATATATTACATTACTCAGTGTTCTGATTTAGTAAAAATTGAATTTCCTTTGAGAGATTTGTCAGAAAGATATCTAATGTATTTGCTAATTAGAGAGCTTATTTTTATATAAATGCATTAATAAATACATTATGTTTTATAAAAAGAACATGTGTAATGCGTGTTTTTGCATATTTTTCGTGTACACATCAACATTTTAGCTAAATATTATTAATGAGTCAGCTTATAATGTGTATATGTATACATTTCACTAAAAGTATATCTAAAAAAAACTATGAAAGTGAAATAAACAAAAACAAAAAATACGAAACGAAACCTTATCTTAGCCGAAAAAATTCGTCCTCTGAGAGGCTTCATCATTTTCCTTGATAATATTCCTTCCAGGACGAAACGCCTAGAATAAGATGAATTTTCCCTTTCTCCTTACCGAGATAAAACTATAATATATTGTGTTTGCCACTTACCTGTGAAGAAAACCCATTAATACAAACTCTTGTTTTCTGAACTACGATAGCCAATTCTCATCAAGATCTAAAATAGCAATTATAACAATATTCTTAAACAGAGTTCACCAAAATTTTTTCCCAAATTATTTTACTTAGTGAACTGAAACGCATATTACAAACACTAGTTAACAATAATTTCCCAATTATATCATTGACAGACAAATAATAGTATTCTTACATGAAATACACGACAACATTAGCAAAAAATATAAGAAAACATCAACAGTATTTCAAAGCAGGACGAATTTACCTTGAAAAAAATATCAACATTTATCTTCTATAAATCTTGAAACACGGAAAATGGAAGAAAATGTTCCTTACTAAATGAAAAATATCACAAAATTATATCTAACAATGACCAATATAATGTATAAAATTCAATGCTCAGTACAAGTCACTGCTTTTGTCACAAATAAATTACGTATATCAGAGATATTAAACCTTATTAGGGAAAACAACTTACATGTAAACTGTCGTGTCAGTGATTTGAAAAAGCATTTATGAACCCATAACTTAATAGAATCTCTAAGGTAAATCCTAGTCCATAAATAGCAAATATCCTTTATAAATATCATAACCTTTGATATCTTACTATTAGAAAATCACTATTAATTAAACACCTTTCCACTGCAATCAATCTGACACAGTTCATTAGCAGAAATGGCGTTTTGAATGTTTTTTTAAAAAAATAAAGGTGACCCTCACGGCAACCCAGCCGCACATTGCACGTGTAAAGCTAAAACTCTCACTCTTCTACAAAAATATCTTCACAATACTGATTACTATGTAATAAAATACACGGAAAACAGTTATACTGAATGAAAAAGTGTGGCGAATTTATAAACAACTGGCCAAAAACGCTTGGAACAATTAAAGCTATAGAGAATATTTATATATTTTAACTCCTAGAAAAACAAAAACATTAAAAAGCTTGGAGAACTCACTAACAGATTAAATCATCCTTGTTAGTTTTATTCAATGTAAGATGCTATGAATGTTGCAACTTAAAAATATGTATGTGTATGCACATACAAATTCCTACAGAAATATATGTTTATACTATTTGCATATATGAATATATAAGAGTGTATATACAACGCTGCATTTACCTGATTTTATGTGCTCTGCTGATCTATAGTATATGACCAGCAAAAATTCAACCTCCTCTATAGTAAAGCTTTGCTTGTCCGGGCATTGCCCTATAAGCACATAAACCCGCGTTGATGCACTAAATGCAGCTATTATGAAAAAAGTTTACTTACCGAAAAGACCATTTTTTGAAAGTATCTGTCACATAGTCTACACAGGTTTCTTGTATATATCAGTAATTATCATAAGAGTTAATACTTACTAATCACGAGTAAGTTATTTACAGACAAAAATGTGTCTATGTGAAATGTAAACGCTTATCTAACAAGAACCAGACGAAAGAACGGAAAGTATGACATGAATTGAATTATGTGCGAAGAACGAGTGTGTCACCAAACAATGTATTTATTCTTGTTACGTACGAAAAAATAACTAAATATATTATCACACTTTTCTTCTCTCAGATGTGAGTTGAATCTTCGTGGACTATAATGGCATATTACAGGCTCTTATATCTTGTATCTCTTAGAAAACATTTCCTATTTCCCAAGCTTTTATCACACCTTTCCGATATCCAATAATGCAGTATCGCTAGGTAGTCAACTCGACGGACGTCCTGTGATGGACAAATTCTTCAATCACTTCTCTCAGTGTGCAAGAAATTTTATCTGCCTCTTGTCGATTCTCAGTATAAATGTCCATTTCTGATTTCATTTACCTTAATAACTGTAACTGCTTACGGAAACCATCTAAAATGATCATATCAACATTTTGTCTAGCCAAATTTCTGTTGAGTCTAGTCTTTCCTTTATCTGCTAGACGATTGTTCATCATTCACTGCGATATAGAAATATTGATATTACATAACAATTCAGCACATCTTTCTAAATAACATATTTGTAGTAATATGTTGCTTCGATTTGGAAATAATTCGTCTCTTCTACTAATGTAGATTTAAATTCAATTTTCGTCCTTTTTTCGTATATTTTAACTGCAGCTCATTAAATCATTAAATTATACATGCTAGTTTATATCATGATCAGAAAATCTCTTCAGGCCGTATGTGTGAATCCGAAATTGAACATGACTATGTCAGAAAATATTATCTCTCACTGATGAGCGTTTTTTCAACATGATGGGGAAGAATTGTTTACATGTTATCATCATACGGAATTGACAGCTACGTAGTGTAGTGTACCCTGCAAAAATAATCGGTAGAATCATTGTCAATTTGAAAATTAATGGGTTGTGTTGGCGCTATCGGTTCACTTTTCATAACAGTAGATAACTGGTGATGAAATTGTAAAAACAGATGTAAATGAGAACATCTCATTTTTGAACTGTGAAATGTTAGAGAATAAGAGGATTTGTAAGAATCTGACAGAATAAAACCTATCAATAGATGTGGTCATAACAATTGAAAGAATATGTATGTGCTTTTGTGCCAGTATATATATATATATATATACAAATGAATAAGGGACGAAAAAATAGTTGCCACGATCAAAACATTAATTTAAAAAATGCTCAACATAAAAATAGATTAATGTATTAAAGTACAATCTACTGGAAAATATCACCCTTATTACAATCCTGATGAGATATTGTTCTTTCAATGTTGAAGTAAAATGTACAATTTTGTAGTAGATTGTAGATGTTCTAAAGTATTATATATATATATATATATATATATATATATATATATATATATATATATATGTAGAAATGTGTAGATAGATAGAAAGAAATCTTGTGTGTGTGTGTATGTGTTTGTGTGTGTGTGATTATAAGTGTGTTGTCAACTGGTTTTCTAAATGAAAAACTTTTCATCCAAAGGATCAATCAATAGAGTCAGCCTTCCCATGCCCCTCAATTCACGCCACCGACTTTTTGTTATGGGTGGATGCTGTGGAGCGAAGTTTGATTCAGTTAAAGCATGGTAAATATAAATGAGTGTGCACGATGTCCCTCTGCGATCAGCGATTGTGATAACGCATCAGAAATCCTTGCGGAAATGTCGGAGAGGCATTTCACTATGGAAATGAGATTGTCAGTTGAATCGATTGGAGTCCCCAAGGAAACAGGCAGCTAGACTGAAAGGAAGTGACAATTATCGCCATGGTTAAGTGTCTACATATCCATAATAACTCAACCATATACTGTGGCAAAGTAAACGCTAATCTCTTTTAGTTTTATGCGGCTGTATGTGTGTTGGCATTTCAACACGTCTGCACGATATATTATAACATTATATTGTAGTTTATATCTATAACATATCACGAATTATATATATAAGCAATGTGAAATTTGATATCCACACTTAATGGCGACAATTTATTTCAGGCTAACAATGCAATAGAATTGATTTGAAGGAACTCCCAGCATTACATATCGAAACTGCGGACACACACACACACACACACACACACACACACACACAGACATATATATATATATATATATATATATATATATATATATATATATATAATCATTTCACCCCAAGCAAGGCATTCCACTGCCACTATTGCGCTTGGGGTTACATAGGGGAAGGTAAATAGAAAGAGTGGTTAGATATAGGAAATGTCAGAAGTGGGGCACCTTGTCGAGCAGCCCAAGGAGAATAGCTGGGGCACCCGACCAGATATGGCAACAGTATTCAATACATGGGCGGATGGTAGATTTATAAATGTACAGGATAGATTCAGACGGAAAAAACCCCCGGGCCCTGCACAGAGAACCGACTTTCAGAGCAGCGGATTTAGCAATGGATTCGATATAGTCATTCCACTTGAGACCGCTGAAAGTGTGAGACCAAGGAGGCGTAGTGTCTTACTCTCTGTAAGGCAAACCTGGTTCATGCTAATAGGAGGTAGGTGCGATTTCTATGATGATTAAATGATAGTAGCTTCGTTTTAGAAGCACTAAAATTTACGAGCCATTTCTTACCCCAGTCCCCTACGGATTGGAGGTCCTTTCCAAATTCGGCTGCAAGGTTAGTTTTGTCGCCCACACCAGATTATTGATCGAGGCGAGAATAAACTGTGGTGTCATCGGCGTACATACATCCTTGGGATCTTATGGTATCAGGGAGATCATTAATGTAGATCAGAAAGAGCGTAAGACCTAGGATAGAGCCTTGAGGGACACCCGCGTTCGTATGATATATATATATATATATATATATATATATATATATATATATATATATATATATTAGAGTCAAACATTGAGTTGTATATAAATATTATTTTATTCAGTAGTAAATAATGTAAATAACGGCTAAGATCAAGAAATCTGAGAGCCTATTTCGAATTTCTTGCATTCACATACAAGCAAATAAAATTAGAATGGTATTAATCAGTCTTCTCCATCCAGCAATGGATTAAATTATGGCACTAAATTATGGCACTAAACTGACTTTATTAGTTTCCAAGACAATTTTTGGTCACATGGCTACCAAGTTCTAATAGCCGTAAACTATAGAAATGATGACCCTTTCTGAGTGAAATTAAAGTGGCCTTTAGCTTCAATTATTTTAAATTAATTATTCGTAACATTTCTGGGAGGTTTTCAAGTTGTTTTGATAAAGGGAGGTGAAGACACACGAGTATCAGATTTTTCTCTTTAATCATTTTAGCAAGCAAATTTATTAACTGCTGTTAAGTTGATATGCATTTCCTGTGTATGTTATCCTTCATTGTTTTTGGAATATATATGTGTGTGGCGTGTGTAGGGAGAGCCATGACTTTTCTGCAAGTACATCAGTCTAGTAGAGTGTATTCAACTATCAGTTAAGTGTCATACGTGATATACGCTTAGGCGATCATGTCTCGAAAGAGAAATGAATGACTTGGAAGAAGACTGTCATTACATTCTGCGATATACTGATTGCAATCCAAGATTATAAAACACAGTCCCACTATTTCATCCTTAGATGGAGTGAGGGGGATTTGTTAACAACTTTTCCAAGAGTTTCTACGAGTAAGTGAATGAAACGAATTTAAGTAGAATTGACCTCTTGACCTCTGAATTATTGTTCTGAGCCGATATCCACTTCACCTCGACGCACATACAACTATAAATATTGTAATGTGTATGTGAGAAAAATAGGAAGAAAGAGTGATTTATGATATTGTTTACTAATTCTATCTGAAGTGTTTGTTTTTGAATTCATCTGGACAAAGTGTTTGAGTCACAAAAATACTTTTGACTTCATGATCTAGGATTTTCCGAATTTTGTCTTGTGTGTCAATTTATATCCATTCAATAATAGTGAATTTTGCGTGGCTTTTACGATCACGCTTTTCTAGGCGGAAGTCATCTTCTCTAGGCAAAAATTCTTTCACGAAAAATTATTACCAGCAGAATATCATGAGCTGATTTAATCCGGTTTAAATAATTATTAATTCTGTAGTGAGTTTGCCCTTAACATTTTCCCATATATTGCTTCTGGCATAGTGTGCATTATAATAAGGAAATTAAAATAACTCTTACAGTTTTAGCTGTGAAAGAAGTTTAAAGTACTATTTGTGTCTGAGTTAGTGAATAAATTCGTGTGTTTGATGAGGTTACTCGATTTACGTTATTTGCGCTATTTTCATCATATTTATTGCAATATTTACGCCGTTTCGGTCGTTGTATCCCCCGTCTTTCTTCAGGTGCTAGATGAGGACATTATTACAAAAAATGTAAACAGTGTGATTACTACCTCATCACAAAGGAATAGCCAAATATTTTTTACACGGTTTGGAAAATAACTATTGTTATTGGTTTGTATCTTGTTATTTTCTCGTCTAAAACTTGATGACCAACAATATTGTTTTTAAAGGTTTTAGATGTACGATATGCTACAAGGCCAGGTTTCTCAAATTAAGTTTTTAGGTTTGTTTTTATATGTTTTCTTTCCAAGAGACTTGATTATTTGGAATAGTTGAGACAGAATTTTATTGAGAGTGGTTACTGGGACGAATGTGTTTGGATTTACTTTGAATTTTATGCTTTAGTTTCTTTTCTCTGGTTAGAAATTTATGTATTTATTACTTGATTAAGTGTTGTAAATGTTTTGTAAATAGATATAGATTTTTATTTTGTTAAGTTAGTTCTTCATTGTTGGAACATATACATTTAAATCTAAGTATCGTGAATAAGAAAGGTTTTTGAGGAGTTTAGTATTTACATGAGAGAGAGAGAGAGTGAAAGAAAGTTAACTGTTTTCTAACGTAAAATATTTCTATCCAAAAGTACAATAAATGAAATCACTATTCCCATAGAGCTCAATCCATACCACCGTTTTATGCAGATGCTGAAGAGGGAAACATGAATCGGATATAACAGCTTGCTGCTCGTAACAGAGTTTGTATGGTAGAATGTATAGCCAATCCCTACTGAAGAAACTACATATAACACATTTGTACTTGTTATATCAAAATGTCACCCTTTTTGACAACTCTAGCATTGCCTGATATTTAAAGCTTTCATTTTCGGAAAGAGAATGTTCTTTCAGAGAAGAGGGAAAGGGGAAATGTGTGTGTGTGTGTGTGTGTGTGTGTGTGTGTGTGTGTGTGTGTGTGTGTGATCATATATATGGAGAGAATGTTTCTAAATCTGAAAGTTGCATTTTCTATTTATATCCAACAAAATTATATTTAAATATAACTTTTTCAGTTGTAGGTCATTATTCTTGTCACAGTTGTCTATGGATTTTCGATGTACAAAAAGTGTATAAGAAGCCTTGTAGGTGGTTAAGTATTTTGCAATGAGACAAATCATCGATTCATATTCGATTTAAATTAAATAATTTCCATTCAACAAGCTTCTCCACATAAAAAACCCAAAAAACCTATTATGTAGAAGAATACTTTTACAATTATTCTAATATTATCAGTCATGGGGAAACTGTTTTATTTTTATTTTAAATAACGTCATAATTTTCAATTCTTACTGCCTCCATTAACTCTCGTCCAGCAACCCCATTCAATAAGTTACTAACTTGAGGCGCTCTTGCTTCTTTTATATATTGTGAAGGCAATTAGTAAAAACAGTAATACAAATAAATTTGCTGACCGATTGGTCCCTCAAAAAAATTAAGGAAAAGTCACTGGATGACATTGGTCCAACGCGTACCTAACGGGAAGTTTTCCCTACATTCGCAAATTAAAACCAGTCGAGCAATTATCGGGAAGATTAATACTGCCATATAACTTGCATCTATTTTTAACGTCGTTGCCTAAGAGAGAGAATATATGTATTTCTGGAGTGACATAGAAATGAATCTGATTCACACATATGGTGTTATGTACACATTTATTAAAAAAATATAGGTATGCTATCTATCATATATATATATATATATATATACACACACACACACACACACATATATATATATATATATATATATATATATATATATATATATATAAATATAAATATATATATATATGGTACATGCATATTCAAGAACGTGCTGAAATTTTCTTGAACCGATCTGTATAACATTTTTCAGATTAAGAGCAGTGGTTATTAGGAAAATTTGCAGCACCCCCTTGATTATGACACAAGCGGAAAAGCCCAATAATTATGTGAACGCACAAAGGCAGAATCTTTAATGAAACGGTACTGCTCTTTACATTGTTAAACTGACTGCTTCGATACACCGACAACAGACAGATAAACATTTAGTGAATCCGCACGCTATAACTTTCTCTCCTGAGAAGATTTTATGTTTCTTTATTGTCTCGCTTGACAAAGACTTTTGTATATATGTATGTATGTCCGTTAGAAAATTCAGATAAAACTAAAATATATATATCTGTTAATGAACGATATGAATAAAGAAAAATAAAATTTTAAATTAGCCGATGTATTTAGCCTTTTGATGATAAATAAATTTAAAATATAGGAATTTTATATTACAAGAAGTGTTCGCAAACATAAATATGTAGTTATTTTTTCAGAATTTTCTGTTTTAAAAATGTTCATGAATTATTTATGGAAACTTAAACTTAAAATTAAATTTGAAAGATGGTAGGTGATGAAATTTAATGTCTTTTAGCCAAAATTTTGTAAATTTAATTATTGTTGATGAATAATTTTTCTAAATGACATTTTACTTTGAAAATTATTTTGCTATTATGTTTTAATAACAGAAAACTTTAAAGTAACAGTTTTATTTTCTATTTAACATCATAAGTCATGTTTGTTGCCATGAAAAATACTTTTTGTCGAAAGAAGGTTTTTGAAAAAAATACGGGATCCATATTTATATGTTTGCTAAAACTTTAAAAAAAATAACGAAATTTTTACTTTTGTTTACAATTACATGTAGTAAAATTTTACTCTTACATTTGACTTGATAAAGTCTACTAGAAGAAGAAATGCGTCGACTAAATTAATGTTTGCGTTTTTTCTTCAACACCTACAGCTATATTACTTTGTCAAGTCAAAGCTGATGATATATACACTATTTTATCATTCTTCACAATTTCTTTCCAGTTGCTACGCTTTGTATTTATCATGTATTTTTGCATATGTGTCACGATAATGTAGACGATTTATACAGTTATTTCTACTCCTTTAAATTACAATACACAAAGGATTTTTTTTGGTTACACGTACTTATATCTTTAATTTTTGGATTTATATTTTGTCTTCCTTATATTCAGATCCCTAATAGGCAAGTGTCTGGGTAAGATATATAGTTGAATCTGAAATATTCTACAAATGATAAGGGCAAAGAGTAAGAAAAATGATGAATGCTAATGATAGCTTCTATTAAAGAAATGACATTTAAACGTACCAAAATTAATAGAAAATTGTGAAAATGGACGTTGGGTCGATGAAGTTTAAAATAGAGTGAGTGAAAGATTTGAATAGTATTATTGTGTCCGCGCGACACTGGACAAGAACTAATTACCAGGAACCAGGACAAAGAAAAAAAGAAAGTACGCAGCCAGTAATTTCGGTCAAACTTCTGATAGGTTACTCTAATTAGATATAACACATTAAATTGGCGAAGAATGAAATGATTGACGATGCAAGAAAAATTAAAGAAAGATACTGAAGCAAAGAAAACTGAATGAATAAAAAGACACACACAGGCCAATAACTGGCATATAAACATACATAACGATGTTATGGTTTCTCAAATATCATAGACAGATTGTAAAGATATAGAGATGATATCGGTAAGAGATTTATGGTTGATTTGGGCCCGACGCAATTTTGAAGCCATTTCCAACCATATTCATGAAGCAATAATTAAGGGCTGATGGTATATTATTTATTCGGCATTTGGTTCCAAGTCCTTTGATGTAGTAGATTATTTTGAATTTTAATTTAATTTAAACTAATTATTGTATATAACACGCTTAGATAGATAGATAGATAGATTGTTAGATTAGTAGATAGATAGATAGATAGATAGATAGATAGATAGATAGATAGATAGATAGATAGATAGATAGATAGAGTGTGGTTAATGGTAATATATTTGCTATATTTTTTCACACAGGATTATACCTTTTACTCAAGAAACTGTTTCATCAATACATTTACAGCATTATCCTAAGAATAGCTGTGTATGATTGAAAGCGACAGAAAAAACTTGAACCTGAAACGGATTATCTAGCCACCATAGCCGACCAGTTTAATACGAAAGCCACTATTAAGTTATTTATATGAGAAGTACAACGATATGTAAGGTATTTTCTTTTGAGAGGAAACAGCTTTTAACACCGTGTGTTTGTTCATACACATTCAAGTGCACCTGTATTATGAAACAAATATATGTGCCTTTGTTTTTTGACGCTCAAAACTAAACGTCTCGAAAATTCTCCTCTTAACCCAACACATATTTTATCAGACCAGTATCCAAATGTACATCTTTCATACAGAAATGCTCATATGTATAAACGGTAAATTGAATTAAAATTGTAAACAATAATTTAGGTAAATCTGAGACCATATATTTCGTCATGGTTAGACGTATTTTTAAAAGACTGAAAATTGAAACAGATACAAGATCGAGTCAAATCTCATTATTCACAGTATTCCTTCAGTAAGTCTGTGTAGATTCCTTCATTTCTGTATAGATGTAACTGACATTATACACTAATTTTCATGATGATCAACATTAAATTAATTATTTTTGTATTATGCGCATTATGCAATCATAATGCGCATTGCTGTTTTTCAGTTAGAACAAAAATTCACATGGTAAGAAAGACTGGAAAAACATCCTATTCCTCAAATATATACAGACGAATGCTGGGTTTCTTCCTAGCTAATAAGTCGGACAGTTCTTGGTCTTATCAGACTGTTTTATTCTTTCCTGTCTTGATGTCAGCACGCTACGATACGTTATCTGTATCCTCTTCGTGTCTGAACACAATTCTTAATTTATTAACATTTACTAGTATTATTGTCGCTTTGCCTATACTGTGCGACAAATATTATTTTACTGTTCTTTTCTTTTTATTCTTACTCTTTATTGCTGTCTTTGTCAATTCTTTTTTTATTTCTGCCATCTACATTACATAATGGCCTGTTAGTATACATTTTATCCGATATGTATCGACTGAAATAAGAATTTATATACGCTACATTCTGTTCATTAAAAGACAGAATTGAGATGAGTGTTATTGAAGTGAAATTTACAAACGAAATGCAACAAACTTAGTGCAAAATACGCACAGACTACGAAAAAGAAAATTCCACTTTGGTGCTATTCATCGCTTCTGAAGGAAACAGAAGTGAACATTACTCCTAGTTCCAGACTCGGAATATAACAGGATAAAAAGAAATAAATCATTTACCTGTCATGGACACACAGTAACTACAGGAATTCGATTATAGCTTTCCCCGAAAACCTCGGTCTGGTGACATTTAGAGGAAGGTCTAGTCTAACAAAATTGAATACACTGTCATGAATTTTATTTTTGACACGGGCATAAGTGAAACAAAACAAAATGTACTTGATGACTTTGCATTTGTTTTTGTTTTTTTAATTCTTAATTACACACCTCATTGGCTGGATGCAAATAATTTCTCACAGTGTATTAATATATATCTAACATATATGCACTCCTAACTTTTATGTTATGACCTACGAAAAAGGAACTGTTAAAAAAGAAAAATGTTCTGTGTATAAAAATTTTACTCAAGTTTACTGAAAATATAAATTAATTAGACCCCTTATTTTTTTTTAAATTTTAGTATTCGAATAAGTAATTACTGTTAAAAAAAATGATATATGTAAAAAATGTGTAATGTTTTATTGATTGAAGTGATTATGGCTAGGATATTCCTCATTTTTCAGGGACGTTTAGTTATACTACAGTTATAAATTGGGTATACATGAAATTGTAAGCAGTAATATAAGTTACTCAATATTTAACAAATATTTCAATCCCGATTACAAGCTGATATATTTTGGCAGGATTAAAGTATATTTGTGTGCGAGTGTATATATGAGTATATTTCATGTTCCCGTGCGTATATCTCCAAATATATACATTCACCTTTGTGTATATATTTGTTTCACCCAATTCAAAGAAGTACTGCAACTAAGGCGTAGTGAGAGTACACGAGAGAAGATAGAAGAGTGAAGCCCTAAATAGTGAGACTTATTTTCCATTCTAGTAGCTCCAGTAAATTCCTGTAGAGTGTTCACCAGAGAGCTAAGCACGTTGAAGGAGTAGCTGTGAAAATATGTGTAGAAGAGACACATCATATTTACCTTTGGCTTATGTCGAGAACGCCGAAATGAATAGAAGAGACACTCGACCAGATATGGCAACAGTATATAATACACGGGTTAGTAGATTATTGTATGTGCAAGATTGATTCAGAGAAGAAAAAAACTTTGGCCCTTTACAGTGTGCCGACATTACTAACAGTAGATTTACGTGTTGATTCAATGTTGTCGTTTCACTTGTGGTTTGCTGAGAGAGCGAGACCGAGAATTCGCATTGTATTGCTTTCGGGGAGACTCGCGTAATCCATGCTGATGAGGGTAAAAGTAATTGTCTATGTTGGTTAAATGTTAGCAGCTTCGGTTAGAAACTCTAAATTTACCAGCCATTTTTTACCCCAGTCTACCACATTATAGAGATCCCGTTCATAAGCAGCAACGAGGTTAACTTTTTCAGCCTTAGCAGATGTCTTATTAAGGCGGGAGTAAACGGCGGTGTCGTCAGCGTAAATAACAACTTGGGAGCTGATTACATCAGGGACATTGTTGATGATTAGAAAAACGTAGAACATAGGATAGGGCCTTCAGGGATACCCACGTTATTATTATAGGATCTAGAAGCATGCCCGTTCAGTACAAACTTCATACGCAATATTATAAAAACAATTGAATTAAATCATGCAAGCATTTATTTATACCACAGCCGCGTAGCTTGAGCAGAAGGCCAAGCTTTAGAGATACCCGTGGCAATAGCACGAGCTTTCTTGTTCTAATCGATAGGTATTCGATGAGAATATATATAACTTTACATAATACAGTTGTGTGTGTATGTGTTATTAAACGTGGCCAATATACTAGGTGTATTTTCAAATTAAAAATTTATCACCTTATAGTAATTTGTATTACTATCTACAGTTGAATCTACACACCTCTGCATGAAGACTAATTCTATCAACTCATTCTTATGAACACACTGATATAGTGACTCTTAATTATAGTTTTTGTGATACAGCTTTATATGCGCCAGGAGTTAAAAATACTAAATAAACAGCTGAACAGATTGATAGATTATTGAGTAAAGTTATAATTTGATTTCACTTAATAATTCGAAGGAATAATCATTTTCTATCAATACAATTTTCTCGTTTCGATGGAAATATCATTGTGGATGTCATATATTTCAATAAATTTGAATATATTTTACGAAATCATGTTTTTTTTTAATTTCTGTAGTAATTTAGGAATATAATCTAATAATTAAAATAACTGTTGCCAGAATCATTTTTTTAGAAATATCTCATTTCTATTTTCAATGGAATATTTCTTAGATTTTGATGCTGACCAAGAAATATCATTTCCTTTCAAATAAATTCAATTAGCATTTATATGCTTCGTTCATAAAAACTTATTGTACATCGTGACATAACAGAGTATAAATACACTTAATTTCACATCAACGAACAAAAGAGGAGAGAATCCAGGTTCCACGTCCAACTTTTATATGACATCCATAGATGACCTTTGCTGGTTCCTCAAACGTGTCCGCGTGGAAAAAAGTGTTACATCTAGATATGTAAACAGCAACCCGAGAGAGAAAAGGGACAATCGCTTTGATAAACAAGACAATATTTGGTGAGGGCAATGGGGCCAGATACTTCTAAAATGCCAACGGTGATTGAAGAATTCTTTTGTTGAAATGGGCTGTTCTGTTTCATAAGAAAGACTTGTAATATACGACTACAACATTTCATGGTGCTTTGAAAATCATTTTAAGTCTATATTATTATAACAGTCATAGAATAAGAATTTCGAACATGTAGTGACACATATATTTATCTTCTATGTACAACGTCCCTTGAAGTCGTTGGGGATCATGGATCTCCACAATTTCCAGATTTTTGCCATTACTGCTAAACACTGTTCTGCCAATGAATTAATATTGCGAGTTAGGCATGTTACGAGCTTCTTTCGTCGTTATTTCATGTAAGTTTAAAATGATCTATGCCATTTTTTTCATTATGATACCAATAAATTAAGACTGCCTCTTCCTGGCAAGAGAAGAATGTACATTTTACTTCCAATTTGTCAAAAGGTTTGTTAAGTACATTTTTTCTCTGTATCCTTATAGGATCTTTTCCAGCTTTTGCAAAAAGAGAATTTGCTTAAAGGGTGTAGTATATATGAAAAAGAAATATTAAGATATTAACAAAACTGACGACCATAAACTTAATTGACTGTGCAATGACCTGCATATAGATTAATATCTACTTGTTCAATATTCAGTAAATGAAGGAGACAATTATTGATATGTAAGTTACATATTGCATTAAAGATAATAATCAATGGGCTGATAATCCTTATACAGTTAATAAATGCTTGTAAACAGAGAAAATAATATACTAAAAAACAGAGGTAAGACCTATAACGCAATAAAACACACACCTAATATATATATATATATATATATATATATATATATATATATTACGTCATATTTTAGTAATTTTGGCAGGGATTAACATTAAATTTGACCTAGATTTATATCAGCATAAGTTTTTATGCTGATAAGAATGTTTTGTTAAAAATTATACATTTTCTTCTCTCTCATATATATATATATATATATATATATATATATATATATATATATATATAGATAGATAGA
Source organism: Ascarosepion bandense (assembly GCA_037127315.1). Taxonomy (NCBI): domain Eukaryota; kingdom Metazoa; phylum Mollusca; class Cephalopoda; order Sepiida; family Sepiidae; genus Ascarosepion; species Ascarosepion bandense. The sequence continues at coordinate 14,408,074 of JBBBDQ010000190.1, forward strand.
TAGATAGATAAGTGAGATTGCAGAATTGAAAAACAACTTTTCTTTGGCCAGATTCTAAGAAGCGGGTCAGTTGAAAGGCTACTCTTGCGTTAGGAAGACAAACACAAAGACAATCTGAAGTGATGCAGAATCCTCGATTCTTCCTGAGAAGTCAAATCGCCTGGTCTGCTTCTTCTCTATACAAATATTTGAGCGATACCAACTCAACTATCGGTATCAAATGCGTGCAAATATTAAATAAAGTTACAAGCTCATATCGACAAAAGTCCTACCTGCAACCGTGACTTTCTCCCAGAGAGTAAAGGTGGCTTCACTGCTCATTCCCGGAGACATGTGGCAACAGCTTAAATATATGTTCATACTGATTATGATTTTTATTCGACGATTATATATATATTAATATTTATTAAGTTTGAACATATGCAAATTACCTCAAATATTGTACATTTTGTTTCGATATTGAAAGAACAATGTCTCATCAATTTGCAATAATGGTTAACTACTTGATGAGACTTTCTTACAAAATGTGCAAGTTTGTAGTTGTTTTATTTTGCATATGTTCTTACGTAATAAAATTATTAAATATTCATTAGTCTATTTTTATATTCAGCCCTGTTTTGAATTAATATTTTGAAAGTACCAATCATTATCTTTGTTCTTATTCATTTGTAAATATATAAATAGTTTAGTAAAATGAAATGATATGTTTAGCTATATTATGAGTAAATGTGATCCATATTAGTGGAAAGAGCTTTTGTAAATATAAAAGATGAAATTCAGGTAAACACCGACTAGTAAACTAGTGATTCATTTTAAAAACCGTCTAGCATTGCTTAGTGCTTATAACAGTGACCATATTATATATATATATATATATATATATATATATATATATATATATATATATATATAAGAAGCATGCGGTGTAGATATAGAAGAGCCCAAAGAAATATACTGTACAGAAAGTGGTAGGATAACTCTCTAAAAGAGCTCTAAATATATATGTATATCAATACATATAGAGCAAAGATAAGAAAAAATTAAGGTAGACACGTTATTTCATGGTAAATCGGGAGTTTGGGCCTATTTCAAGGGAACCATCATCAGCTTTCGTCTTTATTGTACAGAAGATTTTACACTGAGGAAATTCAGAAACAAATACCACTCATAAATAAAACGGAATAAAAATAAAGATCGCTCCATTATAAAAGAAAATTTAAGAAAAAATATATCATTATGTAATGATATGGAGGGGTGAATGGAAAATAAGTGTTGTAAGTTGTCAGTTAAAATTCACCGAAAAATGGGAAGGGGTAAGGAATAGAGGTGATTAACGGACATGTTGAAAATTTTATAGAAAGTTTTAACATTAACATCTCTATTCTCCATCAAATTCTAACTGAAAACTTACAACCCTTACCTCCCATCCCACCTACATCTCACACACAATTCGCCAAGTATAAGGAAAATAATTTCCATTCCTTTTCCCACTACCTGTTGAGACATTGTCCTTTCAATGTCGAAAGAAAATGTACACTTTGTAGTAGATGATAATTTGTACATGATCTAAACTATAATTTATAATAAATATTCTCAGGTCTATTTTATATCAAGCACTGATTTATATTAATGTTTTGAATTTTGCCACTTCTAGCCCAGGGGTATAGTTGCCGACTGACGCCATTTCGGTCAGGTTTCAATACTGGGTAAAAAAGCAATCGGAGTCTAACCGTACTGATGAGCTGTGATAGGGTGAAACAGATCTGTCTGCGGATGACAATATATATATATATATATATATATATATATATATATATATATATATATATATATATAATGGCATTAATATGATGGCGACAGATGTGACAAATATATTATCGATAATTGAAAATATGACGCTTGAAAACACAATCTTAAAAACAATGCAATTAACATAGCACAATAAAGCTTCGTTTTTTTAAAAAATGATTAATGAAATCTGATTTTCTGGAACATTTGCGGTTTATAGTTAAACATTCAGCTGAAAGCAGAAAATGCTACAAAATATAGAAAAATAAACGATACATCCTTTATAATGAAGAATTTTTGTTCTTTAAGCAAATTTGTGTGATTATATTATTCATAACTACTTCTCCCATATATACACTAAGATCCCAAGAGTTGTGTACCTCATTTTGGATTTTTAATTAGCAACTTATGTATACATTACAATTATAAGGAAGATTTCTGGAGTAATTTGTTAAGTTCTTCATTATTTTTTATGAATATATGGTATACTACTTCATATGACGAATTTCGCTCTCCGAGCAAGTAAAGTGAAGAAGGTCTACTATATTCAATATATATATATATATATATATATATATATATATATATATATATATATGTGTGTGTGGGGGGGGTGCTAAATTGATAGTATTTAGTTCAAAGTTTGTTAATTTTCAGTAGTTATTACTGATAAAATCTTTTTTGGCAAACAACTTTTTATCTTATAGTGCTGGATATCGTAGTGAAGTCAGAGCGTTGATGGTTACAAATGGGTTTATCTTTTTAATAGAGCTGTTTCCTGCCGTCTTCGAAGTTTCGTGTGGACACATACTCTCACGGAGTGAGTGCATCTACGAAATTATGAAATCGGCATGAATCTTTTAAATTATGAAATCGGCACGAATCTTTTCTATCAAAGTGTTAAGTTCTTTGTAATTATATATATATATATGTAACCCGGCGCGGGGACTAACATATCCTCGCTGCTGATCTAGAGAGGGATCTGTATTCTTTGGTGAATTGGGGTAAAAATTTGCTTGTAAATTTCAATGCGTCTAAGACCAAGCTGCTGTCTGTCAATCATCACAGGCAACCTCTCCTGCTTCCCATAAGCATGGACCAAGCGTGTCTCCCTGAAGCAATACAATGCGCCTCCTCGGCCTTACCCTCTCTTCTGATCTCAGGTGGAACCACTACATTGAGTCAATAGCCAAATCCACTGCTAGGAAGGTTGCGTCACTGTGTCAGGCCAGGATGATTTTCCCGCATGAATCCATCCTGAATAAATGCAAATCAACCATTTGTCCGTACATGGATTACTGCTGCCATATATGATCAGGCGCCCCTGCTGTTCATCTCAGTGTTCTTGACAGGCTCCAAAGGAGAATCAGTAATGTGATAGGTACAGACTTGGCGGCTCTACTCCAGCCACTTCCCAAAAGCCGGAATGTGTCTGTTCTATAACTACTTTCTTGGCTTCTGCTCGAACGAACTTAAGTCTCTGGTGCCTCTGCAACAGGTGTTTACTCGTGCAACCAGACTAGCAACTGGGTCTCAACCATTCACAGATCAACCAAATGCAGACGACAATTCTACTCCTGCAGCGTCTTTTCTCTCACTTCCCGCCTGTGGAACTCGCTTCCATATTCTTCCTTTCCTGGCGGCTACAATCTTCAGTAATTTAAATGCAATGACAATACTCATCACTTAACCACGTGATTCTAATTTCCTCTTCACCACCCTGTATATCATTTCCTTTCTCTCCACCTTTTCAACTGTCATCACACCCGTATTCCCATCCTTCTTTTGCTTCTTTCTAACTGGTTCGTCCTTCTCTTCATTCTCTTCTATCTAATCTTTTAACACTTATGTAGCCCCCCCCCCCCCCGCACATTAGTTGCGTTACCGCCTTTCTCTGGGTGAATCGATTAAAAAGTATATAAAGAGAGAATGTGGGACATTTTTTAATTAATAGAATAAAATAGAATATTAGAAAGATAGAAATCATGGACGAGTAAATATATGTTATAACAAATATGGAAAAATATATTTTTTAATAATTTTCCTCCAAGCAAAACGAAAATACCTCTATGACCCAGGTGGTTACGGAGAATGAAAGAGAACGATGCAAATTTATTTAGAATATTTTGAGGAAAGACGAATAACGGAACACAATCCAGGAATGCAGAAGATGTAGATTGTGGTTACATTAGGTTGTGTGAAAGACACAAGAAATCAGAAAGAAGTTTCACACACGAGAAAAATATTCTTAAAATAGATATGTTTGTATCTATCTAGTTCAACATGGAAACAGTTGGACAATCTAATTGAATGCTCAAATTAAATTAGGCATTAGGAAATGTCTCATCGCAAGTGTTGCCATGAACATAGTTGTAGAAAAGACAGAGGGAAACCACGTCATGTCGGGGAGAACGTGATAGAATTACGTATACCTTATCTGGATGGTTTACATTACAGCTGAATAGCGTCAACATAATTTCTCAGAATTACTGATTGTATTGTGTCCCTATTTAAATTTAACTTTTATCAATTTCATGTAACTGAAATTTAGAATACGCTATGATTATTTATCGGAACGTATTGTCCAGAATAATATGATCCTTGTTAAAAAATAAAGCTCTCTAAACTTGCGCTGTTTATAAAAAATCATTTTGAAGAGACTTATAGATCACTTACTAATGATATCAGGATATCATTTATAATCTTTGCTTGTTCGCAGAATATGGTTATCTGAATAATATCTGCTTTTCATCCTAATTTTTAGTTTCATTTATCTATTTTATATGAACTTTTCTACAAGTAAAATATCAGCTGTGAGGTCTGTAGAGGGGCTAAGAAGTCCCTCAAACAAATAAGAAAAACAAAAAATCCACTACAAATAAAGTAAAATAAACTTTTGTTTATTTTCGTAAAAACAATTATTTTTTTTGTACTTAAATGAAATTGTCCGTAAAGCTGTAAAAAAAAGGGAGAAAGAAAGGAACTGGGAATGTGAGAGATTAAGGTAGGACGATGTGTAGCGAGCGAGATAAGAGAAAGATAGAGTGAAAGAATGTTCACTGATACGTGATACTGCCTGTTGTGTGAACTGCTGAATTCTCTCTGTGTGTGCTGCGAGATGTCCGTGTGCCATTTTGGTGTCATATGGTCGCTGTCCCCTCTGGTCTGTTGAGAGTTTTTACCTTCCTTTTATCTGAATGGTGAAGCTCCGGGGAGATCAAAAATTGTGTTTCTTATGTCGAGCCCTGATTGGTCAAAAAATCATATTTTTGACCACTTGGTGTACTTTCCACTACGTCCGAACTTTTTGGTGCGCCGTCCTTGTTTTTGACCCCACAGGGTATGGTAAGGAGTGAATTCCCGCGTAATTGTATTTTTTGAGATACACTTGGTGTGAATTAATTTTTATAGTGTGCGTGTGTGTGTGTGTGGAAAATAAAATAAGAAACAGCACTGGTCACATCGTTTTCCCTTTGAAATAACTCGATTTAACCGTATTTTCTACGTTAACAGTTTCTTATATCACATTTCTCATTGTGGAAATCTTCCGCATTTTGCTTCCTAATAAACTTTCATCTACACCCACTTAAATTCAATGTCAAGCATTATACTTTGTTTAATTACTTTTTGTTCCTTTATTGTCACCACATTTTAATAGTACTTTCTGATATCCGCTAACATTCAGTACCCGCTTGTGTAATAGTGGCTTTATTGTCTTGTGGTGCAATGACTCAAAAAATTACAAATCACTGGATTTATTACTCATGAAGTTTTCAAATACAGTTTTTTTTCTTTTCTTTTTTTTTTGTTTGGATAAATATATTTCAGTCAATACTGTCACTTTAATAGAATTCTTCTACCTTCATCCATATTTTATTGGTTCATTTAAATAACTCTGTAAACAACAGAAAGAAAAAACTCATTTAAACATTAATTAAAGCAATGGAAACAACAATGCATATACATTTATTTTTGTGTAGTATATTGCGTACTCGTACATGCGTCAATGTTGTTTGATCAGTTTTGTTTTTTACGGCTTATCAACCGTTCCATGTTATTTAAAGCCGAAATATTTTAGATTGTAATAATACTTTTACGAGTGATATTTACATTTATGGACGTGATAGATATTGCTGGTGTATGTATTGGTTTATTCACTTAAACATCGAATACATGTTAAATTACTTCCGTTTATCGCGAACGCTGAAATAAAATAGTTTAAAGAAAGAAGTAGACAGAAACACTAGAAATATTTCTAGGACGTGTCATAATTCACTGGGTCGCAAATATCGTTTGGGGGAAAAGTGTCTTCTCGAGCAAAGTCTGTCTTGTTCCGTTGAGAGTCCCAGATAAAAAAATATTCTTCCGGTGTTCGTTTGGAAGCCCCATTTTTCTCAGGCATGCGCGGGTGATATTTCTTTTATTATTTTTGTGTTTTTATTTTATTTATTTTCTGTTTTTATTTTAATCCACAGACATTAACAATCGTTTGGACTACAAATATTATTTTTCCTTGTATAACTTTTAACATTTACCATAACCTTGTGTGAGGGTATGGATTTAGTCTTTTCCTAAGTGTATTCCCACGTAATTATATGTAATGGATCGATTGAAATTCGAATTGAATATTTAATAGACCACTTGCATATCAAGACGAGTCCCTGAAACCAAAATTCAATAAAAATATGTTAATCGAATATTGATGTGGAAGCGTTGCTATCTGCAGTTCGATGATTTACATAAGAGCCTCTTGTACAGATTTTCCTCTATGAATGTGGCATTGAAACAAAGTAGGCTGGTATTAATATGAAATAGTTTGAATGTGGAAAATAGTCGCTGTTTCTGTCTATTGTAATCTGAATTTCAATGCAAAAAATGTGTTAAAGATCAGAAAATGTCTACACAAATGGTAGTGTTAGCACGAAAAGAGAGATAAGTTCGTTTTTTTCACTTTGATAATTCCATTTGTGATTGATATTGTGTCGGTGACAATTTGCTTTTTCTGTTTACTAACTTGTTTATAATTCTCCGTCGCTTTTGCTTAGATAATTTTCTCGTATATATTATTCATGATACATATTTACCGCAATATCATTTTCCTATATTTTCCGTTTTCTCATGCGTGATTTTCTTTTTAAAAATTTATTTTGATACTCCTGATTTATTTAATTATTTTTACTTAAAGTTTGCGAATAGTTTAATGCATTTGGGGCCAGAAAATAATATTGTCTGGCCGATTTCATATAATCTTACGGTCTATATAATCATAATAATTCTATTTCTGTATATTGCGGTTTTATTAATGTACTTGCTATCTTTGTCGAAGGGGAGTTCATAAATGCACTTTTTGAAAACTAACTAGTTATCTCACTTCTTCGCTATTATCTTATTATTATATAATTTTCGTTAGTTTTCTTCATTTTCCTCAAGGTCTACAATTTATCTTCTCTATGATAATATCTAATGTTTTGTGGTAAAACCTGTTTCTTCTCTAACATCTCATACTTCTCAAAATGTTCCCTCGTTCGTTTTCTTCACATGACTCTATTCCCACTTCACTTTTCCTGTCTTTTTATTTTAGGATATTTAGTTTGTGTTTTTGGATTTTTAGTTTTTGTTCGTGGAATTTATTTTATCTTTCTTTTATTCATTCAACATTTTTTTCAAAGGTCACTACCCCACAGCAAAAGTCTGTCTGTTTGACGCTGTTATGAACTGCAAGGTACAAAACAAATTTATTTTTATCAACTTTTATTTTCCTTTTTGTCCCTTTTCTGCTGTTTTACGTTTTTATTTTTCCGAAACATTTTTATGGATTCGTTTGTTTTCCTTTTTTATCTTTATTAGTTTGTATTCAAACGGACACAGGATTCATACGTAAAGCAAAGAAAACTTAAAGAAACACGTCTGTTTGAGAAAGACGCTTTCCTCCTTTCAAATTGGGTTCTCGCTTCCAGGTTGAAATCCTATTGAAAGCCACAGCGTATACAATCTCTTACTTCTTAGAATAAAAGCATCTACAAAATGTTTTGTGTGCGACATTTAACCATCGACTTGTATGTGTATGCTCAGTAAGATTTAACCAAGTTTTTTGTCAGAAAGAAAAAATGAATATGATTTTTGACACATCGAAACCTACAAGATTCTGGGGAAATGTAATGCATAACTTTCATAAAATTAATCAATCATTCAAATTTTTCACACAATTCAATACATTTTGCGTTCTACATATATTTCTAATATCTGTATATGGCAAACTATATCCACCATCAAGGCCTCTAATCAGAAGGATGGACGTTTTGTGAAGCGTGTAAACATGGCTTAATTGTTGTTGCCAGGTACACCCTGATCAGAGATGGAAGAATCAGTTAAGGTCCAAGCTAAGAAAAATAATGAACCCCTACCACAAAAACAACACTATAAAACCAAAACATTATGGAAAACAAAAACACTTTTTTCGCCAAAATTGCTTGTAATATAATTTTATATTAAAATAGCTGTCAAAAATACGCACATACCAATAATTTGTAACGACTTCACACGAACAGTTATAAATTGCAAAAAAAAAAACACCCAACATGAAAGTACTATCATGACATTAATACACATACCTTACAAATATTTGTTCCCGCAAGGCTTCAGACTAAACAGTTAGGCCTACACCAATTTCCTTCAAAAGTTAGTACTGCTCAAAATCAAGTTTGTGACTGCTGGAAGAACATATATCTTGCAACAAACTCTGTATCATGCCCCACAAGAAGAAGAACCTAATCAAAACTATCACACAATTTCTGGAACTACATAACTCCTTACATATCTCCACCTGTAGAGATGTGCTGGCGTTTCCATTTGTTTCGGTATTCATTATAAAATACAAAGAAGAATGTCTAGTTTAATTGTTAGACTGACTAGCATCCCGGCGTTTGTCAATTCCCCACCGCCATAACGTAACTCTCCTGTGTGTTTACAATAAATACATTTCTGTTAATTGTTCTGGTGAACTTTACCCTATGGAACCTAGATTTAAGCGCAATGCTAAATTGTCGAGAATGTCCTTTATATTTGTAATTGCTAAATGTAACCGCAAGTTCTATACTAACTTTTTCTTCTCTCGCAGTTAATGCATGTGGAACTCTCTTCTGAGATTTGCTTTGATTTTTATAACCTTAAATGGAATCGTAATGTTAAGTTTTCTCAGTATTGCTTATTTCCTCGTGTATCTTGTGTTCTTCTTTTAATATTTTTTTATTTTACATATCTCCACCTAACTCACCATTCTACAACCCGCTTGATTATTATGTTTGGGGTAGTTAGGCGAAAAACAAGGATTATGGCAACATTCACCAAATTAAAAAAGAATATCCAGAAAATGTGCAAAAATTATGAAGTCTTCTGAAAACCGTGGTTAAAACCAATGATGATTCATTGAATAAATTTTCTCTTAATTATTTCAATACATTTTCGTGTAATTTTGTAAAACTTCTTAAAATAAGATGTCAGTGTTATTTTCATTTTTGCATAATTTCAACGATAATTTAACCAGCAATTCTGAAGATGGAGGTAAATTTACGTCTCTGAAACAGGAAATGCCGAAATAAATTGAGCAGCTATTTTTTCCGATGAAAGAATATTTTCTTTGTGCATCTTTATTCCGTAGAGAAATAAGAAATTTTCGTTTTAATGAGTAATCTCGTTGTTTCTGTTGTTATAACAGGTTTGAAATATTAGGTGTTTCAACATTCATATATTTCATCATGTAGTGTAACAGAATTTTGTATCATGAAGACGGTTATCAAAATGGACCCACCTCACGCAGCATAAAAGAAACAAATCTGAAAGATAAAACTAAAGTGAATGGGAAACTTCAAACATTCTGCTTAAGATTATCAGTTCTTATTTTTAATCACTTCATCTCGCTGAAGTCAAAACACCTGAGAGAATGTAAAATAAAAAAAATATTAAAAGAAGAACACAAAATACACGAGGAAATAAGCAATACTGAGAAAACTTAACATTACGATTCCATTTAAGGTTATAAAATCAAAGCAAATCTCAGAAGAGAGTTCCACATGCGATAACTGCGAGAGAAGAAAAAGTTAGTATAGAACTTGCGGTTACATTTAGCAGTTACAAATATAAAGGACATTCTCGACAATTTAGCATTGCGCTTAAATCTAGGTTCCATAGCGTAAAGTTCACCAGAACAATTAACAGAAATGTATTTATTGTAAACACACAGGAGAGTTACGTTATGGCGGTAGAGAATTGACAAACGCCGGGATGCTAGTCAGTCTAACAATTAAACTAGACATTCTTCTTTGTATTTTATAATGAATACCGAAATAAACGGAAACGCCTGTGTAGCAGCAATATGTAAGATAGATGATTTCTTAGGAAAAGAATATCTCTCGCAAGACACATTGAAACAAGCTTCATAGCAACAGACCTAGCAGTTGATTCAATATACTGTTTCTACCTCATGTCATCGGAAAACTGAGAAACGACAGTTCGAGAAAATGCAGTGAGTTACTCGTCTGCAGCTTAGCATCATCCATGCTGATGGAAAACAAAATGGTTTCATTCAGACAATTTACACACAAACTGTAAAATATTTGTATCATAATTAAGACTTTTTAGATACCTAACCGTCAGAAATATTTAAAAAGAATGCCAAGTAATATACATACCCTTCTGAAGTTTTGATTAAAACATAACAAGCTGGTCACATTAATTTTAACAGAATTATTATGATCGATACAGACTCCGTTATGTAATTCTGTTTTTACATTGACCACAAGATGTTGCTTTGTGTGTGTTCCAATATTCTATATCGCATTTTCTCTTTAGAAATGAAAACATAGGAAGATAAGTATTTCATGCTAAAATCATTAAGAAAAAAGAAAAGAATGCAAAAAGTCAGATTTTATTTCTCTTTCTTTAAACACCTGCATCGAACATTTTCTTTACATAACAACTTTGTATAAAAAATAATGTGGCCAGAATATTCATCCCCAGCGTCACAAACATTATCATTGATCATGTGATTCATTGTAGACCAGGTTGTTCAAAATAAATAAAATATTAAGACAAAAATAATTATTCTCTCTCTCTCTCTCTCTCTCTCTCTATATATATATATATATATATATATATATATATATTATAAAGTGAATGAGAGGAAGAATGAGGTAATCTAAATAAAGAACAACCAACACATAATTGTAGCAAATAAAAAATGGACATAGTCCTTTTTTGTCATTCAAAATAAATTCATCATAATGTAATCCAGAGTTTGATGAAATACGATAAGCGCATGGCAGCGTGGTTAAAACGTTTGTTTGCTGAACATGTGATCATATTTGAATCGCACAATAGTCGATTAGCCACACATGAGAACTTTCTATTCTATTGGATCGTGAGTGTAGTTGGAAAGGTTTTAATTAATTGTCAATGAAATCATGTGGACGAAACTACACTGAAGTCGTCGATGCTTGTGATCGCAAGATGTCATAATTAGAGTGAGCGAGATTTTCAGCCGATTGGCCTTGTACAAACTCTTGATTAACCCAACAACCGTAACCTTGATTCCGCTCATTTTAGTTGAAATAAAAATGACAGTCTGGCTCTGTCAATATTGAACAAATATAAATTTGTCTGAGCAGGCGTCTGCAACAGCGATTAGATGAATTTGTAACGAACTTAGCAGCTGGTCATTAGGGTGAACATTTTATTAAAATTAATGTAATAATTACTGGGATGAAAACTTATTTTTACTTTTAATATTCGGATTATTTTCTTTATCTTCGTTATCACAACGATTTGACTGTTGTTCTCTCCGACCTCCCCAGTTGTTTGTCGATGTGTTTAACTTACGAAGAACGCTGAACTAAACCTTTTATTTAATCTGGAGGTTTTGTTCTAATGCCGAAGTGTATTCATATCCAAATGTTCTAAGTAGCTTAGTGGACCGGAGCGTAAATTTGGTGGGTTATTTGTTAAGTACAATTCCTGTGTTGAGTAGTTTGTGTGTTCTTTGAACTGCGTGTAAACTGGCAATCAATAGCTAAGCAGTACTAAATATAAGAATTAGAAACGAAGAGCATATTGGCCGAAATACCTGATAAAAAAAAACTTTAAGAGGAAAATATACCAATTTTCAATAGTGTAAATATGAATATTAATGAAGTCATGGCATACGTTCACAAAATGACGTAAGAAACTGAAAGATGTGTTTTGTTTCTACTGTCTTCATAAAAATGTATATATGATCGACCAGTGTCAAAAATGTGAATTCTAGCTTTGGTAGCATTGCTATAACGCTTTATTTGTTTAAAAGGTTTTCGAGGATTTACAAACGAGTAACCATATTAATAATTAAGGCGGGAGTTTATAATTGTTTATGAAGTAACTATCATTTGACCACAAACATTTTTTCTATTCAAACATATTTTGATGACAGTGTGTTTGTATAAGTGAATCGTATTATAACGGGAGCCAACATATTTGCGCAATAACTGAAACTGACAAGAGACACAAGCAATTTATCTGTAAGACAATTTAATTATTAATTTATGCGACGTTCCATTCATGAGACCAGTACTTACGGATTTCTAGGTATTCGTTTTTGATACGCTGACATTTCTTGATTTAACATCACTCTTTAGTCATGTTTTACTATTCATCAACACATTTAAAATATGATTTTCGATACTTTATTCTGCTTCTCTATTTTTCCATAAAATGCCATTTATCTTCAATACGTAGACACTCATTGGTGTCTACATATTTGTTTTATCTCTGTTTTGGAATTCACACTTTTCTTACATTGTTCAACATACCTAGCTGAAGTCTACATTATTCTTTATCTGATACACTAAGGTAAGTTATATAATCATATATTTCAAGGGTATTTGTTTAAGAAATTGAACATTATAGACCGGAACTTTAACTTGATGTGCTGATTCTACTTTTTAGTCACTAACTGCGCTTATTTTTCTTCATATTCTTCACTACATACAATTTTTACAGACGTGCCATTAATGGTCTAGTATGAGTGTATTTCTACATACATAGCTGCGTATGTAACGGCTATGTTTTATCATTCTACTGCGTACTACCTCATTCAGATTTTTTTTTTTTATTAACGTAGACATTTGAGATACACATGCAGATCGATTCGGTGAGAGTTTTTTTTTGTAGAAAAAAACGGAGATGGAGTTGTAACCTATTAATTGAAAGTGTTTAGAGTCTTATAATTAGAGATAACAAACGCCTAGCAACGTCAACCCTAAATATGGAGGTTCATGAAATATGTATTAACAACACACCCTTTAATGTTTATTTCTAATAGAAAATGTCGTTAGGCTACATTTTCCATTGATTTACTTTCGTTCTTCATAGAGTCCTTGTATTTGACACAATGTTTGGTTGTTGTTCCCACTAGAGTTTTGTTTTGCTTCTTGATGCATGTTGTGTATTCAGTTGTAATTGCGAAAGCTTTATTCATTTGAACTTTATTACCAATGACAAAAAAGTGTAATGATCTTCGCTAAAATACTTCCTGACAAAGTTCGTAGCCAATTTCATTTTAATGGAAATGCCAAGTTCTATCTTTTGTGTATCTCCCTCGGCGCTTAAGCAATATATAGCAAGCACGGTTTCTTGCTGGTTCACGCTCTTAAAATGTCATTACTTATTCTTACGTAGCTACACATATATGCATGCAAACAAATAAACATACCGCAAATAATATATCTAAATAATACTAAAAAATATCAGTTATCTTATATTCAATATACGAAATAAGTTTTTTAATCATTTCACCACAAGCAAGACAGTACCGCCAATGGTGTGTAGGGGCCTACATAAGAGATGAATGAAAGTTTAAGCAGGAGGAGAACAAAGAGCAAAACCCACCAGTTACAGAGGGTGTCGGAGTAGAAGCCATAAAATTATTTGTAGAAGAGACCGAGGGAAGCCACATCCCGCCGTGAGATAATGACTTGATTCGAGCTACCATATCTAGACAAATCACGTTACAGATTCTACTTTGGAGCTTATCGATGAACAGCCGGTGCATCGACGAGATATGACAACAGTATTCTATGCACGGTCGGATGGTTGATTTGGATATATGCAAGATGGATTCAGACGGGAAAAATGTTCTGGCCCGATAAATCATTTAACGCAAAGTGCATTACTACAGTGAAATTAAATGTAAGACAGCTAAAAATGATTTCTTCAATTAGACTTTTAGAAAAATTGTTTCTACTTAGGGGAAATTTAGTAACTAAACACTCTGTCGGGCAGATAGTACTTCTAGCTATCACTGAGAGGAGATTTTCCAAGCGAAGCTTGATGTGGCACATGGTCGAAGTTATGGGTGCACGAGTGAGGATCGAACTCTTTATTAATTCGTAATTGATCTATCGGGGTAATCTTGCTGAGAGGAAAGATAATTTTGAACATTTGATTTTTTTTAAAAATTCCGTGAATCTAGACTTACAGCCATTTAGTTTTGAAAAGTCTGTCCACGCACGATTGTGTAAGTTGAGAAAAACCGACCTTAGTCAGTAAATAGGTGAGCGCTTGAGAAGGCCAGGAGCAATATGCTCAGTTTTCCGTTTATTGTAATGCATAATGCAATTTAGAAATCGGAAAGTAGAGTTTTAATTCCAGTTTTGTTCGTTATATTAACTAAATCGCAAATATTTTGGGAGAAAATACGAATCCATTTCTTCTCTTTCCTGATATGAGTTAATAGGACATGAATCTGTAAATCATAATCTCTTAAATATTCTGAAGATGTAAAAATATTTTATTGCGTTAAATGACATGCAAAATATTAAAAAGTTGCAAAAATTCAGTCAAGATAAGTAACGAAAAAACTCAAGAAATCATTTTAGAGTAGAAAAAAAGAATTGAAATATATCTGTTGTAGAAATTGTCTTTACATATATATGTTCCGTTAATTAAGTATTTCTTTAATACTGAATTAAAGACTATTTGTGATGGTAGTTAGATATCGAACTACTACGCTTAGTATAGGCAGCATATATGAAGTAAACAATTTCAGTTAACAGGCGTAAGTTAAGCATTAAATTGAACATTTTACCATTGATTCGATGAAATTTTCATTATCAGAGAATGTTTCATATATATATATTTTTAAATGAATTACATTCTTGATCTACAGGACTTTGTTAGATCTCAGAGTTATTCTGCTAAACTTGTTCTACTAAGTGTAACGTCATACCATTCTCTCCCAATACCATCGTTCATTCAGTACTGAATTAGAACACACTAATTATTGTCGTATGTTTACATAGTATATAACACGCTAAAATCCTGCTTTCTTCTACCGAGCACCCATAGCGCAGAGGTAAAATCGCTGTCTGACGGCAAATAGGTTGTGTTACAATCCTGGATAAAAGACAATCGGATGTCTGATCGTTCTGATGAGCTGAGATAAAGCGAAACAGATCTGTCTGCTGATGAATATATATTTATATATTTTTTTTAATCGTATCACCCCGAGCAAGGCGGTAATGCCACTGAGGTGCAGGAGGCTACATGAGTGTAACAAGATTAATTAGAAGAGAGTGAAGAGGAAGACGAACTAGTTAAAAAGAAGCAATAGCAGGATGCGAATACAGGTGTGGTGACAGTTTCAAAGGTGGTGAGAAAGAAAAGGTTATATGGGGTGGGGAAAGAACTAGAGTCAGTTGGTTAATAGATGAGTATTGACATTTCATTTAAATTCCTGGAGGTTGTAGCCGTCAGGAAAGCAAGAATATGGGAGCGAGTTCCACAGGCGGGAAGTGCGAGAGAAGAAGCTGCGGGAGTAGAATTGTCGTCTGCATTTGGTTAATCTAACTGCGAATGGGTCGGACCCAGTTGCCAGTCTGGTTGCACGAGTAAACACCTGTTGAGGAGGCACCAGTGACTTAAGTTCGTCCAAGAAGAAGCCATGAAAGTATTTATAGAACAGACAAAGGGAGGCCACATTTCGTCGGTGGGGAAGTGGCTGTAGTCGAACCGCCAAGTCGGTACCTATCAAATTTCTAATTCTCCTTTGGAGCCTGTCGAGAACACTGAGAAGAACGGCAGGGGCGCCTGACCATATTTGGCAGCAGTATTCCATGCACGGACGAATGGTTGATTTGTGTATATGCAACATGGATTCAAGCGGGAAAAATATCCTGGCCCAACACAGTGACACAACCTACTTAGCAGTGGATTTAGCTATGGACGATGTAGTGGTTCTATTTGAGATCAGAAGAAAGGGTAAGGCCGATGAAGCGCAGTGTATTGCTCACTTGGTCCATGCTTATGTGAGGCAGGAGAGGTTGCCTGTGATGATTGACAGACAACAGCTTGGTCTTAGACGCATTGAAATTGACAAGCCACTTTTTGCCTTAATTCATCACAGAGTGTAGATCCCGTTCAAGGTCAGTAGCGAGATTATGTTTGTCTGAGATTATATATATATATATATATGTGTGTGTGTGTGTGTGTGTGTGTGTGTGTGTGTGTGTTGGAAAGATACTTCAAACTGTAAAATTTATTAAAAAAATATTCAGTATGCCCATATTTCTGATATGAATTTTTTTTTTAATTATTTACACTATTGAAAATTTTCGGTCTTATCCTGGTTATAGCTTCTGTTGTTTTTTCCGGTTTTTATCAGGTAATATACATCAATAGAAGCCCTTATTGGACTAACCGGGCAATATTGTTCTTGTTCCACGTGTTATGCCTATTCAGAATATCTCAATGTCAGTTATTTCCCTTTAACTCTGTTCTGCATGTTTTTGTCGATGTCTGCTGTAGACAGGTAATGAACTCAGAAATTTTTGGGCAAGTCTCTGGATCGCAACGGGGAAATATGTTATTTAGGCTAAAAAGTTTGGTAATCTATTAAATTGACACAAATAGTTCCGAGTTGAATAGCTTGCTACAGCAGATGGCGACAAATTCTCTGATATAACTCTATATCAGAGAGTTTGGAATAAGGTAACCCATACTAAATTAAAACTGCCTACAATCTGTGCAAGTGTGTTCTCCATCGCTAAACACAGCAGTGCACATACAGTTCAAGTAATCGTTGAAAATAGAAAGTAAAATTTTCTCCCTAGAGTTCAACAATATTTCAAATATAATTTTTAATAGAAAAAACATCGACAGGCTTTTCTGTTATATATTGTCCTGAGGTTATCTCATCTGCGTTAGGTAAGCTGAATATTTACGAAAAGACGTTTGCCTCTAACCCAACGCTAAACAAAACAGGTCATCTATTAAATAATATCCTCTTCTCAAAAGAACTTTTTGTTTCAGTTCGGAAAGTTTCGAAACTATAACATATAAATTCTACAAAGCTACTGGGCTTGATACAGTTACTGTATTTGACCTTAAAAATATTAACCAAGAACAATCGTCAAATTTGGCAAAATTGTTTTACTGTTACCTGAAGGAGAACAGTTACAAAGCGAAATATGAGGTTTCTGCTGTATGCCCAGTTTAAAAAAATGTGTGCGAGTGTTCATTCCTGTTGTCATACATGTCTATCAAATAAACCTCCTTATTGTATCAGAAAACTTTTTGAGTTTACATAACAAAGATCATTTATTATAAAATGGTTGCTTGTAATTTTCTAGCTATATCTGTTCTGATGCTCCTCCTATATGTTTACATATCCTTGATAAAATAAAATAAAGTATCTGCAACAGTGTTCGTCCTGACCAGTTACCTCGGGTTTGTAACTTTCTCACCGCCATCATATGGCTCCCTTGTGTATTTTCTTAAAAAAAATTCATTGTTTTCCTTCTGATCTTTCTGCTGATATATAGATTTAAGTGCTGTATTTGATTGGTGACAAGAGTTATCATCTTAGTTGAAATGTCTAATACAACCCGCAAATTCCATGATTACAGTATCTTCTATTGTAATTATGAATGGTAAAATTCATTTTCGGCTTCTTGCTTCAGGGTCATCTTATTCGGTCATAATAATTCCTGTTCTATTTTTTTAATCTCCTTAATAGTATATTTTCTAATATACTTTAACATTCGTTATCTTCTAGTGTCATATAGTCTTTATTCACTTGCTTGGGTGAATTTTAAGAAAATAATTATCATCAACTCAACAGACGAGACCTCTCAAGTGATAAACAGTATTTATTTCTCCTTTACGTATATGGCTGAACTTATAACTGATTTTTGCATAGAATCAGCGATGCTATTGTTAAACAATTCATTAAAGTGTTCTCATTTATCAGTCTATTCACTTCTGAAGATCATGACATCATTAGAAATGTTTACTTGGCTCTCCTCTCCATCCTATGTTTTTTTTTTTCAGTTGTATATTAGCAATCTAATGCGAACAGGTCGGATAGAGAAAAAGAAATATAGGAAAAATAACCACGAGACATACTCGATAGGCTTCAACAAATGGATGGCGTCGCGTTGTTTAGGAGAGATACCAACAAGAAAAGTGTCGAGAGCGACAAGCGATAGGGGATAGGCAAAGTCTATTATCACCTACTTCCTGTATGGACATGGCACAGAGGGAAGAGGATTAGAAAATGCCTCAAAACATATGCAGACGATATCACATTTCATGAGATTATCAAAAAGGTCTTGATGCCCAGAATCAGACAGCAGACCTATAATCTGAACTTTTTAGGACAGGTCAATGAAACGAAATGGATAAAACATTCAATACATCCCAAATTAAGATATTAATGTTTAATCATCACAAAGAAGACTTGGATTTTCTCTCGTTTTGAAAGCTTGCTGCACTGATCGTTATAATCAACACCTACAAGTATAGGCAACATATACTCACTTTTCCTGCAAGGAATATCTACAGTCTCATTTAATATCCGTGTATTATAATTTTTCTAAGACCATGTATTGGACTAACAAGTGTAAAAATATTTACAGACAAATATCTGTTATTTTAAATCATTTCGTTCTTCTCAAAGTGTCGTTTTAAACAATCTTCTTCGATTTGCTGTGTCCCTTCAGGTGGTAAACGGGGAGGACTCTCCACAATTCCTTACCACTAATAGCCTCTAACAAAGATTTTCTGTTTGTCAAATCACTCATGCGCTTGACCTCGATATATTTCTGATAATCTATAATTCAAATTAGATTTATTTATGTGTCACTAGACTACCGGGTTGATAATTTTAATGAGGAAGTAATTATTTGCATTATTTATATTTAGACTCTTATCCTTGTCATATGTCTGTTGTACTCTCCGGCTTTTCTCAATGGTATATCGATCTAGCTAATATAGTGTTAATTCTTGTCATATGTCTGTTGTCTGTAATATATATGTTGTCTGTAATATATATGTCTGTAATATAGTGTTAATCCTTGTCATATGTCTGTTGTACTCTCCGGCTTTTCTCAATGGTATATCGATCTAGCTAATATAGTGTTAATTCTTGTCATATGTCTGTTGTCTGTAATATATATGTTGTCTGTAATATATATGTTGTCTGTAATATATATGTCTGTAATATAGTGTTAATCCTTGTCATATGTCTGTTGTACTCTCCGGCTTTTCTCAAAGGTATATCGATCTAGCTAATATAGTGTTAATTCTTGTCATATGTCTGTTGTCTGTAATATGTTGTCTGTAATATATATGTCTGTAATATATAAGTTTAATCCTTGTCATATGTCTGTTGTACTTCTCCGGCTTTTCTCAATGGTATATCGATCTAGCTAATATAGTGTTAATTCTTGTCATATGTCTGTTGTTCAATATATATGTTGTCTGTAATATATATGTTGTCTGTAATATATATGTCTGTAATATAGTGTTAATCCTTGTCATATGTCTGTTGTACCTCCGGCTTTCTCACCATATCGATCTAGCTAATATAGTGTTAATTCTTGTCATATGTCTGTTGTCTGTAATATATATGTTGTCTGTAATATACATGTCTGTAATATAGTGTTAATCCTTGTCATATGTCTGTTGTACTCTCCGGCTTTTCTCAATGGTATATCGATCTAGTCATTATAGTGTTAATTTCTTGTCATATGTCCGTTGTCTGTAATATATATGTTGTCTGTAATATATATGTTGTCTGTAATATATATGTCTGTAATAGCTAGTGTTAATCCTTGTCATATGTCTGTTGTGACTTCTCCGGCTTTTCTCAATGGTATATCGATCTAGCTACTATAGTGTTAATTCTTGTCATATGTCTGTTGTCTGTAATATATATGTTGTCTGTAATATATATGTCTGTAATATAGTGTTAATCCTTGTCATATGTCTGTTGTACTCTCCGGCTTTTCTCAATGGTATATCGATCTAGTTAATATAGTGTTAATTCTTGTCATATGTCTGTTGTCTGTAATATATATGTTGTCTGTAATATATATGTTGTCTGGTAATATATATGTTCGTAATATAGTGTTAATCCTTGTCATATGTCTGTTGTACCTCTCCGGCTTTTTTCAATGTGGTATACTGATCTAGCTAATATAGTGTTAATTCTTGTCATATGTCTGTTGTCTGTAATATATATGTTGTCTGCAATATATATGTTGTCTGTAATATATATGTCTGTAATATAGTGTTAACTCTTGTCATATGTCTGTTGTACTCTCCGGCTTTTCTCAATGGTATATCGATCTAGCTAATATAGTGTTAATTCTTGTCATATGTTCGTTGTCTGTAATATATATGTTGTCTGTAATACATATGTTGTCTGTAATATATGTCTGTAATATAGTGTTAATCCTTGTCATATGTCTGTTGTACTTCCGGCTTTTCTCAATGGTATATCGATCTAGCTAATATAGTGTTACTCCACATATGTCTGTTGTCTGTAATATATATGTTGTCTGTAATATATATGTTGTCTGTAATATATATGTCTGTAATATAGTGTTAATCTCATTACATGTCTGTTGTACTCTCCGGGTTTTCTCAATGGTATATCGATCTAGCTAATATAGTGTTAATTCTTGTCATATGTTCGTTGTCTGTGTAATATATATGTTGTCTGTAATATATATGTTGTCTGTAATATATATGTCTGTGGTATAGTGTTAAATTCCTATTATTGGCATGTCTGTTGTACTCGGCTTTTCTCAATGGTATATCGATTCAGTTAATATAGTGTTAATTCTTGTCATATGTCTGTTGTCTGTAATATATATGTTGTCTGTAATATATATGTTGTCTGTACATATGTCTGTAATATAGTGTTAATCCTTGTCATATGTCTGTTGCACTTCCTGGCTTTTCTCAATGGTATATCAATCTAGCTAACATAGTGTTAATTTGTCATATTTCTGTTGTCTGTAATATATATGTTGTCTGTAATATATATGTCTGTAATATAGTGTTAATCCTTGTCATATGTCTGTTGTACTCTCCGGCTTTTCTCAATGGTATATCGATCTAGCTAATATAGTATTCATTCTTGTCATATGTCTGTTGTCTGTAATATATATGTTGTCTGTAATATATATGTTGTCTGTAATATATATGTCTGTAATATAGTGTTAATCCTTGTCATATGTCTGTTGTACTCTCCGGCTTTTCTCAATGGTATATCGATCTAGCTAATATAGTGTTAATTCTTGTCATATGTCTGTTGTCTGTAATATATATGTTGTCTGTAATATATATGTTGTCTGTAATATATATGTCTGTAACATAGTGTTAATCCTTGTCATATGTCTGTTGTACTCTCCGGCTTTTCTCAATGGTATATCGATCTAGCTAATATAGTGTTAATTCTTGTCATATGTCTGTTGTCTGTAATATATATGTTGTCTGTAATATATATGTTGTCTGTAATATATATGTCTGTAATATAGTGTTAATCCTTGTCATATGTCTGTTGTACTCTCCGGCTTTTCTCAATGGTATATCGATCTAGCTAATATAGTGTTAATTCTTGTCATATGTCTGTTGTCTGTAATATATATGTTGTCTGTAATATATATGTTGTCTGTAATATATATGTCTGTAATATAGTGTTAATCCTTGTCATATGTCTGTTGTACTCTCCGGCTTTTCTCAATGGTATATCGATCTAGCTAATATAGTGTTAATTCTTGTCATATGTCTGTTGTCTGTAATATATATGTTGTCTGTAATATATATGTTGTCTGTAATATATATGTCTGTAATATAGTGTTAATCCTTGTCATATGTCTGTTGTACTCTCCGGCTTTTCTCAATGGTATATCAATCTAGCTAATATAGTGTTAATTCTTGTCATATTTCTGTTGTCTGTAATATATATGTTGTCTGTAATATATATGTCTGTAATATAGTGTTAATCCTTGTCATATGTCTGTTGTACTCTCCGGCTTTTCTCAATGGTATATCGATCTAGCTAATATAGTGTTAATTCTTGTCATATGTCTGTTGTCTGTAATATATATGTTGTCTGTAATATATATGTTGTCTGTAATATATATGTCTGTAATATAGTGTTAATCCTTGTCATATGTCTGTTGTACTCTCCGGCTTTTCTCAATGGTATATCGATCTAGCTAATATAGTGTTAATTCTTAACTGAACACTTTGTTTAATCTATGGGAATACATTCATTTCGTTCCACTGCTTATATCTAAAGATACCATCTAGGTCTTTTTTTTTCGTATGTCTTAATTATGCTCATGTTCCGCATTCGAACACAGAGGAATATTAAATTTTAGTTGTCAGTACAATTTTCATACTTGCAAATGCAGAGTTAACTTCTGCAAAAACACGACGCTCATTAAGTGATCAGTACAAACTATAAACGAGACGAGATATCCAAAAATAGATCCGAAGCAATCTCAGATAACAACATTTGTTTGAGTGTAAAGAATTCAAATAATAAAATAGTTATAAAAATATATACTAGAGTTATATTGCATATGCAAAGCATTTGACAAAGTACGACACAAAAAATTATTTTAACTGCTTGAAGATCTTCGATTTGTTTTGGATTCATATTAAAACTAGCATCATAGTCAGGCGTTGCCCATGCAATTCAGAACATTTTAGTAGTAGGAGAAGAAAAATATATTTCCTTTTGCTTTGTGTAAACATGATGTTTCTCTTTGTTTTTAAAATAACCGGGGGGGGGAAATATTTACATTTTTTGTTGACTAAATTAATTCAATATTAAAAATAAAAACTATTTCTTTCATTTTAATGAAATTAGTTGTTTTGTGTGACATTGTAAACGACATTGCGTTTATTTTTGTTTCAAAATTACGGGTAATAAAAAATTTACAT
Organism: Ascarosepion bandense; assembly: GCA_037127315.1. Lineage (NCBI taxonomy): Eukaryota > Metazoa > Mollusca > Cephalopoda > Sepiida > Sepiidae > Ascarosepion > Ascarosepion bandense. Next base: position 14,431,132 of record JBBBDQ010000190.1, read on the forward strand.
ATTTTGCTGATTAAATGAATTTAACGTAAAAATAAAATATATTTATTTTGCTTTACTAAAATTAGAAATATAAAAACTATTACACTCTCAGTTCAGAAATTTTCGAAGAATATTTAAAAATATAGACATCTAATTTTAGAGGAAACAGTTGCATTAATGCCACACGAATTACAAACACTTTTGTACATATATTGTTCTTGTTTGAAAAAAACACTTTTTTAAAAAAATTTCTATTGTTTCAAAATTACGGGAAAAATATTCACACTTTGGTTTGTTGACCAAATTATTTTTTTAAAACATTGCAATAAAAATTAAATACAAATACCCAATATTTTTTTTTGATAAAAATATATTTTTGTCGGGTTTGAGACGTGTGATTTGTTTTCTGTTACGTAATTCAGTAACTATCTTATATCTTAGATGTTTTACGGAGCAAATATAAACAATCGGCTTCATTGGTCAAAATGTGCGAAAGGGAAACTTTCTAAACTTAAACTCAAAAAGTATGTGTCGGCCTGGCTCCCCTGTAAATATGTGTCCCTGGAATGTTTGAATGGCGTAGCTTAAAAAATGTAGGAGTGCATACCTTACAGTCACACTATGACTCACAGATTACCTTATATATATATATATATATATATATATATATATATATATATCACTAAAAACGAAAATAAAACCCCTAGAGTTAAATGGAAAATCCTTAAACAAGCAAGAACACCTAAATCTATAAAGGAGCCATGTTTCCTCTGTCTTTTCTTTTTTTTTAATAACCAGCAAAAGGCTGATAAAATATAAAAGACAAAAGAATCGTTTTGTTTAGAGTTCACCTCGTTCATGAACATACTTGGTGAGGAACGAACTCGGGGCTAAGGATACACATATATAGATAGATAGATAAAACAGTAAGATAGATAGATAGATAGATAGATAGATAGATAGATAGATAGATAGATAGATAGATAGATCTGGAAGCATACAAAAGAGAAATTAATTCAGTAAATATACACAAGTAGAAACCGATGTAAGACAAAGATATGCTGTTTCACCAGTCTTATTAAATCTGTACATTGATGGTATTCTGATAGAATTGAAGTCCTGTCATTATTTATGACAGGCCGCCAAAATATTTACAAAATAAGATCTTCAGATGATAGCAAACGAAGATAATTTCCATTATCGTCTTTATGGGCTAGAAACCCTAGAAATGGTTGCGAAAGAAACTAGAAAAAGGACTAAATATCCGCAGTGAGAAGACATTTTATGTTTGTTCACAAAAGGATTAAGCCAACATATGAATTATAAATCCGAGATGCCAACAACAAACATGTACCAAAATTTAGATATATTCGAAGCGTTCTAATACAGGACGAAAAATGCGAGACCGAAATCCGATGGCACACTGCGATAGCAAAATTTTTTTTATTAAAATGCAATTATTTAACAAACAGGAAAATTTATGTTGAAATAAATATATGAGAGTGAATGCTGAATAATCTTCTCACAAATAGAAAAAGTCTTGAGGTAGAAGTAATGTGGGTCTACATTTGCTGAAAATACTCTGGATAAAGAATATGTGCAACGGAAAAGTTTTGAAGGACACATATATTAACAAAAAAACAGTTGAAATACCTAAGCCACACAATGAGGAAGAGGGCTTAAAATTTAATAATCATTGGAACAGTAAAGTAGCAAATAACATGCCTAACGAACCTTTGCAAATCGATAGCAGAAAAGCATTGGAGAGATATTTTTTTTTTTTTTTTTTTTAATCGTATCACCCCAAGCAAGGCGGTAATGCCACTGATGTGCAGGGGGCTACGTAATAGTGAAAAGATTGGAAAAGAGAAAGCCGGAAACCACATCCTAAACAGGGAACAAGGGATGAGCCTCTTCACCTGTTCAATAGACGTGGGTGGAGTGTGAACCGGGTGATAGACAGATCTATCTACTCCAATTGAGATGTATCTACTCCAATATAACAAAAATACAAAATTCACTAAGAGCTACAAAAGCCAACATGGTGGAGAGTCATGATCACCAAATTATTGAATGTGCATTGCACATAAAAGAAGTTTGAAAGCCAGGAATTTTTATGATGTCTGTGCGTTATGAAGTAATTAATACTTTCTTATAAAATATGCAAAGAAACAACCAATATATTTCAGATACATATATATATAATACCAAACATCTACGAAAGATTATATGTGAAAAAATGTCCCAGTTTTAAATTTAGTATTGAATTTTAAATCATGGCGAATTAAATAGTTCTTACTGTTTAAGCGCCCACTGATATATGCACATCGTCACCAACATATCTGCAAACACAGATTCAAATGAAATTGCTGTAGATATGAAAAAGTCATTGATGTTGACAAATAAATTTGAAGGGCACAGACAGTGGCTGTAGTGAGGTGAAGATGGTTACAACAAACGCGACTAGTGTTTGTCTACCATTTCATAGCAGGGAAAATGTCAGACAGTGAAAATAAAAATAAAAACAATGAAACATAACAGAGAGAGACAGAGAGAGAGAGAGAGGGAGAGAGAGTGAGTGAAAGTTATTAATTCTAAAGGAGTTACATTAGAAGAGAAGCAGAAATGATGGAATGGAAACACATTAATAAAAAGAGAACCTAAACACAGAAGAAAAAACAGAAAAAATAAGAATAGAAATGAAAAGAACGAAGTGACAATGCAATTAAGTTATTGATTTCAAAATAGTAGAAAGAAAAATAAATGAATGGGGCAAAAACAACTAGTAAAAATAGGAGAGGAGGAAAAAAAAGAAGTTGAAGGAAAAAGAAGTTGAGATAAAGTAGTAGAAGAAAAAGAAGAGGAGGAAAAAAGAAGTGGAAGAAAAAAGAAGTAGAAGAAAAAAAGAAGTGGAGCAAAAAGTAGTGGAGAAAAAATAGTGGAGGAAAAAGAAGTCGAGGAGAAAAAGAAGTGGAGGAAAAAGGAGTGGAAGAAAATAGGAATGGATGAAAAAATATGTAGTGGATAAAAAATAAGTAGAGGATACAAAATGAATGGAGGATAAAAAACGAGTAGAGGAAAAAAATGAGTGGTGGAAAAAAGGAGTGAAGGAAAAAATGAGTGGAGGAAAAATGAGTAGAGGAAAAAGGAATGGAGGAAAAGGTAGTGGAGGTAAAAAGAAGTGAAGGAAAAAGGGGTGGAGGAAAAAAGAAAACCACGAACGGCAGAAAGAAAGGAGAGGACGAACGACAGAAAAGTAATAGAGGACGAACTACAGAACGACAGAAAGAAAAGAGGGGACGAAAGACAGAAAGAAAAGAGTGAACGAAATACAGAAAAAAAGGAGTGGACGAAAGACAGAAAAATGGAGTGGACAAAAGACAGAAACAAGGAGTTGACGAAGGACAAAAAGAAAAGATTGGACGAACGAGAGAAAGAATAGTATGGATGAACGAGAGAAAGAAAAAAGTAGACAAACGACAGAAAGAAAGGAGTGGACAAACGACGGAAAGGAAAGAGTTGACAATCGTCAGTAGGGAAATATTTGACAAATGACAGTAGGGAAAAAGTCGACAAACGACAGAAAGGAAAGAGTCGACAATAGAGAGAAAGGAAGAAGAGGACGGACGGCAGAACGGAAGAAGAGGACGGACGGCATAAAGGAAGGAGAGGAGGGACGATAGAAGGAGAGGAGAGGACGGACGACAGAAAGAAAATATTGGACGAATGGCAGAAAGAAAAGTGTGGACGAATGACAGAAAGAAAATATTGGACAAATGACAGAAAGAAAAGAGTGGACGAACGACAGAAAGAAAATATTGGACGAATGACAGAAAGAAAATATTGGACGAATGGCAGAAAGAAAAGTGTGAACGAATGACAGAAAGAAAATATTGGACAAATGACAGAAAGAAAAGAGTGGACGAACGACAGAAAGAAAATATTGGACGAATGACAGAAAGAAAATATTGGACGAATGACAGAAAGAAAAGAGTGGACGAATGACAGAAATTAACGAGAGGATAAACGACATAAATAAAAAAGCGGACGAACTCACAAATTAACGAGAGAACAAACGAGAGAAATGAATGAAAGGATGAACGACAGAAATGAATGAAAGGACGAGCGACAGAAATGAATGAGAAGGCGAACGACAGAAAGGAAGGAGAGGACGAACGACAGAAATGAATGAGAGGACGATCTAACGAAGGAAAACCAAAGGATTAAACGAAGGAATGAAGAATTTAAAAAAAAAATAAAATTATCAGCATAAAAACATAAGAAATTAATACAAATATGAGGAAATATTCAATAGAATATAAATTCGAATATCAATGACTATAATAATAATTTTTTTCACTCACGAATGTTTATCACACTCAAATTAAGCATGCGATGGGTAAATTGTCGCGATTTTTGTTTTTAAATTTTGCTTATACTCTTTGTTTTGAAAACGCTATATGAATATCCGTTGGGCAGCGTCTGTGAAAAAAACAACAAAAAAAAAACGCTTCCCTTGATTATGTGTGGCTTGCAGTCGAGAGAATGACCAAAAAATCCGTGTAACACGAAAGTTGAACTTAATGAAAGGATTATGTCGACATTCATCAAACTAAACAAGGAGACCGCTCAGAAGTTGGAGGTGATTCCGAGGTGGTCTGAGGCCGCAGTTAATCTAATGTCGATATTATTGAATAAATTTACTATTTTATACTTCTAGATATTTTCTGTTGTTTTACTAAACATACTTTTAAAATGAGATGTCAGTTTTATTCCAAATTTTGCGTAATTTAGAACACATTTTATATATGCCACCCTATATATATATAAAGAGAGAGAGAGAGAAAGAGAGAGAGAGAAAGAGAGGAAATACTTATCGCCTTTTCCATAAAAACAGATAATCCTCAAAACTAGTTTATATAATATAAAATATTAAATAGATAAAAAAGGGAGCTAACTGGATCAAAAGAGAGTTTATATCCACAGATTAAATAGAGGACTAAAGGAAAAGAAAAAAAAATCTTATTTCTGTAACTTATGCTTCAGTGAAATAATAAAATTCAGTGGAAATAACTAGCTTTTGAAGTAACGGAATAAAATTAATTTTAAATAAAAAGATAAAAATTTAAATTACCTGTTTATTTTGGATTTAGCTTTATCTCTACTAATAATTTTTCAGCAAATTCAGATCTTTTACTGTGAATCTTCTGTTGTTTTCATTTTTGTAAAGTATTGCATTCATTTATTTTTAATTTTTTGTGATTGTTATTTGTGGCTATAATTAATTTATTCTCTGAAGGCTCATTTAATATTCTATTTTACTGTTGCATTTGTAATTTTTTAGATTTGCCTTCATTTTTGTTGCTTTTAGATTTGTGCTTATTTAGTTTATATTATTGTGTGCATATAAGAAGAAGTGTTTTTGTGTTCAGTTATATCTATCTATTCAATTGTTTTGTTTTTGTATACATTTTTTCTTTTGAAGATTTTCTGTATATGTGGCAAATTAATCAATAAATTACAGGCTTAATTAATAAAACCAAAACATTTAGGCAAAATCCGACGTTTTTTATCAACATAGTCTTCTTCTTTGGTGATACACTGATTCAAAGGCTTCTCTAGTAGTTCGATGCTTTTTTTTTTTTGCAGAACAATTTGTCATTGGCGTGAAAATACGCCTCAGCTTCCGATATCACTTATTCATTGGAGCCAAATCTCTTTCCCTTATTAGGTCTACAAAGAGCCAGTCGTCCTTGGGGGCCAAATCCCTAGAATAGGTTGGAGAGGGAAGCAATTCGAAATGCAAATCATCTAGTTTTGTCATCGTTGCGATTAACTTTTGACACGGTGCGTAGGTGAAAGATAATTTTTCTACTTCATTTGTGTCTATTTTTGGCGATTTCTTCCTTCAAACGCCCAAATAATGTTATATAATATTCGCTATTGATGGTTCTTCCATTCTCAAGGTAATCGATAAGCAAAAATACCTCGCCGATCCCAAAATACGGACACCAAATTCTAGCCTACTGATGTTTTCGTCTTTGTTCGATTTGGACGGCTTTCATCCAAAACTGAAGACCCGTAGGTGTTTCAAATAGCATCAGCAAACAAAATATTTTTATTTATTATTTTTTACGCAAGTTTTTCTTAACTCCAACATAGAAGCGTTGCACCATTCTCCCTATCTGAAAGTTATTCCACCTCTTGTTTTCAAGTCACCCATGAAATATGTATATATTTTTCATAATTACAGTTCTGATTCGTGCGAAACGAAACAGGTTAATTGGTATTTTTTAAAAGTATTTGGCATGACTTGTAATAAAATTTATTTTGTGTTTATCAACGTAGACACACAGATTATATATAGAGGGAGAGATATATATACAGAGATACAGGCAACAGAATATGAATAAAAACATATTTTTAAAAAAGACCAATTTTTTATATTATTATAAATACTTACGAAAAGTTTCTATATGTAGAAAGCCAGGGAAGATGAAGAGGAATGAGAAATAATGACAAAGCTAATGAACGTGATAAACAGAAAACTAGAGAGGGAGTGAAAGTAACGGATAAAGACAGATTCATAGAAAAATATATAGATATTTACTCCATGCTGGTATTGTAGATAATCCTCTACATTCTAATAAAGAATATATATATATATATATATATATATATATATATATATATATATATATAGTTACGTACATGGAGAATAGGGCAATAGCGAGACAACATTCGGATCAGTTCATTTTTTTCTGTTCTATTAATGTGCTTTATTATAATAATAGCTAAATTAATATATGTACAGGCATTTTAATCGGCATATCGAAATAAATACTTTGTTATCATTTTAGACGGCAATGACCCATTCTTTATCATTCTTTGCAAATGTTGCACATTATTTGGCCTTGACATCTTTTTAGAAGTTTTGGAATGACTAAGAGTTAAATTTGCCTGTCTCTTCAGAAGCAAAATGTTTTATATAAAGAGAAAAATAAACGAACGTCGTAACTATTTAATAAAATCTTCCGTGAAAACATGTTATATTAATCCTTGTATTCATTGTCTGAAATAAAACGGATCGATAACTTTCAGCAGTTCAAAGATTAGATATATAGGTATATAAGCAGGTAGATATATGGGATATAAAAAAGAAAATTATAAAATAAGTTTGATTATCAATCTTAGGTATTAAAATAGTACAACACACTACTATGATAGCCTAGCATAAAAAAATGAATGTCTCATTTCTATTAGCATGACCTAAAAATAACTTGTAAAATTAAGATGTTTTTCCTAATTAACTACATCTTTTATTTGGTGTATAATGACGTTTAATCATTTACTTATTGGTTAAAAAATTGCCTTGTGTTCGATTTTCATTGATTGCATTAAATATATGTAACAAATTTGAGCTTAATGAAGAAATATACGTAGCTGTTTAGACAAAGGTTAACAGTAATTGTTAGATAAAGTTGATAAAAAATGGAAGATTTGGAACAGCAACATCTACCATATACAAACATTTGCTTTAAAAACATAGTTATAAAAAGATATTTTTAAAGTGAGAAAAACATAGCCAAAATGTAGCCTCACATTACACAAAGAAAATAGCTGGAAAAAATCATCCTTTCGCAGGGAGTCAGCTGAATAATAGAGTTGACCTTTCGAGTATTTTATGAAATGCCACTTAAGATAAATGTCCGGACAGCCAAATGCTCTTTAATGCCAAAACACGAAAAAGAAACAAGAGCAGAGACAAATAATTGATAGAAAAGAGAAAAGAAATGTTGAAAAACAGAGACAGATACATGGTAAGGTTTAAAGAAAAGTGAGTGTGAATGAAGCTAGGGCGTGGCACTATACACTGAAGCAATTAGGTAGGCTACCCACCCAAAATATACTTCATATAGAAAAAAGCATCACTTTGCAATATATATATATATATATATATATATATATATATATATATATATATATTGCAAAGTGATGCTTTTTTCTATATGAAGTATATATATATATATATATATATATATATATATATTCTCTGTGAGATTACAAATCTTTATTAATGTTATGAAAATTGTCAATAAAATTATGTGTATGCTTAGCAACCTTTCCCTTTAACTATATTTTTGGTGAAATGACTGATACGGAAATTATAATTAGTCGTTGTATTTACTTTTGCCAGCATTCTTACATTTTTCCGTTTGGTGGGAGTAATGTCGTGGAGTAATTGATTGTATTGCCCAAGTAATTCTTTAGCCATTTTATGTATAAGCGTGTGTGTTCTTTTATGCACAGTTAACCGAAGCAGTTTTATAGAAGTGATGAAGTTTAATTTAATAATCCAACAAATTCTATTACTTAAACTTCATTAGGAGATACCAATATTTGAGTAGACACACTGTTTAATTATTAAAGAACTTTTTTTACAGGCCTGAGAAATCTTATTGAAGAAAAATCTCAGAGGTCATAGTTTTCTTTAAAGTATCTGTGTCCTGCAAACCGCATTCTGTTTTCCAGTAAGATTGTAGAAATATCAGGGATAGGTCCAAGAGATGTAAAGTATAGCTCTGAGCATCCAAGTGTAAGTTCCATCAAGTTAAGTTTGTAGGGTTTTTAGTTAATGTTTAATCAGTGGCATTGTACATTAAAACCTCTTACATCGTAGGGGGAAAGCATCTCTGATAGTCAGATTTTCGGATAACGTCTATTATATTCAAGGCAATCCAGGTTATACTCATGCAAGTTTACGTATTCTTTTTAGTATAATTTATTACCTAGGTGCATAATATAAGGATATATAGAATAGACAAGATTTTTGCATAAACCCGAAGAGATTAAAATCTTCGTAATCGATAAAGAATACTCATTGTATATTTTTTTCCAGAAAATAACAGAATTTGCATTTTTACATTATTCGATCTATTTTCCTCTTTTTTGTTGCCATTTGTACAACATTTCGGCCGTTGTACGCTCCGCCCTTCTTCAGGTACTAGGAATTTCAAACTGAACCCTTTATTAAGAACACATGACCTAATGGATATAGAAGTTGGTCAGTTCCTGTGACTTGACCTGAAGATTTGTGTGTTCAATATCAGGCTACAGCAGTGGTTAACAAGGAAATTGAAGATTTAGAAGGTGATAACTCATGGCTTCCAGTCGATCATTACAACGAAAGGAATGAGAAAGGTATGTCCCAGTGATTGTAATAAATTGTTCGGTTCGAAATTCCTAGCATCTGAAGAAGGCCAGAGCGTACAAAGGCCGAAACGTCGTACAAATGTCAATAAAAATGAGGACAATAGTCCGAATAATGTAAATACTGTAAATAATACTTCATGTCAGCAATGTAGACAGAATTTAAAATATTTACACTGCTCGGTCCGTCGTCCTCCTCTTTGTAATATTGTGTTTCGGACATTGAACGCTACTGCCTTCTTCAGATAATATACTTTAAAATTTTGACAGTCTGTTTCGTTCAAGGGAGTAAGTATTCTAGTGCCAAAGATATATGACCCAATGGATAACACTGCTTCTTAGAGTAACCCAGTAACTTGACAAAAATCTTGCCAAGCAGATTTGCTTAAATCTTGGAGAGTTGAATTAATAAAGAAAAAAAAATAACTGTCATTTAGTTAACCAGAAAATGATGATAAGAAGAATTATGACAATCTACTCCTTGGACAAAATAAAAGTTCAATTCGAAATTCCAACTTACAACACTTGAAGGCCGGTCTTACAACTGTTGAATTGGCTTGAATATAAAAATAAAGATGAAATCAGTTCGTACAATGTAAGCAGTCTAAATAGTTAAAATATCTCAGCTCAGAAGTATAGAGAAAATTACAGTGAAAATTTCATCTTAACAATTGAAAAGTAAGAGAATGAAGATTCGTTAGTCCATTATACGTCGCAGTGAGTTTCCTAAATATGGTGATATTAGCTGACAAAACTAAGAAATATATCCATTCATAACCTCTACCATGAAAATAGAGATGGAATAGGGATAGCATAGCAAACAAATTTTAAAGGCTTTTGAACTCTTCCCACAAAAGGGCATGGGTATTGTAGAGTCCAAGCCAGATATGTCAGGAACATTCCATTTTTGTCATGATTCATGTATGTAAAGCATATTAAGTAATTGTTATATGCTTTCACTGAAGGTAAAAATTGAGATAGTTTTCCCAGCTTCAATAGTTAGTAAATTAAGGGCTATACAAGATTCACACTTCGACGATCATGTCCTGAAAGAGATATGACTGACTGGGCAGAAAAATATTCCGAAGTATGTTGCTATAACATTTGGCGGTAGACTGGTTTCCAACCAAGGCTATATAACGCAATCTCTTCTGCTATTTAATTCGGAGCTGGTAGGATAAGTAACGGAATAATGCTGGTAGGATAAGTAACGGAATAATTTGCGCGGAAGTAAATGCAAACCATTCAACCGGAATTCGAAATCTGCTCTCCAATTTCTCGATCTGAGACGATATCTACTGCACCACAAGGCTCTCTTAGGGATGTTTCAAGTATACGGATTCAATTTGAAATTGGATTTTGTTTGTTTCTCAACAGAAGATTGAAGAAATATATCTGAGTGTGAGCACAGCCATTCTCAAATAAACTAGTAGAGAAACACAAAGTTAACTCGCTGGATAAATATTCGAAATTCTTGGCAACAAAAACAACTACAATGTCAAATGGTTTACAAAATATTGACAAACTATAGAATCGTTGGTTCAATTTAAATTAAGACGTATTTTAAATATTATTCAAATAAAAGCATACAGTAATTATTCCTAACGGTGTGAAAAGGACAATTTTTATTATTGTATCCCTTGCTATGACACTCAGTTTGTATCAACAGTTGAATCACGGCATAATGTCCAGCAATGCTGTTTTCTAGAAAATGTGCAGTTTGATACACTATAGCTTCCATTTATGACGACAAATAATGCACGTCGATTGATCTGCTTAAAATGCTACATATAAAATCCGAACAGGCTGGTGAATCAAAAGCTATATTTTGCTGAAAAAATATATTAAAAAATAAATTAAAATTAAAAATTTTCTGAAAGTTAAAATTGATATTTGAAGAAATATAATTCAATTGAAACTAGATTTTATAACAGCCAGCACATTCACCATAACTTTCTTCTACAAACAACTATTTATTCAAGCATCCAGACTCCTACTTTGTAAGAACTTCTTTATTCCATCAGGATCATACTGAAAGACACATAATGAATTAATCTTTTTCTTTGAATGTCGGATTCTGAAGCCAGCGGATTAGATCAGTTTAAGTTCAAATAAATGCACAGAAATGGAGGGATGATATTTGATTTTTATTCTATAGAATGTTTTCACTGATTTTCTTAATATAATTCCTTAAATTCATGTTGAACAACTTGATATTTACTGATCCAATTGAAAAATAACTACTGAGAGAGTGTGTATTCTTTGAGCATCCTGCCCGAGTGACTTTTAAACTGTAGCAATACCGCAGACATGAATGTGAATAAACATGTCGGCGGGTTCAAATAAAAATCACGCTTACGCAGATTAACGTCTACCCGCAGACAGACACACAATGCACACACACACGCACACGTGCGTGCGTGCGTGTGTGTGTGTGTGTGTGTGTGTGTGTGTGTGTGTATTATTGTAAAATTTGTTGAGAATCCGACGGAATGAAAATGTCTAATTTGCTGAACCTCTATTTGCACAGGTGTAAAAAAAATAATGAAATAAAAAGAATACTTAAAAACCCGAGTTGAAATGCTTAAAATCTAATTTCTTTAATGATAATGTCAAAGTACAATTTAATCGCATAAAGTGAATTACATTTGGTATTCCTCCAGCAGCTCATCGATAAAAAGTGAAAGACGATTTTTTAAAACTTTGTCTGATTCATTGAGCGTAGGAGTATTTCGGTAGAAAAAAAAGCATTCTGTGTTGAATTGCAATGCGATATCAATCCTTACAGAGGGCAGTGAGTGTTGTCTAATTTCTACACAAATGAAGAATATGGATGCGACAGAAATGGGGTTCAACAGAAGGCTATTGAGAATTCCCTTGGTGAAGCGAATATAAAACTAATATCGTCTCTCTAAAATGACGAGATTGTGTGTATAAAAGGCAGAACGGAAGATGGGAAACTTGAAAGAATAGAAAAGTTGCTATATCCTACAATAGTTAGGAAGTATGGGAAAAGCATGATAACGCACCCGCGGAAGGAACGCGGCATATATAAACATTAGATTGTAAAACAACTAGATGTTCAAATTTTTAACTCTGTACTAGAATATATTACTTCGTTATTTCAGAACAGGAAAAATTCTTTGAAATCAAAAGAAAATGTTCAAGGTAATATGAATCCGCTTATATTGCTGTGGATATTACAAAATCTGCTCATAAAGCATTTGTCTATCTTTAAGATAGACTAATGTTGTTTGATAGAACAATTTTCAGATCTCTCAGGATTCAACATGCGCGCATTAATGATATGTTTTGAGAAAAAAAAACATACTTACCATAGAAAAAACAGTTTAGCATTTCAACGTAAAAAGATTACTTGAAAAATTGAGGATAACAAAAAGATAAAATTTATTAAGTGTGACAAAGGAAAGGTGATTGTGGAAATAACTAATCATCAACGTTCAAAATGAACAAGAAACATGAAAAGCAATGTTATAAATGAATCAAAACGCAGAAATATTTAAATTTTCTCCCAATTAAAGGACTGAACGATGAAAAAAAAAAAAAACATTTGAAAATTTATAATTGATATAAGGAAAAAGTTTATATTCTTACGTCTAAGAATTTTATTCTGTATAGTTTGTTATATCAAAACTCCGGGAGAGATCTGCAGCTATAAAAAGCTAAAACGAAGTACATTTAAGCGTGGCGATTCTGGCAAGGAATATGCTTATTTCTTTTGAATAAAATATACCAGAATATATGCTTATCTATTAAATTATCTGTCTATACTTTGATCCACCTATATAATAGAGACTTTTTGTGCACGGGCATCGATTATATATGCGCGTGTTTAATAAAAATCGATTATACACACACATTAAAATGAGACAACGAAAACGACTGATAATGAAATAGATTCGATATTTTTTTCAAAAAAATAAGTTTATTCAGATCTTGAAACAAAAAGTTCAAACTTATATTGTAAAATCTTATCAGGAAACATAAAAAAAATAATAACTTCATAACACAGTTAAATCAAGACAAAAGGACAATACTGCTGACATTAGTTTCCTCTGTAATTTTAATTAAAACAGAAAAAAATATTAATCGAGGATCTGATCCTGTGCTATTAACATAAGCTTAATATTCGCTATTATAATTCTTAACTACTAAATACTGGAAAAGATAGAGCTTATCGGGATATGTAATGTATGTGCGGATGATGTAATTAAAGTGAAATCTGAGAGCCGAGTTCCTTACATTCATATATGCGCACAGATCGTTAAAAAATTGCAATAATCTCGCAAATCCGCCAGCGATGGTATAAATTTTGGGTAGATTTGGATTTTCATACTCAGGTGTAGACCATCCAAGAAGGAAGTCAACATTAAATTCAAAACCAATGGAGAAAACAAATACAACACAGAAAATGAAAGGTACCTGAAGATTATAATGAATTCAGTATTCTTACTGCGGTCGGCATGGACTGATTTATTCTTTAATAAGTATATTTCACTGGTTAAAAAGATTTTTTTGATATTTCATACACTAAGGATTAAAAATCGGAGGGAGATTGAAGTGAACACATACTTGCATGAGAAATATGAAATGCACAAACATATGGGTAAAAGTATTTCCTTTCTCATTTAATTAACACATAGTTATAATAAATAGTAAATATCAAGAATCTATTGTCTATTGAAAAATATTAATATCAAGACGAGGTTATTTCATCTTCCATTGGAACATTGATGTGTATGTATAGGGGAGCCTACTAAAAATTTGTGTAAAATTACATTGATATAATTGAATATAGTTGAATATTCATAAACGATGTTGGGAATATAAATTATTAAAAAACGTGATTATATCTAATTTAAAAAATTAGTTCATTTAAATATGTACTTTTTTTAACAACCATATTTAATTTGTTGATGAATATACACCAGTAATACAAACAGGCGAACCTTTGTAAATTTAGAAATAGTTCGAATACCAATGTCTGCATCTTCTTAGTGAATTATATCTTAGCCGTGTACTGGGGTCTTGATAGACATTTCCTTCTGTTCTGTAAAAATAAAAGCACTATGTTGTTCGCAACCATTGCTTGTTAAGATACAAGCTTTTAGGTGATGGAGAGCTTCTTTGTGATATTTTTGTCTCTTCTATTTAAATTCTGGCTGTTTCGAAGTGTTTTGGTTTTAGTGAACGAATTAACAAATCAGTACTTTCTGTGGATTTCGTCTCCAAATTTCTATCTTCTGCAAGCTGATATACAAACATAATTCTCTAGACACAAGAGACAAAAGGCACGAATAAAGATATTAATGAAAGTAAAGAGACTTGATGTGGACATTGATGGTGATAAAGTAATATCATTTGATTTAGGGTACTCACTGATCTTTATTGATACTACGTAATTCTTATTCACATACAGATTCGCTTTTCATTCCAACTAACCTAAGAAACCTAAATGGGAGCAAACGACTTCACGGAAACGCGTCATGAATATATTTTCTACTTTGTCTCATAATCGTATCTTATGCTTCTGTTAATATTATACAAAAACACACTAATATATACATATATGAACCAAATTCTCTACAAAAAAACAATGTAGTGTACCAATTTACATGCCCATTCAGAGATTGCATCTCTGATACTAATAAAAAACCCAGTACAGATATTGGTTTTACTACAATCACGCTCTCCCGTAGACTTACATGTCATGTTTCTGATCAGAGTACAGTTAAACAACATTTCTCTGAAAAATATAAACATGTAGGTAATATAAAAGATAGATTTTTGTCAACAATACGGTGATCCTTACTCATACACACAGTAAGAGGAACCTGCAGATATTGGAGGTCATGTACATCAAATCTAAACAATCAACACTCAATGAAATCACCTTTAAATCCAGACATAACATATTACATTGCATTTGTCTACAGCGTTTTGTTGTCATTTTGCGCTATCACGCGGTGTGACGTCATAAAACCGCATTGCAAATTTAAGAACTGCGTTTATTATTTTTGGTAACTATTGCCGATGCCAAGAGGAGTTTTATGTCAACACAAAATAAAATCGTCGGTGATGGTGGATGTTACTATTTTTCAGTCTAAATAACCTCTCTGAAGATGGCCCATGTGAGCCGAAAGCTTAGAAGCAAATCAATAAATAATTATCCAAATGTTGGAGAATTTTTGTTTTTATTTTCAACTGAAATTAGAGCCAAAATACGATGTTTAGAATGGCTCATGATTAAACATAATAGACATTCGTTGTCTTTTGTATTTAGCAGCATATGTTTAGAAAAAATAAAAATAAATATATATATATATATATATATATATATATATATAGGGAGAGAGAGAGAAGAGGAATCAGAACATTAAGGAAGTCATTATCTATGTAATGATAATGTCGCACTAGTATATCCTATGTTCTTTAATTTGATGAAATGAGGGAGCAGAGTCATGGACGAAATATATATTTGAATGATTTTAGTTTTAGAAATTCAAATTCCTAATTATGACCAACAAATTATCACTATATGTATTCAAATTAATAATTTCATATTAATCATGCTATTCTTTCTGGAATCATTTTATTTTTAAAATTATTTGCAATAATTAAATGTTTTGCAGTTGCAAATATTTTAAATTTGACATTCATAACCAAGATCTTAAAATGAAACATAAAAATACATAAATCGTTAATATAAATTTTTATTTTACTGAACAATATGTGGGTACATGATGAACTGTAAAACTCTCCCACAGGAAAAGTCATTTCCTCTTTCTCGCTACACCCATAATCCACCTCGTGTCTCGCGAATGTCCATTTGTTAGCAGTATTTACAGATTGTAAAGTACGCAAATTGATGAACGAAGAGAAGGCTGAAGGAGACACACGAAGGAGGCGGACGAGAAAACATCAAAATTATTGACTTCTCTTCCGTTATCAATCGGCAGAATTGTACATTTCCGACTTGAAGATTACGTTCCTGTCATTTATCATTGGGTCACGATGTTCATAAAATCAGAAAAGAGGTGGTGAAGAAAGAACAAAATAGTGGTGGTTAGCGGGAGAGACATTAGTCATTACAAGCTTCACTCTGGTGATTCGCATTTGTTCTCATGAGCGAAAACATAGACATACCTGAACATTTGATTTCATGAAATTGGTATTTTATTGTATGTCGTGTTTCTTCAGGATATGAACGATCATAGCCCTCCACAACTTATTTATAAATTTAACAAATATTTACATACTTACTATATTATGAGTATCTTTTGTCATCAATTTTACAAGCGCGTTTTAGCCTTTCCTTTTCAGTTTGCTCTTCTTGTCATCGATATATCTTGCGAGTGTCAAATACTTCAAGAAATCTTTGCTCATGTGTTTAAAAAATTAAAGCTGGCACATTCTGATTCTAATAAAACTATTTTATTCCAAATTTTTCTTGTAAGTTAATTAGTTTTTATACATTTTATACTTTTTTTCTGAGTAACCAACTGTAGAACCACAACACATTTATTTAAGTATACTCTTTTACTGACCAAAATAAATTGAATTCACTGCAATAAAGTTGTTTAATATTACGAAGGAGTTCAATTCTTTTAAAGAAATTCTTTTTGTTTAAAATTTACACAACATTTTCGCTACTCCAATAACACTTCGGATTTGTTGAAAAAATTTCCATCTTCTATACATTTTCCTATTTGCATGATTTTGAATTCTCCTATTACTTACCCCCATAACGAGTCTTTTTATTTCTATGAATTGTATATTTTGATTATTTACAGTTGGTGTTTATACTTCTCTTCACGGATTTATTTAGTTTCTGGGACTTCATAATTTTTTTTTTTGTCTCTATGGCAGCAACATGGTTACATTCTTAAATGTTGATTTTGTACTAGCAGGTCTCCGTTCCCAATTTTACATTAAATATTCTTACGTTAATGAATATCACTCTTTAAATTATATATATATATAATGACTGTATTTGAGACGAAGCATCGTTTTCTTAGTATTCCTTTAAAAAATATTTTGTTTTTATAGTGTTTAATAACTAAATATTTATTCTTAATCAAGAAGATATAAAACTGAATATGTATTTATTTCGCAAAATGCATTAAAATTCCGTCGTAGGCCTACAGGTAGATATACTGGAAAAACCTCAAAGAAATAAGTTGAATGTGAATTCTGTGCAAATCAGAAGAGTTACATTCCTGACTGCGAAGTGTGAAAGAAATTAAGAATCAGAAAGTGAGCAGGATGTTTCCAAAAAATAAATCGCTGCAGACCCCCTCCTTTTTTTCGAAATCAGCAAGATAAGAGATCGACAATGAATAGCACCAATAAGACAAAACAAAAAAAACTCTCCATTTTCTGTAACACCTATTAGTACCAGTAGACTTTTTCTTGTAAAACATGCTGAAAAGTGAATATTATAAAACCCTATTTCATAATAGAAAATATTAAAATATTTTACAACCCTATTCTCTAGGAAAAAATGATTATAGTTTTCAAATTTTTGAGGCTTATTAATCAATCTCTCGGCTACCTAAAACATTCAGTATACAGCTAAATTAGTTATTGCATACAATTCATACGATTTTTAAACATTATTTCAATTATTTTGAATCATATATTAGTTATTACCAGTTTCTCTTGTGTTTATAATCAGTAACACGTTTGTAGCTCGTGAAGTAATAAGCTCATGCTCGATATATTATCGTCGTCATAAGTAATTTTCTTAGAAGTTAAATGTATCTGTTTTCATACATTTTTTCATTCTGCCACATTAGTTGTTAAGGATTTATTCTAAGATTTTATGTTAAACGTAATTACACAGAAAATAAAAGTTGCAACTTTTAAAAGAGGTCTAGTACATCAGAATTCAAGATTACATCTATTTTACTCAACTGTACATACATGCATTACTTAACGTTCTCAGGAACAAGCATGGGAGAATAAGATTAAAGTATTTAACTGAGGAGGTGACAAACGGAGTAGGAAATGATCTTGAAAAGAATTTTATTGCGCCAATCTTCTAGAGAGAATGTTTGCTAGGGTTAAAGAAAGATAATAATCATGCCATCGAAGCGGCATTGTAAATTGTGTGTGTGTGTGTGTGTGTGTGTGTGTGTGTGTGTGTGTGTGTGTGTGTGTGTGTGTGTGTGTGTGTGTGTTGAAACATAAAAATAAAAACTTCATGGCGATTGTCAGTTTCACGCTTCAAGCCATTTATATACCGTTGGTTGTCTCTGCACGTATAAATTTTAAAACTTAAGCTAGCAGTCGAATTTTCGTCTCATCTGCGCTCGAATCGTTTATTTCCTTGCGGCATTGTGTAATGTTTGTGTTTGTTTATTTTTGCAATAGTCTCTAGATATTTAAGGAGTAAATAATATATTGTTCTGAATACATGTGTAAAATAAATTTTTATTTTCCAAAGTACTATCAGATTTAATGTATATAATTATGTAACTTCAATTACTCTAGCAGATTGCATGGTAGCTATGTCACACAAAAAAGAACATTAAAAATGGGTAGGCAACATCAACATGGTGTAATTGCTAGCAAACTTGTCTCAGTAGAACCTCATAGTAGTGAGTTCGAGCGATACTGGGTACTTCGTATTTTCGGCCATAAGCCACTTCAAAACGGCAATTCAAAAATCACCTGGGGCTTCCCGACTTCTTGTTGTATAAATGGCAAGCTTGTCTCACTGAGATCATTAAACTTGAGTAGTGACTTCTATCCTGTCTATTTCATACTCTCGGCTTTGTGTCACATCTAAGCAGCAGTCAGAAAAATCACCATTAAAAAAGGGTTATATTATTAACTGTTTTATGAAGATGTTTGCATAAAGTCAAACACTTCTATTCAAATATAACGATGCAGACGCTGACTTCACAAAAAAAGTGTATTTTAGTTATTTAATCGCTCTGTGATTTCAGTCTGAATTCAAACATTTTCTTTAGTTACGGATGTTTAAATAATGATTCATTAAGTGAAAATACAGTAAAATTATTTACAATACGATTCCTTATTTTATTTCTTAGGAAGAAATATTTCCTTGAATAAACATTTCAAGTAAGAAAGAGAATTAAAAGCAAAAAGAAACACTAAAATCCATAGAATAAGTGAAACGAAAGGGAAGAACAAAAATAGAAGAAATATAGGGAGAAAGTAAGTGAAAGAAATAAAATTTTAGAATAAAAGAAAAGGCAAAAAGAAAAGAAAAGAAAGACAAACTATGTAAAAAGAACAAAAAAAAAATTTAAAAAAAGGAACCAAAAAGCATTGAGGAAGTAAAGGAAAAGTATATGAAACGTAACAGGAAACCAAAGTAAATGCATAGATATAAATGAAACGAAAATATTTCAGTTATTTTTCGCTTAACGTTGAATTTATGGCTATGAAGAGAACAAAATAACACAGACCCAGAAATTTGTATTAAATGAATCAATGAAAACCACTTTAATAAAGAAATAAATGCAACTGAACGTGTGGAATGTGAAAGTAACAGAGAAAATGAGAGAGAGAATTTAGTCCGAGCTGAGCACGCCGAGATTCGCACGTGTTCACTGTGTTATATCCGGTATTGTCGTTGCTAATACCAGCAAACTTCACTACAATCAACAGCGAAGTCCGGGTGGCTACCGATTGAGGGCTTCTATCGATGTATGCGAAGCGACAAGACATTTTATAATAACTACTTACATGAAACGAAATGAAGTATAATAGTACAGTCATACAGCGTATAGTGAAAGAAAGTGTCGGTTTGGGTTGGGGTGATGTGGTTGGTTCACTGTATGCTTTGCAGATCGTGCAAGGAGAAACATGTTCTTGTCTGAAGCATTATAGGAAGAGGAAATCAACTTGAATATAGACCGAAGAGAGTCTATTGTCTCAACGCATTAGTGTCTTTGTGCGATCAATGTTCTTGTAGTCGAGGATTTTGATCTTAAGCAATTGTTTATACACACAAGAGTGAGTGAATGAGTGAGAGAAAGCATCTAGTGGTTTATTGATGTTAAAATAACTTCTCAAGCATAGGATATGTCCTCATATTTAGTCTCATATCGACAGCGTTTCGGCCGTCTTCAGGTAATATACATTGTAATTTCGAATAGATCTGTTTAACCTAGAAATAAATAGACATCGTCAATGGAAAAAAAGAAAAAAACTAACAAAGTTGGCTGATGTAATTCAGTAATTTACCCAAATATTTATAAGCTCAATACCTCCCAGCAGCAGAAATAAAAAAAAGTGGATATATTTGAGTTACTAAAAAAAAAAAACAACAAGAAAAAAACAAAAAAAAAACAAAGATTTTATAAGAACAATCTGCACAAATCCGCGTGGACTAAATAAAAGTTTAGTTTCGAAATTCCAGCGTATATCAGCAGAAGAAAGCAAAGGTCGTAAAGCCGCTAAGATACAGTGAATCAGACATCAATGTAAATAGTGTAAAAAGTTCCAATGCCTCATCTCAGAAATATATTCAGGTGTGAAATACGTATTTAATTACAATCAAGCACGAAGCCTGATGAGAAAAACGTAAATATTTATATATATACTTATAATATGAATGTGTAGATAGATGGTTATGCATAAGAGATATCCACATAATAGAATACATAGACGAATGCTTTTGTTGACAATCATTTTTTGTTATAGTGATAGAGGAAATAAGTGAAAATATAAAAACACAAGCTTTAGCCTATTATATGATAAGGTTATCGAATATATTGTGTAAAAACTCGATTCGAAAAAGTGCAAAATATCATTGCACAGCAGTGAACAAACAGAATGCATTGATGGTTGCAGTAAATCTAGTAATATAGAATAAGCAATAAAACAAGTGTGATACAATGAGAGATTATAATTATGTTAAGTGAAATGGGAATAAAAAAGAAGTCATGATTCATTTGCCTGAAAGATAACAGTTTTGCAAAGAAGACAAAGTTTATAGTCTATTAATATTTTATTTCAATTAAACAAATATTAATTAACATAAGTTACGCACGCTAAGTTATATACATATAAATATATATATATATATATGCATATATACAAACACTCTTACATATAAGTATACATTAAGTATACATATGTATGTATATATATATATATACGTGCACACATACACACAGACATATATATATATATATATATATATATATATATACCGGTATGCACACTCATGAACGTACATATATACAAACATACTGAATAAACACAAATACAAACACTCATACATATATATACGCACATTCATATATATATATATATATATATATATATATATTCACGCCCATATGCAATCATATATACATAAACTAAACAGTTATGTTATATGTTTTAGTAGAAATCTTGAAATCTCTATTTTTAGGTAGAACATTTATGTTCAAATACTATATATGTGTGTGTGTGTGTGCGAATGTGTGTGTATTTAGATAAAGTATGAATTACTGCATGATATGCATCTTTCGTATTTTATAGCTGAATTGTTTTGAAATCTTCCAAATTTCAATGCATTATCAATAGTTATTTTTTATCTTTTCTTATTATTTTATTACTCTCTCTTTTATTGTTTTTCTTTCTTTTTTCACACTCAGTTATCCCTTGCAATATAATCGTTTTGATGATCATACTTTACGTGAAAATGTTTTAAAATGATCAATTATATAAACATATGTTATAAATCCCAGCGTAATACATGAATTTGGTAGAGAGAAAAAACTGAGAAAAAATAAAACGGAATTCATTTTGAAAGACGGCCCTGTATTTTCTCAACAATTGTTAAAATATTGGTAACATGGGAAATAACGTATTTCTGAAGTAATATGGAATAGAAAATGAGCATTTCAAGAATTTATGAAAATAACGGGTTATGATAAAATTGGAAGCATAAGAATCATATTTGACTCACTTTTCTGTATGCGTGTCTCTCTGGCGGTGCATGATTGTCTTTTAACGACATTAACATCTTTTCATGTATGAAAATATCTATACAAGTATGTACATGGATTCGTCCACAATGGAGAGTGGATTTTCAATGAGAGAATAATAGATCAAAATACACAGGGATCAGTTAAATACTACATTCAGATTCCTTCCGCTTTGAAGATGGAACCTTAATGCCAAAACCGATAAATGGTGTCATTATAAAATGGATAAAAGTTGACTCAGTGAACATTCTCTTTCAGAGGAAGAAATTAACAATGTTACACAAAACTTAATATTATCCATTCGTGTATCTATCTATCTATATATATATATATATATATATATATATATATATATATATATATATATATATATATAAAGAGAGAGAGAGAGAGTCAGAGAGAGAGTTTCGAAAGAAAGTATATACTTTCAATTTGGTATTTGTGTTTCTTCATTTTTTTTTTTTAGGATACACACGTTTAAAAGTTCCTGTATTTATTATAAACAATGTATATGGCGTTGTGGTGTAGTAGATATCGGCCTAGAACGAAAAATTGGAGAACCGAGTTCGAATGCCAGTTGAAATATTTGCATTCACTTACACGCAACTACCCTTGGGAAAGGTAGTAATCCTTTTCTTCCTTCCAGCTATGGATCAAATAACAGGGCAGATTTGGTTCTATAGACTTGGTTAGAACTTAGTCCACAGCAGAAATTAATGGAAATCTACCGCGGGAAAATCCTCGGCCCAGTCAGCCATGTTTCTTTCGAGACATGATCGCCCAAGAGTGTATCACACATGGAAGTTAACTGACTGATTGATATGGCGTTGAATATGAATAGTGGTGTAATGGATATCGGCACGGAATGAGTAATCCTAGGGTAGACATTGAATTTCAGTCGAATTCGTTTCATTTACTTATGCGCAAATACCTTTGGGAAAGATATAAAATAATATATTTCCACCGTCTATGGGGTGAATAGCCGGAATAATTTATAGCCTTGGCTGTCAATTATTCTAATAGCAACCTACTGCCGAAAAATATCATCTGCCTAATCAGTCATGTCTGGAAAGCGACATGAACGCCTAAGTCTATCACGTATGGCAATTAATGATTATTATGGCTTATATCAGTCTGCGCATTCCAGAAAAATATATATTAAAAATGTGCAATTCGGTAGTGTACAAACCTGTGTCCCATACGCAAAATTATCAGTTCAGTTATATGTAAAATCAAATTTATCAATGATAATGTGTAAAAAAGTAAGCTGAAATATCTTCGAAACTAAATAAAGTTGAAACGAACAATATACATCCCTTCCTTGATGTTAAATAGCCAAAATTAACTATTTTTTCATTTTTTTGTGAATAAAAAACTCACTTTTTCAGGCTTATATATAGGATGGGAATCTTTTGCTCCTAGGTTCAGAAAGACCAATCTCATTACTACTCTAACGCATCGTGCACATATGATTTGTTTTAATGCAACTTTTGATCATAAGATTGACAACATTAGGTGTATTTTCATAAAGAACAGTTATTCGCCGCTGGTTGTACCTGAAGAGCAATTCTAAAAGTATATGTTTTCGAGAAAAATGAGATTAAGATGTTTGGGCCACTAAAATGTCCTGTCTACCGTGGATTAGTTCAAATGGGCAATCCATTTTTGATATGGTATATTCGAATTTTTTTTGTAATTTCGGGTCTTTGACTTCACGTAATATTTTCTTTACACGACCTGATTTTCCCTCCTTTTGTAAAGAGTTCCTGCCTCTCATTCAGTTTAGTAATGTTGTTTACAAAGTTAAAAGTCGTTATGGTGCCGACTACATAGGACAGACAATCCAAAGATGGTTGGTTCCCATGTCACAACATCTAACCCCTTGTATTCGCGAACACCACCTTATTTCATGGAGATCACAGACGCCCGAATCTATCATTATCTATGTTTAAAAGAATGCAGTGACTTTTATTTTGCAGAACAATTTTCTTCGTTGTACAGGTGTTTTTCGACATTCTATCTCACTCTTGTGGAGGTTTAACGATATTGTCAAACCACATTCTCTGTGGCAACATGGACAATACAAGCTTCAACAGGAAATATTTGGATCTCTGGATGAAGGTTTGTAATGATGGGGATTTCCCCCTCTTTCTGAACATTTCCTAAATTTTATATAATTTTTCCCTAATTATAATATTCTTCTCCCAACATATACGCATTACCATTTTTTATCTGACGAAAAGCTTGCCTCGACATATAAGCAGATCTTTTGAAAATTTTAATGTTCCCTATTTCTGTTTTTAGCGATATTATTAAAAGTACTTTTTATATTTTGTTATTTTTCATCATGTTTCAACACCTTAAGTGTATATATACAAAGATTTATTGTGATATGATTCTCCAAAGATGATTATATCGAAGATTAATACATTTATTCAGAAATATATCGCAAAATCTACTATTATCACTTCTGTTTATATATATATATATATATATATATATATATATATATATATATATATATCCTTGAAGTCAAAATAGTAAATTTGATGTTCCCATGGGAACATGATTCAGCCCAGTTTACCAATTTAATAGGCATCTATATCCTAGACACCATTAGCAAATGTGTGAATCCTAAACAGGTAGAGTCTATACCGAGATGATAGACTTATGTTCATCCAGAATAGTAATTTGATTATGAATATCTAGAAAAAATCATTAAGATGCTAGGATGTAAAATAGAAACTGCTTCCAACTTAAAATTGTGAATTACCTAGACATTACCCTCAACCTTGATAATTCCTTTAAATCGTACCATATGTGTAATAAAATCCCTATCCTTATCAATATTAATTCTAACCACCATAAAGCCATTATAAATTAAATACCGAGGACGGTTAATATTAGTATTCAAGTCTTAGAATGTTTAGGAATAACAAGAAACTATATGATAAGACCCTCCAGAGCAACGAGAAAATTAACTAATTTAAAACACACTAATTATTCCGAATCGCAAAAGGCTACAATTAAACCTAGAAAAAGGAAAATCATATGGCAACCACCCCGTTCTTTAGGCTATCAACTATTAATATTGGTTTGATCTTTCTTAAATTAATAAGTAAACATTTTCATAAAGATAACACCCTAAGTAAAATATTTTATAGGTCAACGATAAAGATTAATTATTTGTGAAATAATAATATGTATAGTTTGATTAGCTCGCACAATAATCAAATTTTGAAGTGTATGAATCTAATGCATAAAATAGAATTATATTCCCCTGTAATTGTAGATCTAGAGAAAACTGTCCAGTTGAGTGTAAATGAAAACTTGCAAATATGATCTATCAGGCCACAATCTACCTGAGGAAAATAAGGAGAAATATAATGTTTATATCCGAATGTCGGCATGAGATTGGAAGCCACGGCTTTATACACACAGGCACTCCTTCACTAACTGTCATAGCGGCATCACTGATACACTGAATGGACTCTTCCAACCATTAATTATACTTCCCCTCACAGGAGGTGAGTGGGGTTGTTTGAGCCGAGCGCCTCGAAATCAGCCGATAGGTGGACTACGAATACTGCTAACCTAACGACTTTTTTTATAATCATATCACCCCGAGCAAGGCACTTCACTGCCAATATTGCGCAGGGGTTACATAGAGTGGTGAGAAAGAATGGTCAGTGGTGAGAAATGATGGTTAGATATAGGAAAAGTCAGAAGGAGGACGATAGACGGGTAAGGATACCGAGAATGAGGGTTGGGTAAATGGTGAGAGTTTTGGGAGAATAGATGCAAGTTAGCGTGATAGGAGGTGTCTATTGACCTTATATTTAAACTCCTCGAGATTGTAGCCGTCGGGAAAGCAGACACGTGGAAGGGAATTACACAGGTGGGAAGCGCGTGAAAAAAAGCTGTTGGAGTAGAAATTAAGGTTACATCTTATCTGTTTTACTGTAAAAGGGTGGGACCTAGTTGCAAATCTAGTATCTCGTGTAAATTCATACCTAGGCGGCACCAATGATCTACGTTCATCGGAGCAGAAGCCATGAAAGTATTTGTAGAAGAGGTACAGAGAAGCCACATCACGCCGGTGAGAGAGTGGTTGCAACCAGTCTGCCAAGTCAGTATCGATTACATTACAGATTCTCCGTTGTATTTTGACAAGAAACCCAAGGAGAGTGACTGGGGCACCCGATCAGATGTGGTAGCAGTACTCAATACACGGGCGGATGGTAGATTTATATATGTGCAGGATAGATTCAGGCGGGAAAAACTTCCGGGCCCTGCACAGAGAACCGACTTTCATAGCGGCGGATATGGTAATGGATTCGATATAGTCATTCGATTTGAGAGAGTGTAAGGCCAAGGAGGCGTAGTGTTTTACTCTTCTGGAGGCAAGCCTGTTCCATGCTAATGGGAGGTAAATGCGATTCGGACACACAGTCTTCGACAGAAAGACCGAAGACGTTGTTTCAGGGGACGTCACAGAGGAAGTCTCGGAATGAATCCCAGTCTGCTCTCTGGTAGCAGTATGAAATTCTGCTGGTCTGGGTTTCTTGGGTAGAGTAAGAGTGGATTGAGATGTTGACGGATACTACGGCGAGGTCAGAGTTTCCGACAGGGCAGAGCTGCCTGGTAGTTCAAGAGTCTGGGATGGAAGTGAAGCAGAGGTCTAGTAAATAGTCCCTTCCGTTAGGGTTATTAGACAAACGCGTTTGGAAGTCCACCACTTGCGTTAGACTATTACGAGTCCCATTTCTATGCCTGGGAATCGAATCGTCGTATTACACACTAACTCGTATTATCGTTCCAACAAATCAAGTTCCAAGTATAGTATTCTTACCGTATTTAATATATATGTATTGTCCTATTTGGTTGTTTTTGCGTTATTTTTACTGGACCTTTAACTGGATCCACGATAAATGGCGACGAAGATGAGATTCGAAAGAATTTATGCAGAGATTATAAAAATATATATAAAAAAGAAAAACATCTTCTCACCCGACAAGTTGCGATAAAGCGAAATGTTTTGTACACGTAGTCGCAACAGCAAGAAGCGACGACGATATGCAAAATATTCAAACGGAGATTTAAAGAAATACGTTTTTGGACTGCACTCGCCAGACGACAAGTGGCGACAAGGCTATTGAAAAGAACTCTACGTAGAGACAAACAAAAAAGAAAATCATTCGTCATTTACAACAAACGACGAGAATCGGAAAAGAATCCACACAGATATAGAAAGGATATATGTTCCCACATAAGTAACTTTAAGGATATTGTTAATCATAACGAGGTGGCTTTATAGAAGGTCTTATAAGCAAAAACGTTACTGATAGCAGGTACTTAAATAGAGGAAAGTCTACATGCACACAACTACTTAAAAAAAAAGTGTAATTCACGGGAAAAAACAGAGGAGTAAATAATAATAAAATGATCAGCAAATAGAAAAAGAAATATATGTAAGCAAGTTTTTCAATTTACATAAGTGATTTATTTTCTTCTTACACAAAAGAAGAAATTATTAATTTTTTTTGACCTACCGGAACATATCGGACATTTTCCCTCCTCACAGAAATAAATAAGTTGAAAAAATGTAGAATTTTCAAACAGTAATCTTGGAACTAATGAAAAAACAATTTGAATTTCAACAGAACCTAGAAGAAAAACAAGCAGAAATGCAGCTAAAAAATGAAACCAGACAATTGGAATTGCAGGAATTACTACTGAAAGATATAACTAAGAAAGGGCAGAACATTGGAAAACATTCTACATTTTCGCAGGATACCATATGGGATTCTATAGAAAATTTTACATACTCTCCTGACGAGGACAAAATTTTGAAGACTATTTTAGAAGGTATGAAGATTAAAAAAAAATGACTGCGAGAACTGAGCGGATGCAAAGAAATTGCGTCAACTGTTAAGGAAACTGTGTCTTATGAACATAAGATGTTCGACGATTATATATTACCCAAGAAAACTAATGAGTTAAATTTTTAAAAAAAGAATTGAGATACCTAACAGAACATTTTAGCCCGTAAACGTCAGTTTTCCATAGGAGGTGGAAATGTTTTATACCGACAACAAAAAAAAAAAAAAAAAAAAAAACTATGAAGATTACACCTCGTTAGAGGCAATTGCCAATAAACACGACTGCGATTTCAAACTATCAGAGCTATCGGACAATTTTAAATATTTAGTCATTTTTTCAGGGACTAGTCTCAAAAGAAGACTCTGAAATTAGGAGAATACTGACAAAACTACAAAACTAAACAGAATTTACATTACAGAAGCTAGCAGAAGATTGTCAAGTGTAAAGAAAGACTCAAGGGACATCAAAGAATCAGGCATGGCACATGTACGCAAAGGGAACACAAATATACATATTTTACTTTCCCCCAAAAAAATCAAAACCACTGGTGCCCCCTAGGTGTGAGTTTGCACTAGATACTACATGGCAACTAGGTCCCACCCTTTTACAGTGAAACCAATGAAATGTTATCGCCATTTCTACTCCAACAGCTTCTTTTCTCGCACTTCCCGCCTGTGGAATTCTCTTCCGCATGCTTGCTTCCCCGACGGCTAAAACCTACAGGAGTTTAAATGTAAGGTCAATAGACACCTCCTAACACACTAACCCTACCATTCTCTCCAACTCTCCCCCTATGTACATGTTAACTCGTCTATCGCCCTGTGTAACCCCTGCGCTATAGTGGCAGTGGCATGCCTTGCTTGGGGTGACATGATTAAGAAAAAAAATCGTTACTGATAAAGATAAATAAAAAAAAAACAAAAAAAATCTCATAGTCCGTGATACAAATGTGGCGCCCTTCACTGGTATAAAGACTGCAGATATCGATATAAAACCTGTTCAGCATGTAACAGAATAGGACACAAAAGTTCTCATTGCAGAACTAGCTAAGGGAACAGAAGCAGGGTAAGAGCTGCCAGAACGGAGTATGAGGACGGAGTGAACATAAAGAAATACACAGTAGTAGAGATTTTGAACAAAAGAATAAAATTACACCTAGATTCATTCTCCGATCTGACTATTATCAGTTTGCAAACATGAAAAAACTGAACGAGCCAACCATGCTACATACAGACATAATCGCTAGATCGGTAACGGGTAAAAGAATAAAATTCAAAGGAGAGGTAATAATTAATGTATCATTTAACTGAAAAAAAAAAAACTGAAAATGCTAGTCTAAAAAAAAAACCGAGAAAATTTTCGGTACAGATTGGATAAAAAAATTCGAATTATGGGACTTACCTAACAATACTTTCTGCCAGAAAGTGAAAAGCGAAAACAACAGAAGCAGAAAAATTTAAAAAGTTTCTCGACGTATTTTCTTCAGGACTTAGTGGATGTATGAAGGTAACTGCAAAAATAGAACTGAAAGAAGACGCACAACCAATATCAAAAAAGAAACGAAATGTTCTCTTCGCATCTATAGGAAAAATCGATAAAGAACTGGACAGGCACGTTGAAACGGGAATGTTATCAAATGTAGAATGTAGCAAGTACGCTGCGCTGACCGTCTACGTTAAGAAGAAAAAAATTGAAATTCATGTTTGCGTGGATTTTTAAACGGGCTTAACAATGCAATAATGGAGTACCATTACCTGCTTCCCAGCCCGGTGGAAGTGTTCACAAGATTAAACGGTGGTAAATACTTTTCAAAAATTGATATAAGCGAGGCATATTTACATGTGCCAGTGGATGATGAGACCTCTAAGCTACTATGCATTAACACACACAAGGAATTGTAGAGATTTCAAAGGCTGGCTTTCGGAATTAAAGTAGCACCAGCAATTTTTCAACAAATGATGGACACAAAGTTAGCTGAACTAGAATTCGCCATAGCATACTTAAACGACATACTAATAAAGAGCGACGGTGTGGAACAACAATCAAAACATATACAGGAAGTGTATATGCGAATCCAAAGCCATGGATTGAAAGTGAAAGAACAAAAATACGACATTTTCTTTGAAGAAATTAAATACCTAGGACATATCATAAACAATGATGGAAGAAGGCCGGAACCTGAAAAAGCTGAAGCAATAAAAGATATGCCGGCACCGAGAAATATCACGGAACTTCAAAGTTTCCTTTGATTGGTAAATTATTACCTGGAATTCATCGCTAATATGCATAAATTACGTGCCCCATTAAATGAATTACTAAAAAAAATAGAAGAATGGAATTGGACAGCGCGATGCCAAGAAGCATTTGAAAAAATGAATAAAACATTAACGTCTGACCTGTTTTTGACACATTATGATCCTAATATAAAACTAATAATAGCAAATGGCGCGAGTCGTGTGTCGTAGGTGCTTGCATTCTACACAAAATGGCACTCGGAAAGAAAAGACCTATCGCACACGCTTCTAGAACACTATTGCCAGAGGAGAAAAATTATTCACAGATCGATAAAAACGATCTATGGATCATATTTGCTGTAACAGGTACATTTATGGAAGAAACTTTACTCTGCAGACTGATCATAAACCTTTGTTGACAATCTTCGTTTCGAAGAAAGGCTTCCCAATATATAGAGTGAAAACGTTATTACGATGGGGAACCATCTTGCTTAACTACAGTTTTAAATTAGAGTACCTGCCTTCCAATAAGATCGGACATGCACATGTTTTGTCAAGATTAGTGCTAAAGAAAAACGAACCGCTGGAAGACTCAATAATAGCTGCACTACAATCAGGAGGCGAGATGGGGACAGTACTTAGAAACACAGCACGACAGCTACCAGTGACGTTACTAGCAATTAGGAACGAGGCAGAATGCGACGACTTCATTACAACTACGAAAAGAAAAATATAAGAGACAGAAGTCTTTCCGACAGCTTTTAGTTTTGCGATAACGTGTCAATGTAAAAAGAGAGAGTCGTAATACTTAAGACAGTGCAGGAAAGGATATTAAAGGACATTCATATTGGACATCGTGGAAAAAATCGAATGAAGCTTTGATGAGAAGCTATGCCGATTGGCAGAATATGGATGCAGACATTATGCAAATGTTAGAAAGATGTAAGTGTTGAGCCCTAGCTGCCAGAGCACCTTCAATGTACCAAAAAACTCGACCGAAAACTAATCGACCATGGTCGAGTATCCACGTAGATTATTATCTAATCACAGTAGACAGATACAACAAATGGTCGGATATTTTCCGATATAAGAATCCGACGGCTGAAAACACAACTACCTACATAAACTTGCACGGTTAGGTGTAGTAGACTGTCTGGTAACTGACAACGGAACAGATTTCCCTTCCACAGACTTTCATGAGTTCTGTGAGATATTCTAAGTAAACGATATCCGAACCCCACCGTATCCCCCACGTTCTAATGGACAAGTAGAGAGATTTGTCGACATTTTAAAAAGAGCGCTGAAAAAGGTATACGATATACCCACAGAAAAAGCACTGCAACATAGGATTACCACAAATAATAACACACTATCAGGACTGACACTGCAAAGGTGATATTTGCTCGAAAAATATAATTAGCATTTGATAAACTACTACCAAATCAGAATAAAAATCAAATAACGTCATTCGAACTAAAAAGGACTTTCAGACCAGAAGAAAGAGTGTATTATAAGATGTTTAACAACAACACTTCCTATTGGGAAGCCGGTATGATAATTAATCGGATTGGGAATATGTTAAATACGATTCAAGGTTCAAAATATACGCACAGAAGGCACATAAATCAAATTTGGAACAGGCGGTTTGACGAAGTCAACTCGCCACGGCAAGAAGAGAATATGGACACAATTTTCGGTTCATTTGATTTTCCAAGAACACAGACAGAGCCTGAAACAATAAAATCCGGAAGGAAGGGGAAGTTTACGGAATCATTGGTAGTAAACCATAATAGAAGAAAGTATTAAAGAATGGCGGCATCACCGATAGAGTGCATGTACTCTTCCAACCGTTACTTATACCTCCCCTGACAAGAGGTGAGGGCGAGTATCCTGAAGCGAGCGCCCTCAGAGTGGCCAGAAATCAGCCGAGAGTTGGTCTCCGAAACCTGCTACCTTAACGAGAATTACGTGTCCCTTTTCTAAGGCCGAGGGTCGAATCATAATATTCCACACTAACTCGTATTATCCTTCCTACTAACCAAGTTCCAAGTATTGCATTCTTTCCGTATTTAATATATATTCGTATTTTCCTACTTTCACAAGTAAAAGAGAAGATTACGATGAAGAAGATTACGAAGAAGGAAAAGAAGATGAAGTAGAAAGAGAAAAGTGATGAAAAAAATGATTAACAAAAATAAAAAAAATCAATAATAAGAAGAGGAAGCTCAAGAAGAAGATTAAGAAAAAGAACAATAAATTCAAGGAGGGGAGGATCAAGAAATAAAAACAATAAGTAAGGACAAGTATGAGAAAGATAAGTGCAAGAAAGAAGGACAACAATATTATTACTATTATTATTAATATTACCAGCATGTTATTTTTGTTGATCATCGAGTTGTTGAAAAGGAACTTGGCAGAAAAAAGTGAATTTATTTGCCGGTATGGAAGCTGAATTTACCAACTTATATTAAAACAATTATTCGTAGGATCTTATAATTAATACTATATTTTGTTAAAAGTACTGAAAATTTAATGAATATTTTATAATTCTTACCAGACTGAATGATTACGATCATTCAATTGTATGTATATATATATATATATATATATATATATATATATATATATATGTGTGTGTGTGTGTGTGTGTGTGTGTGTGTGTTACGAAAAATCTTGAAGATTAAAGAAATGGTTTTAACTACTGACATATTGAAATTATTTGTTTGAATTTTAATACTTTTAATTTTAATAGTTTTAATTATGATTTACGAAAATAATCAGGCCGGTATAAATAAATATATAAATATACTGTTAGATTAAATTAGAAACCCCAATAATAGCCCACCACAGAATAAATGTAAAATAAACTCAATAATCTATCAATGCAACATAACATCAATTGAAAATCTCACTATAAATAAAGTGTATATCGGATCTACTAAGAACAATATTAAGCAGCGCTGGTATATGCACTTAACTTCATTCAGAAACAACTTATATTGAAACCAAACATCCCTTTCCGCATACTTTTGGAAACTAAAGGCTTCAAAACAGAAAACCAAAGTAAAATGAAAAATCTAAGAAAAAACTAGATCTTGCAACTCATTTAACAACATCTGCCATTTATGTTTACGTGAAAAGCTACATATTCTAAAGTGCCCCAACTGTAGCGAACTATTAAACCGTAGAGATGAACTAGCAGTATTATGCAAACATCGAAAATATGTCTCGTTAAAATATAAATAATAAAAAAACACCCCATCCACAAGACCCCACCAAAAATGCAATAAATACACATAATCAACCCTCTAAATAAATAGAACAAAAAACGCAAATTAAAAGAAAATAAATCTCACACCATACCAACAATAATTCCATATACCTGTAAATAGTAGAAAAATAAAAAGTATCGGCACTGCATAAAAACAAAAAAAAAACATATATTCCAATATAAAATACCTAAACTAAACGAAAAAGCGACCTGCCCAAAACTAAGCTACCCGACGCCCTTCTCTTAACCCAATAGCAGAATCACTAGAACCAAAAACAGACGACTAGACCATTCTAAAACTCCCTACACCACATTTATTTACATCGCTCTTATTAACAGCGACGCCACTTCCACCAAATCCAGATAAAATGAAAAAGGAATCTGGCTTAAACTAAGCCACCTGTCCTAACCCATATATTGAAAGACTACAATACGGTCGACAAAATAAAAATACACTCCCAACCCTACTTTTACTTAATCATATGACCACAAATAAACCGTTTTCACCATTTAATTTTCCTTCCAACTTTGTCATCCGATGAAAAACGCGTAAAGCAGCTTTGAAACGCGAAAAAGTTTGTGTAGTGATACTATGAATTTATAAACCATTGTAACAACTATTACAATATATATATATATATATATATATATATATATATATATATATATATATATATATATAAGTCAATCACAACACGTCATTTATATTAATGAGAAACTATATTTAATTTCTAGGAGCTAAATTAGCTCATTTCATTAGCCCACACTATTTTCGTACGTAAATCCAAATGAATACCTATTCATAGTAATGTTATTATTTTTTAAAATGATCTAGCCATAGGGCTTGATGTAAATAAATTTGTCTATTTTCAGAGCCAAATATTTCTATTCTTCAATTAAAACTCCTAAATTCACATGTGTCGTTTTATCATTTCTGCGAAGTAAACTCGCTTCGTCAGCGACCGTTTATGAGAGAAAATACGAAAAGAAGAACTTACACCGGAAGTTCAATTAAAACGAATGCAAAAGAAAGTAATGGGAACGAAGACTGAGAGGAGGAGATTAAAATGAGATTAGATTATGTTAGAAGATATGCGTCTAGATGTATTTACAGAGGGAAGTGTGAGGAAAAATATAGAGATGGCAAAATGAATTCAAACGCGATCTTTGAAAAGGACATTTAAAGATTACATACCTGTAAAGTAATCAGAAATAAGCGTGTCAAAGAACGGTAGTGGAGAAAAGGGAAACGAGAATTGAAAAGAAAAAATGAAAAAGGAAAACAGAGGAGATAGGATAACTTATATGCGAGAGGAGAAAAATCGAGAAATGAAAAAAGACAGAGAGGAAACGTACGTTGTATAAGCAGTCGTGAAAATTGTTAGCCAAGAATAGCTTTCTCCTCGTTTTTCGTTTTCCCTTTCCACATTTCCCCTTATTCTTTCTCCACTTCCATTTTTTATTTCCATACACATATTCGATTTTTATATGTTCTTTTTAAAGATCAAGTTTGAATCCATTTCGCGATCTCTCCATTTTACATTCCTCTACCCTACACTCTCTAACGTCTAGACACCTATCTTCTAACATAATCCACTCTCTCTATTTTTTATCTCCTGTTCATATTTTTCTCTCTAATTTCTTGCTTAGGCCCTTTTTTAAGTGAACATCCTATGTATGAACTTTTCGAATTTACCATAATAACGATCGCTGACGAAGTGAGTTCTCCTCGGAGAAATGATCAATCGACACACGTCATTTTCGAAGTTTTATTTGTAGATTATAAAACTATATATATATATATATATATATATATATATATATATATATATATATTCGAAGCAAGATGATAATATCACTAAGACGCAAAAGCTACTGGGAGTGAAAGTGAATGAGAAGTTCTTAAAAAGAACCAGAAAACAAATCCTAAAAAGGAAAACAGAGACACTCATTTACTTCAGATCAAAAACGCAGGGTGTATTGTGAACCGGGTTATAGACGAACCTACACTTATTGAAGGAAAAATAAGATAAAATTGAACACCCATGTATATTTCTATGAAGAAACATTGAAATCAACATTATTTCTTTCGGATTCCTCTTTATTGCCATATTCCCAAAGTATCGGCTCCGATCTTCTTCAGGTGATAAAGGGAATTTTTAAACGAAACCTTTCTTCAGTCCACAGAGTACTGAACACAAAACACTTTGGTTTAACTTTCTTTTCGATTGCTCGATCAACATTTTTATCCACCGGTGAATTTTCTCATCCTCTCCCCATAACTTCGCCTATCTCCCCTGTGTTCGTTTTTTTTTCTCTTCAACTTACGTTTCCCTTTTCTCCACTACCGTTCCTGTGACACTTACTCCTTTCTTTACAGATATGTATCCTTCAGGCATGTTGGAGCATTAAAACGGCCGAAACGTTGTAAATATTGCAATAAAAATGAGTAGAACAGTACAAAAGTGATAATTTGAAAAATACATAGAAAAAAATACGTGAGTGAAGCGGAAAAATTAGAATTTGAAATAGATTTTAGAAGGAACCAGAACCTTAATCCTAAATAAGAAACAAGAGATATATTTCTAATTTTGTCCAAAATAGCGTGAAGGAATGCAAGCTGGTGAAGCCGTCATTAATAGTGCGAACTGTAGTAGAAATTGATATCGTCTAACGATTTTTCATCAGTAGTAATGGCTAAAATAATCTTAGGCTAGAATGATAAATAATTTTAATATTACTGCTAAAAATACATATATTGATAATATGAAGAAGGTAGAAGAAATTACAATTATCATTTCTTAATAATTGCTTGTCTGTCTAGTTTCTCTCTTGATGCTTAGTAGACGATGAGAATATAAAAATTAAAGAATTTGGTAAAAGTATCTTCTACTTGAATGATTATGCAACGTATGTGCGATAGAACATTCGATTTCTTTCAGACGGTGGAGAGAGAAAAAGAAAAGCGTTCGACTTCTGCGTATACTTAAACTGACAAGTTGAATAATTAAAAAATAATACTCATGTTATTTTTTTGTTTTGTTTTGAAGATTTACTTAGGCGAGAGATTGCATGTCAATAGCTTCTTGGGCAGATTGTACTGAAATCCGATATATATATAAGTAAATTCTGGGGATGTCTGTTTCGAACCGGTCTGTTTTCGCTTGTGAGTCTTCCTGTAAGAACATCAGAGTATATGTGGATTTCTAAAGTTCTCTTGATATTTCTGGTATATATATTTTTTCTATATTCGCATTGACTATAATGTACGCTTTGCAGTCAGTGGGCAAATCGAATTATTATAAAGATATATAATGCAGGAATCGAATCTGTAAGTATTTTCCTGATGTATTGACATTTTGTAAGTTTTTACTGTAGCAAATGAAACCGCATATAGAACTTTTTGTTACATTTCGATTTAGCTGCAGTGTTGATATAGAGCAGAACTAGAAAACAGAAATTCAAATAAGCAAGCATCTCACATCGCAGGTCTTCTTTCGAAAACCAATATGGAATTAATTTCTGCAGGTCAACTGCTGATAACTCCGTCATGTGCCGTGTCTTTTCAGGACATAGGCGATCATGGACTTCCACTTGGGTCTATCTTTTGTCGCTCTGAATAATTTTTCTCTTGGTGTCTCTTCCAAGCCTCGTTCCGTGAAACATTAGCTCAGACCTAACAGGTACGTCTCGCGCTGCTTTCCCCTAACTCTTCTTCCATTTATCCGAACTGCGCTTATCAAGTTCTACAGGTCTTCATTTCTCATCACGTGCCCCAAGAAACTCATTTGTCTCTCCCTGATATTTATTATCAGTTTTTTCTCGTTTGCATCCTTTCCAACACCTCATCGTTGCACACTTGCTCTGTCCATGGTATTCTCCACATCCTTCTGTAAACTCACATTTCTGATGCCTCAAGCCTCTCCTTTATCTTTGATGTGATCGTCCACCCTTCACATCCATAGAGAAAGAAATATAACATAGCAATCCAGCAGTATTTTCTTTGTTTCTAATGAGATTTTTCTGTCTTTCAGGACTATGGCTAGCTTCTGAAATGTTTATTTGGTTATGCCAATGCTTTTTTGGATCTCCGTGTCGGATTTTCCATTCTCTTCAAAATAATTCCCAGGTATTTTAATATTTTTCTTGTTTTATTTGAGATTCTCCAACTTGCAGTTAGCATATTGTCCTCCACTTTTTCCTGATAAACATGCATTTAGTTTTCTTGAGATTTATGCTCAATTCTTTCCTTTCACTTTCTTTTCCTTTCCACTGCTGATACACTGAGGATAATTGCGAAAGTTTTTATCAAAAGCTAGATAACAAAGGTAAAACTTGGCACTTCGAATTGGACATCTCACAAAGCTTTCGACATGGTTTGGCATACAGTTTTTCTTTAAAAGTTGAAAAGTTATGTTCTCTCTGAAATATCTGAACTGGAGCAGTTCTTATCAAATGATTAAATAAAAGTTATCCTGCACCTCAACACTTCTAAATTCTTTTACAGTAATGCAGGTGTCTCCCACAGGTATCATTTGTATTATTTTGTTTTCAGTTTTCATTAATGACCTTCCCGATGGCATCTGGGTATACTCCTACCTCGATAATATGTTTTCTCAGTTTGAATAAGTCAAAGTAGGGGCTGGTTTAAAAATAAAATATTCAGTCTGTTAAATGGGGCCAAAAATGTTTTGTAATTTCAACCCTTGAAAAACTTTTGAGAGACCACTTTCTAATTTTCATCCGCATGGCTGATACTAATCTCTAAAAAATAACACCTTGGTTATTTTTTAGAGATTCTTGGGAAAGAATTTCAAAGTACATGATTTAGAAAATAATATTAAATCCATTTTTAACAACAACTAGAAATCATGAGAACAATGATTGCATAAACCTAGATAATGGAATGCCTGATGTTATTAATCTCTTCAAACTTACTCAAGATTTTAACGAGGTCAATGCAAAGAAATGGAAAATACAACTAATCAAAGAATACGAATTCCCAGGAGCGGTCACAATCAATTATTTTTTCTTTATTAAGAATTAAATGAATAAATATAATATTTAAATCATATATACTTTTTTAAACACAGTATTATTATATTATAGTCGATTAATCAAACTTGTTTACGAATTTCGAAAATCACTAATTATAAGAAACCGCGTATCTTATTTTGATTTGAATAGAGAATCGAGTTAGAAAGAATTGGCAAATTGGAACAAACAATAAACTTTTAAGAATTTTTTTTTAATCTGGTAATCTTATTTTATAGTCATAAAAAATACATTTCTGGTTGGAGAGCTATTAGTAAAGCAAAGTTTTTGTAGAAAAATACGAAAAAATGACAATATTTCGAATTACTTTAATTTAACTTAGAATTTTATACGGCTTATCAAACATTTAATATTATTTACAGAGAGAAATATATTTTTGGCGTATAAGAATATTTTCCTGATACACATCATAATATTTGAACTATATCTGGGGAAATTCATTCATATATTTCCGGGGATATTTTTACTTAAGTTAATATATCGAAACTAATGTCTATTGAAATTGGAATCTCAGGGTAACAATTTATAGCCAATTTCTATTTGTATCACACACAGAAACATCCAAGCATACAGGGCTTGGTATTGCCAAGCGGGTTGTTCTCTTGTTAATGACCAGAATGAAAGCTGCTTATTTTGGCTAAAACAGGTGTTTCAACGTAATGACGCTGCAGACGTAATTAGAAATACATCAAAAGGCTTAACAAGAAAAAATTACAATTATTTGTTTTATTATGGAAATATATTCGAAAATCAGAAATGAATGAGAATACATAAGAAAAAGATTTATAACAATCTTTCTATATATGTTGAAATTATCATGAACATATATAGAGGTATGGTTAGAAAACCAACGAAGCTGCTATCTAATAACCACCACAGACAATCGTCCCTCCCGCCCATTAACATGGATCAGACTTCTCTCCCTGAAAGTAAAACCTCGGATTAACTCTCACATCAGACCCCAAGTAGAATAACTATATAGAATCCATAGCTAAATCTGCTGCTAAGAAAGTTGGTCCTCTGTGTAGGGCCAGGAAGTTTTTCCCGTCCGAAGTAACTCTGCACATATACAAATCTACCATCCGCCCGTGCATTGAATATTGCTGCCATATCTGGTCGGGTGCTCCTGTTATTCACTTAGGTGTCCTCAACCAAATCCTGCGGAGAATCTTTAATGTGATCGATCCCGACTTGGCATCTAGGATACAGTCGCATTCTTACCAAGTGTGGCTTCCCTGTGTCTCTTCTACAAATACTTTCACGACTTCTGCTCCGATGACCTTAGCTCACTGGTACCACCTATATATGAATTTCCTCGAGCCACAAGATTAGCAACTAGGTCCCACCCTTTTACTGTGAAACCAATAAATTTTAAACGCAAATTCTACTCCAGCAGCTTCTTTTGTCGGACTTCCCGTCTGTGGAATACGCTTCCGCATACTTGCTTTCCGACAGCTATAATCTCCAAGAATTTAAATGTAAAGTCAATAATCATCTCCTGTCTCACTAACTTACATCCTTTCTCTCATGCTTTTTCTTCGTCCTCTCCACTCTCACCAGTATTCTTTTCTCCTAATCTCTACCTGACACCCTCCTGCAACTTCTCATTCTTTCTCATAACTTTCCTCCTATGTAACCCCCTGCTCAACAGTGGCATTAAAATGCTTTGCTTGGGCGACACGATTATATATATATATATATATATATATATATATATAAAAGAAATAGAAACCCACTAATTGGGAAGCAAACAGGTGATTGTGTAGCATGGTTATGTCATCTTATATAATAATGATGTACTTTGAGATGGCAATTGATAACTACATTTGTTGTTTTGCAATGTTGTGTCAGTACGCTAATATTCATAGTAGTCATATCTATTAAACAAAGTGACTCTCTCTCTCTCTCTCTCTCTCTCTCTCTCTCTCTCTCTCTCTCTCTCTCTCTAAACAGCAAAACAGATGTTTTCTAACAAGGGCAATGATAGTCTATTTAGTATTAAAGAACCTGACATCGATGGTCTGACTACCCTTATTTTCACAAATAAGGATTTTTTCCGACAATTTATTAGTAACGGAGAAGTAAAGGTGAGTGACAGTAAATCTAAACTTAGGATTTACATATTTTGAGATAGAAAACATGTGTTTTAAGTAAAACAATTCGTCATCAAACTAACCGCTGATTTGTGAATAAATTAAACAATGAAAACATGTCAGAACGGAAATTTTGTAAAGTGTTCTGATCGAAAGTAGTCTATCAAATATATCTAATTTAGAAATAAGGTATATTTACATCAAATTGTGACATTTTGCTATTGGCATTGCCAGTTTCTTTTTAATCCTTAATTTATTCTTCTTTATTTTACAATCACAATGTTAAATGTGGAAATTTTATAGAAGAAATAAGAGTTGCGTAAACGACAAAATGGAGATAATTGCAAATTTTTAGTGAGGTTCTAAATAGCTGGAAACATTTCTGTGAACAAATTACACAGGAAACAGAGCAGTTGAAGACAAAAGAAAATAGCACAAGCTGGCTCTGCAGATTCGACTATATAATCAGTGAATACAGGTAATTATCAGGGAACTATGTGAAAATATCCATGATAGCAGAATATGAAGATTCACTGGAAGTTGCTTTAGCTGCTGCGATTAAATTTCAGAAAACAATAGCATAGCAGAAATCAATGTTATGTAAAGGAAAAAACAAAAAACATTTGAACACTGAAAATTAAACAGATCATCTGAATTTGGAATGTAATATATGTCTAATATATATTAAGGAAAGGAAAAAAAAGCAGTATACCATTTAATCGTGATTTTCGTATAGACAACAAGAAAATAAGCATAATGAAAGAAAGCGATAGATTTGGAAAGTACTTTGACAGAGACAGATTATAAAATGCATGTTCGAAATTTTAAGTGAAATTTATTCCGTTTTTATTTGGTGTGCATCCAAAAATTACAAAACAATAAGCGAAAACTTCTAAAAGATATACAATTCTGCGTAGTAATAACGACAACACAGGCAGTGGAACAGCAAAATATAGCTTGTATACCGATTATTTCACTGAAGTGTTAAGAATTGCTCATCTTAAATATACAAAAATTATCAAAATACACAAGCAACTACACAAACATAATATCAGGTTGTACTCAGATGAAAAGTTTATACAAAAAGAATATCAGGCCGTACACTGATATAAATCTATGCAAAGCTAATATCAAATAGTACACTGATGAATAAACAATACAAAAATATATCAGATCGTACACTGATAATAAAACAATACGAATAGAATATCAGATCGTACACTGATGGTAAAACAATACGAAGAAAATATCAGATCGTACACTGATGATAAAACAAACGAAGAGAATATAAGATCGTACACTGATGAAGAATCTATGCAAAGTGTATATGAGATCGTACGCTAATGAAAAATCTATGCAAAGAGAATATATG
Organism: Ascarosepion bandense; assembly: GCA_037127315.1. Classification (NCBI taxonomy): domain Eukaryota; kingdom Metazoa; phylum Mollusca; class Cephalopoda; order Sepiida; family Sepiidae; genus Ascarosepion; species Ascarosepion bandense. The sequence continues at coordinate 14,473,203 of JBBBDQ010000190.1, forward strand.
GTACACTAATGATAAATCTATGGAAAGAGAATATCAGATTGATCACTGATAAAAAATCTATGCAAAGATTAGCTCAAATCTTAATTACATGAAAAAGTCAGAACCCTTATTCGTATATAAATATTATTAATAACATTTTAAAAAGCAAGAAATAATATAAATTTTTAGAATGTTTTCCGATTAACATTTTCTTTAAGATAGCTACTGATGCAATAAAGTTACTGATTTTTTTAAACAAAAATGTGAAATAAATTATTTGAAAAATATACATAGTATTTCCGAAAATAAACATAAAAATATGATCATTGTTAAAATTATTCCTACTAAAATAACAACCGCCGATAACAAAAATAACAGCACATCTAAACTTTTTTAAAAAGTGGAGCAAAGTAATTAAAAGTATTTCTTGACTCACTTTTAAATAAAGATAACAATTATCAAGGCACCATATTCTCATCTTGGCCACGTTTCTCCATCTCTGCATGTACGCACTGATCCAATCGATAGCTCTTATATTAATGACCAAAGTATCGTGTTTGTTCCGTGAAAAAATATATAAAAATCAATCAGTGCTTGTCCAAAGTTAAGTCAATGAGTGAGCAAACGAACTACTGAACAATTGAAGGATATAAAAGTAAAAAAAAAAAAAATCAAACTAAAAAAAATAAACTTTTACTAGAGTAAAAAAAATAATAATAATAATAGTAAGACAAAAAAGCAAATGGAAAAAAATGTTGGGCCATATTCAATTAATGCAGAATCTAGATTCGTGTAATTATCGAGAAAATAGCGTCGCGTTTAAGAATCATTAACCATTCCTCTGCTAAATTACTATCTGATAGAATCCTTATATTTCGCTTAAAAGGAAAGGATTTTCTCACCGTTCTTTCAAAAGAAACTTCCATGTCTACACATATATTAATCATTTATCTTCTACCGCATTATATATACATGTGTATTTAATTATTTCGCTCTATTCAAGACAATAAGAGTGAGTGAATATTAGTGAATCTGAGAAAAATAGTCTATTACGGAAAGACCACGAAAGAGTAATAATTAAAATGACAGAAGATAACTTCTTACATTGCCATCCTACAATCTAAAATCAAAATTATCTAGGAAGCAAGAAGCCGGAGGAGAATTACACGGGAAATGCAATAGAAATAGATAGAATGCGTTATACCCATAAAAGACGACTTGTTATTTGTAATGGCAGCATAATATTCCTAATATTTTCATACATCAGTCAGTCATTTAATTGTCATATCTGATACACGCTTGAGCGATCATGTCTCAAAAAAGACATGATGGAATAAGCAGAAGTTTTTCCCGAAATGGATTGTCATTAAATTGTGCCGTAGACCGGTTGCCAACTTATGCTATAGAAACCAATCTGTCCTGCTATTCTGTTAATTGCTGGTGGGAGAAGGGATGTATTAATATATTTCCCAGTAGTTTAAGTGAATGAAACGAATTCTACTGGAATTGTAAATCTGATCTGTGATATCTAATTCTGAGCCAATATCAATTTACCACAAATTTCATCAATCAACATTTCAAATTAATAAATTATTTAAGAAAACAACATTAATAAAGATCATGTAAATTTTCAGATTTAAGTTTTATTCTAATAAGCAACAAAAGTTTACAGGAATAATATCGTTGTAATCACAAAACATTATATACACTAAACTCATAATAAATATTACACTTGCAAAATTAGAGATAGGTTCAGAGTAGGTGATGAAGATATCTCGACTGCTGGAAAATTGGTCCTAGGACTTTTCTTCACGCCAACTGGGTAACCAACCCACCCAGCACATACACATGGGCGTAGGTTTACGACAAGTTTAAGACGGTTTATATGCATTATTAATGCTTTCCAGAATGCTATTTTCTATTACTGCCGATTTTTTCTTCTTTTTTTTTTAATAATTAGAATTAATAGTAAAAAGGTTTTTACATTTCTTATTCTTTGCCAAATATATGTGTTACTAAATTGTCCACTTTAGAAGTTTGACAGGAAGATAATTGAAAAGAGTGACCCGCTCACAAAAAGTAATGACACCGTTCATTTTTATTTCAGGAGTCAGCACAGAATAACATTATACCAATTGTAAAATAGAATTCCAGTTAAATCCATTGTATTCACTTTCGCGCAAATACCCTTGTGAAAGGTATTAATCCGTCCCTTCCTTTCAGTTATGGGTTAAATAGCAGGACAGATTGGGTTCTATAGCCTTGGTCGGCAACCAGTCTACCGCAGAAAGCAATGGCAACCTAGTGCGGGATAATCTTCTGCCCAGTCAATCATGTCTCTTTCGAGACATGATCGCCCAAGCGTGTATCATGTATGGCACATAACTGACTGACTGCCTTAGTAGTAAACTTAGCACAGAGCACTGTTTATTAATATTTAGGTAGGAATCTGCTTTTGGCCTCGTATATTTATTTTATTTTTCTCTATTTCGATGTGGCTTTTCTGTTAGCAATACTTTTGTTTCTTTTGTAAATTAACTTCAAGTTTGGTCACCTGGCAAGATTAATTTTTTTCATACCATCACAATGAAAATACATAGATCGATGTTTTTGCCTGTGTGTGAATATATAAGACCATAGAGAAAAAATATTACAACGATACAGAAATGATAATATTTTTAGTATAGTATTAAACTTCAGGCGTTTCCTCTAATACTATATGTGTCGCCAAAGAAATAAAAATTACAATAATTATCGTATTAAACCAGTTAGTCCCGATAAAAAAAAAAATCCAAAGTTTTTTTGAAAGTTCAACTAGCAGTTACCTCCACACCACGTACCCTGCTGACCTTAGGGTCAGGCCACATACCTCCCACTACCAAGGAAGAATATTATTAACTTCTTCCCCCAGTGCAACCCAATGAAAACCAATACATCCCAACCCATTTCTTTACCTAAACTAACCTCTGGGCTTAGAATTTTCTTCATTCTTTGTTTAGAATTTGTCGAAAAATGCATGCCTTAAAATGTTGAAAATGGCTATTTCCTCACTAAGTTTTATCTGACTTTACAGATAAAAAAAAGGATATATCGGCTCTGTAAATTAAATTGGTTTGAACTGAGCTCTTTACTGGATCAGTTTTAATATTTTAATGATATTAGTATGATTCTCAAGGATAATTTACCAGACTTATCCCGGATTTTGCCAATCCTTCCCGGAATTTCACCGCCGCATATTTATATAATTTTAGTTCTACACACTCACGCAGAAAGAAAGAAAAATACTGGATTTTAAAATTAAATACTCACAGGCTAGGGTTAAATATGGACTTAGGGGCGTTGAATCATTATAAATATTTCAGTAGTTAAACATTTTTTAAATACAATAAAAAAATGTTTTTTCCAAAACAAAATTTATAAGTATTATTAAACATAGGTTCACGTTTACAAATATTTTTAAAAAATCTGTCGCTTTCTGCGTCACGTAATGTAAACAATCTCTCTCCTCGAACTCTCTCGCGAAATACGTTTCTAATTTAAATTTTAAAATCATTTGTTTCTGATGAAGGACCGAGGACGGTCTGAAATATAAAATATAATAATAGAAATAAACAAATACTGTCAAAAAAATACATTTTTAAACTGACAACTTTTTAGCAGTTTTTACTATACATATTAAGACAGTATACGTGGATCAACACTACGTTATATATATATATATATATATATATATGTTCTCTCTTCAGTAAAATAGTGGCAGATTAAACCAGTAGGCGGTAGATCAAAAATAAGAAAAAAGTGTGTTCAATGCAGAATCAAAAAAATGAACTGAATATGCAAAGCTAAAATAAGTCTAAATACAAAACACACACAACTTATTTGCTACCTAGCTTTTGACTTTGATGGTCTCCTTAATTCGTATACTGTTTGTATGTGTTGCCTCTTGGAATACAACAAACTTTCTCATTTGCTTGTAAGCTGATAATATGTCAATTTAACTGCCTCTCAAGCTGCTAAAATGAACAATTTAGAACGACGGATATTTTGCTAAGTATAAGAAATAAAGGGCACTAATTTAATTTTAATTCATGTCTTTTATACGCGCACACATTATATATATATATATATATATTAATTAACGACCTCCCAGATGAGATTAAGTGCCAAGTAGGCATCTACGCAGATTACACCACAATTTACTCCCGCATCAGTAAGAAACCCGTCGTGGCGGATAAACATAATCTCGCTGCTGACCTTGAACGAGATCTACACTATGTGGTGCATTGTGGCAAAAAGTGGCTTGTCAATTTCAATGCGGCTAAGACCAAGCTGTTGTCTGTAACTCATCACAGGCAACCTCTCCTGCCTCCCATAAGCATGGACCAAGCGATTCTCCCTGAGAGCAATACACTACGCCTCCTCGGCCTTACCTTCTCTTCTGATCTCAAATGGAGCCACTACATCGAATCCATAGTTAAATCCACTGCTAAGAAGGTTGGATTACTGTGTCGGGTGAGGATGTTTTTTTTTCCGCCTGATTCCATCCTGCATATATACAAGTCAACCATTCGACCGTGCATGGAGTACTGCTGCCATATATGGTCAGGCGCCCCTGTCTTTCACCTCAGTGTTCTCGACAGGCTCCAAAGGAGAATCAGTCATGTGATAGGTACTGACTTGGCGGCTCGACTACGCCACTTCGCCACCGATGAAATGTGGCCTCCCTTTGTCTGTTCTATAAATACTTTCATGGCTTTTGCTCGGAGGAACTTAAGTCACTGGTGCCTCCTCAACAAGTGTTTACTCGTGCAAACAGATTGGCAACTGGGTCCCACCCATTCACAGTTAGGTTAGCCAAATGCAGATGACAATTCTACTCCTGCAGCTTCTTCTCTCGCACTTTCCGCCTGTGGAACTCGCTCCCATATTCTTGCTTTCCTGACGGCTACAATCTACAGGAATTTAAATGCAATGTCAATACTCATCTATTAACCACTTGACTCAAGTTCTTTCCCCACCCCGTATATCCTTTCCTTTCTCTCCACCTTTGAAACTGTCATCACACCTGCATTCTCATCTTTCTATTGCTCCTTTCTAACTGGTTCGTCTTCCTCTTCACTCTCTTCTAATTAATCTTTTTACACTGATGTAGCCCCTTGCATATCAGTGGCATTACAGCCTTGCTCGGGGTGAATTGATTAAAAAAATATATACAGTTATGAATTAATTATCCATTGAATCACGGAAATTTCTATGTTTTGAGATATATTCTGTTCATCAGGCAATGTTATATCTTGGTTGTAGAGATGATTTACATTTAAATACAAAAACCTCCGGTTTGCTGTGTGTGTGTGGTGATACGGAAGAATAGCGATAGACCGAATAAATTGGTGACTACCCGACGTGATATGAACACACACAGAGATATTTCCACCAGGTAAAGTGGCGACTACCTGACGTGATTTGAACACGCATAATGCAACCTTCTCCCGGCCAACGCACCTACCAATCTTTTCAGCAATCATGATAATGAAAAACTTAACGTTCGTCGGCACCAAAATGAACAACTACTACTACCGTAAGCCAAATTACTTTTCCCAGCATTTTTGCACCAAAATGAAAATCCTAACCTCCGTCGAACTCACAACTAAAAACTCCATGTCCTTCAGATACGTGGTCGAAAAGTAAATAGGCCCCCGCCCGGCGCAAACAATTAACAATGAAAAAAAAAAAAGAACGAAAAAAACAAAAAGAACGAAAAGAATAAAAAGAACGAAAAGCACAAAAATAACGAAAAGAACAAAAAGAACAAAAATAATGGAATAACAACAGAAAAAAAATGGAATAACAACACAAAAACAAAAAACGACAAAAACTACAGAAAAATAAAAAACGAAAAAACAACAGAAAAACAAAAAACGGAAAAACAACTGAAAAACAAAAAGAGAAAAACCAAAAAAAGAAATAGTCGGATAGTCACTTGTGAATTTAAAAGAACGACAAACCCACCATAAACTAGTGACTACCCGACGTGAGTTCAACACACACACACACACACACACACACACACACACACACACACACACACAATATTGTTTGGACTTTCAGCGAAATTCGAATATTTCTCTGTAACACAAACTCAAAATAGCAAGGGACGCTGAAGAAAATTCAACAAATCAGAAATAACCAACCCATGGCTATTCACAAAAAAAAAAAAAAGAAAAAAAAGAAAACAAAATTGGACTTTCACCGAAATATGAATATTTCCCTGCAACGCAAATTCAAAATGTCAACGGACGCGGAAGAAACTACCAGAAACCAAACCATGCCTAGTCCCACAAAAAAAAAAAAAAAAAAAAAAAAAAAAAAAAATTGTTCGCCCTCTCAACAAGAACCGAAAATCAAAACATTCCTTCGAATCAAGACGGGATTCGAATTCTGCCCTCTTGTACCGAGTAAAGAATGTTCGGTAGAACGGTTAAATGAAAGAAAGAAAACATATTTTTATTTCAAACGAAAACGGAAAAAAGAAAAAACAAAAAAAAAACAAAAAGAAAACCGCAAAACAAAACGTAAATACCATTTTAAAAAAAGCGACAACAGATGCCCCCCCCCAAAAAAAAAACAGCCCAGTTTTCTGGGGCGAAATTCATGTGGTGATACGGACAATAGTGATGAACCTGATGTTTGCGCCCTCACAACCAACAAGCAAATGACTAAAGCTCGACGGTGCGCATCCAGGTTCGCACAGATGTTCTGGTTGAAAAATAAAAATTACTCAAACATTAAATTTCCATTTCGCGAGCCTACGCGAATTTTATTTATCAGCCAATGGGAAGCCCAGAATACAAGTGTGAAATCCCAAAGAATCTGCCGTGATTCAAAAACTCGAAATAAAGAGCCAATACAGAAAGCACCCAGCAGACAGACCGATGGTGACAGACGAGAGTAATTAATATCCCCCTTGGCCAAGTCAAGTGGCTACTATGCTCGTCCCTTCACCTCTCCTTCCTTCTTCCCTTTCTCAAAACTACTTACTGACCTAGGGAGCGACTACATCAAAGACATTCCTCATTTACACGCTCCCCACATTCCTAAGCCTTCAATCTCTTTCAGCTTATTATTTGCCATGAACATTTTAACCTCCGTCGGACCTATTACTTTAATTTTAAAAATATTAATTGACATGTGTATATATAAAAATGTTATTTTTCAACTCAATTTGCTTTTCTTGATTTTATAATCATTTTATGACTTATAGTGGGCTATCTACCACAAGGCCAAATTCCGTTAACCTACAACAGTATACAATTACACTTCAGTTGAACGGACTCCCACTACAACTAGAAAAAGAATAAATAAGCAACCGGCTATATATGTATGCAGGAAGATATAAAATTTACATGTGTGTTTCTTTTAACTAATCAGAGCAAAACTTCTCTTATTAGCTAAACATACACAGCAAACCGAGTTTTTTTTTTAACTTAAATGTCAATCATCTGTACAACCAACATCAGAAATTGCCTGATAAAGGGAATATATCTCGAAACAGAAATTTCCTTGAAGCAATGAACGATTCAAATCTATAAAATTATATTAAGCTCTTTAACGTTTATTGTATTGAGCATTGTTCATTATAGAATACATGCCGAGACACTCAAAATAGTAAAACATTGAGTCCTCTTCACCTCGAGTAATATATATATATATATATATATATATATATATATATATATATAAAATTCTAGGTGAAAATATATAAAATATATCTGGGTTCAACCAAAGACACATTTAAGACCAGGTGGTTCAATCACAGGTTTACATTCAAAATAGAAAATCTTAAGAACTGTACAAAATTAGCTAGACGCGTGTGGAAATTAAAATCAAAATATGGAAAAGTACCAGACGTAATATAGAGTATAGTAAAAACAGCCATGCCTTACTACGGGGGCAAAATATGTAGACCGTTGGAAGAAGAAAATTTAGAAATTATGCTATTCCCAAACAAAAGCAAACTGTTGAATAAAATAACGGAAATTATGACTAAGTTTAATCATAATAAAAAATACCTCTTAGCTTCATACAACCAAAGATGAAACACCATAATTTGTTTGTAATCAAAAAATTGCGCGTTCAAACTTTCCCTGTCATGTGAGTGTTAAAAAAAACACCGTTACGTGAGCGATCTTAAAGAAAACGCTAATCGGTAAAACCAGTTATTGCAAATCCTCTGAAGACACGACTCATGGTAGAAACCTAGGTCGCGTAATAATTTGTTTAAAGATGAAAAAATATTCAAAAGTTCTACAATATAAGAGTACTGAACACTTTTTAATACAAATGTGCACTGTTCTACTCTAATTATAACCAGAAACTAATTAATAAAACAATCAATCAATCAGTATGTCTATATATAATTTGTTTAAAGTTAATTTAAATTGCGATACGGAATTTCTATGTTTCATGAGTTTAACTCGTCATCAGATAATCTTGGCTCATTGTGGTGAAAATAAGTCAGAATGAAGTTAATTTAAATTTGAAAATATAGATCATAATTTCGCGGAATACATGGTGTTTTCTTTCAGGCTTAACGGGAAAATATCAGCTCAATGGGCAACTGTTTAGACAACTCCTGTTTGGTGATAGGTATCTATTGTTGTGACAATATTATTGTCTTAGCTTTCTGTTTCAGAGCTTTTTCAGACTAAAAAGAATCAAAGAAACATATTTTATTTTTGATCTGACTTCAAGGGACTTTTGGTATGATTAAACAATTTTTATTTCGGTTCAGACTTCAATGTTCCACAATTTTTCAGAAATATTTACTTGTATATTGTTATTATACTATGTCATTATACGAATAATTTAATTTCTACTACTGGCTTCACAAAATTTTCAAGCGTCCGCTATTGTCACGACAAATACTTAGAAACTGGCGTTAAAAAAAACAAACAAACAACAAAAAAAACAAACAAATATATCTATAAATTCCTGACTGCACACGGTGATATATATGTAGCATATATGGGCTAATGATGATTTCATGAAGGATTTAATTTAGCCTCTATTATCAAAATAGCATAGCAAATGCCATCTGAATTTTACTGTCATATCGACGCATTTTATGAATCCATTCATCTATTACTACTATATAGCATAGAAAAAGGCTTTTACACATATATAAAAAAATTCCGATCCTGAGATAGATGACGCTCCTAATAAAAAAATATGTTTGAGATTTTTGAAGTACTAGCTTTCAAATAGCACGTGACAAAATCTAGGCTCAATCAGATTATTAGTATATAAATCACAGTTACTTAAGCAAAGTTACTGTTGCAAGTTTTCAAAACAATGAAAAAATGAAATTCTTGTGTTGTTTAAAATTGCTAACTGATGGGAAATACTCAACAAAGCAATGTCTTTATAAATGTTATTAGTACACTGCTCAGATGGAAACAACGGTTAAGAAATGGTATGCTGAGTTAAAAATAATATCGTACAGACACAAATAATGCTTAACGCTCAGGTCGACCAAAATCGGCAGATGTACCAGAAAGCGCGCGCGCGCACACACACACACACACACACACACACAAATAAAAAATAAAAAAATCACGTACTCATTTTTGCCGATCGTAAATTGAACTCGTGGGCTATAGAAGAGGGTTTAATAATATTAAAGTGTAGTGTATTCCCCATTTTGCATGAACAGATATCAGTGAAAAAGAGTTTAAAGTGGATGCCGCGTTTGCTCACAGTCGAAAAAAAAAGCAACAACGCGTCGACGATTCAGAGCGTCGTTTCAAAGTTTTCTAACACAAAATGAATACGTTTTTGTGTATGTGACAATAGATAAAACATAGATTTACCACTTGATTCTAGAATCAAAACGGCTCTAATATGAGTAGTAGCAGGAGAAAAACCTCCAAAACGACCAAAGAAGCAAACATTAGCAGGCAAAATTTTGGTCTCCGTGTTTTTGGATGAGCAAGGTATTTTTTTCATCGATTACCCTGATAAAGGAAGAACCATCAATAGCAAATATTATATAGCATTATTGGTGCGTATGAATGAAGAAATCGCCAACAAACGGAAACAAATATTGACGAAAAAACTGATCTTTCACCAAGACAAAAAACAGTTGATCACAAAGATGGCAAAACTACATGAATAGTATTTCGAATTGCTTCCGCATCCACCATATTCTCCAGTTTTTTTTCCAATTGAATACTAGATGTTTGCAGATTTCAAAAAATGCTCCAGGGGAAGAGATTTGACTCCAATGAAGAAGTGATATCGGAAACTGAGGCGTGTTTTGAGGCCAAAACAAATCGTTCTACAAAAATGCATCGAATAGTTACAGAAGCGTTACAAATAGTGTTTCAACCTAAAAGGAGACAATCCTGATAAATAAATCGAAGCGTGGCTAATTTTTTGTTTTATTACTAAGGCCCGGGATTTATTAAGTGATCGGTTATATAAAAATTATTAATTTATTTTATATATATATTATAATGACCAGTGTCATCTCAAATTAAAGAATAAACAGAATATGAAATTTAACTTCTCAAATTTAAAAAGATTAATTAGAAACAAGAATATCATACCTATAAATAAATCATGAATCATACAAAAGCTGTACAAATCTATATTGACTCTATATCGAAATAATTTTTCTTTGATCAAATATTTATGGAGGTGTTACCTGTGTTAATAAACTCACAAATTGCTCTGATAAAGAAAAACTCCTGGAACATTTTCAAGAAGCGAGGAAATTTTTATGTTCATTTCAATTTATCTATTAAAAAATAGCATTAAATTAAAGTTCAGTTGTAACTGCTCAAATCTATCCTGTATAGGCACACTTGCACATGAAATTTCCCGATACCTATTTTATTTTTAGAAAGATACTTTAGTCATTGTTGGTCTTAATCATGGTACATATTATGAATTCAGTAAATTGTTAGTATTTCATCTTATTCTTGATACTCTCCAGCATTCTCTTACAAACAGAATGTGCAATAAGTTAATTTTTAGAGAGGCGCGTTGCTCTAACTTTAATGATCAAGTTTGATTTCATTCAAATTATCTTATGCTTTTATTAAATCCTTTCGCCACAAGCAAGGTGATACCGCCACTGATGCGCAGGGGGCGACATAAGTGTAAAAGTTGAGATATGAGGAGAGTGAAGAAAAAGACTAACCAGATATAGGGGGTGTCAGAGTAAGGGCACGAGAAGGACGGGTCCAAAGGTGTGAAGACAGTTGCGAAAGTGGAGAGAAAGGAAAAGAACAAGACATACGGGGTAATGTAGAAAAAGCTAGAGTCAAGTGGATAAGAGATAGGTATTGACAGTGCATTTAAATTCCTGAATGTTGTAGCAATCAAGAAAGAAAGTATATGGAAGGGAGTTCCACAGACGGAAAGTGCGAGAAAAGAAACTGTGAGAGTAAAAATTTCGGTTGCATTTGGTAGTTCTAACTGTAAACGGGTGGGACCCTGTTGCCAGTCTGGTTGCACGTGTAAATTCATGTGGAAGGGGCACCAGTGACTTAACTTCGTCGGAGCAGAAGGGATAAAAATATTTGTAGAATAGACACAGGGAAGCCAGAACACGCCTGTGAGAAAATAGCTGGTGTCGAGCAGCCACGACGGCGCCTATCACATTACTGATTCTTCTTTGGAGCCTGTCGACGACACTGAGACGAATATCAGGGGCGCGTAATAAAATATATGATAGCAGTATTATATGCATGGACAGATGAATCATTTGTATATGTGCAAAATGGATATAGACAGCAAAATATTTCTAGCACGACACAGTAACCCAAACTTCCTAGCAGTGTATTTAGCGATTAACTCAATATAATAATTTCACTTGAGGTCAAGAGATAGGTTAAGTCCGTTGATGCGAAACATATTGCTTTAAGGGAGACTGGCTTGGTCTATGATTATGTTAGGCAGGAGAGGTTGCCTGTGATGCTTGACACATAGCAGTTTCGTTTTAGAAGCATTGAAATTTACAAGCTACATCTTAAACCAGTCCATCACTGTGTGTAGGTCCTTCTCAAGATCATCAAATATGTTATGTTTGTCTGTTTTGCTGGATTGTTTAATGATAGAGGAGTAAATTGTAGCGTCATCTGCGTAGATGTCTACTTGTAATTTGATCACGACTGGGAGATCATTTATGAAGATCTGAAAGAGCGTCGGGACTAGAAAAAGGCCATGGAGACATCAGCGTTCGTGCAGTAGGATGTGGAGGCATGCGCATTAAAGACGGCCTAAATTATTCGGTTATATATGAATGATCGAATAAGGCAAGCAAGCGTCCAATGATACCATAGCCCTGTAACTTGCGTAGATAGTCAGCGTGCAAAACCCTATCAAAAGCCTTGGAGATGTCCAAGGCAACAGCACGAGCCTCTCCAGACTCATTAAGGGCCTGGTATATGTACTCCTTGATGGTCGTTAGCACATCGGCGCTAGACCTAGCAAAGCAAAAGACATACTGCCTGTTTGAGAATAATTTATCGGCAGTAAGATGTAGGACTAATTCAGGATTGATAATAGCCTCGAACAGTTATTCGAAAATTTGTAGAAAGCTGATAGGGTGTTTGATAAGTTCGAGGGTTCCCCTGAATTCTTAAATACAGAGATCAGAGAAGAGGACTTCCAGAATTCAGAAAAACAGGAAAGAGGAAAACATTAATTATAGAATTTAGAGAGGACATAGGAGAGTTTAGGGGCAAATTCCTTAAGGACAATGACCAGGATTCTATCACCTGGGCTCGCCTTACGGTTCAAGTTTTGATATTAACGTTGATACCAGAGACAGGCAATGTAAACATCTTTCAGTTAAGCCTGAGATCTAAGAGAGAATTCGGGTCCTGCTTGTCATGTTTTACGATTTCGCGAGGGTTGCTTGTACGAAATGTGATAATTTTAATTTCAGCTTTTTTCATATAAAAACCTCGTCAGAAAATGAATTGAAAAATGTAAATATTTCTTCTGTTATTATTAGAACGTTACCTAAATTTATTTTAAATATTAGGAAAAAGGATTTCTTCAGCACTTTTCTATGTGTAGTTCAATTGATTGCCTAAAATAATACATCAGAGTTTTTATCCATCTTTTTTAAATTATTGGTGTATTAAAAAATTTATTTCGTCTGTTTAATTCCATTTATTTTACTTATATAATTATCCTTCGTGTTTCGAAATATTAGCGTGTTCAAGCATCGCAACAGTGCATCAAGCTGAGAATAGATTGTTCAAAGAAGATTATATCATTATTTTATAAGCGATTTTGTATTAAATAATTCACTGTATTTAATTCAAGCGTTACCATTCTTTCAGAATATATCAGGAGAAATTCAGACAGAACTGTTCTAAATATCCTTTTAAAACAGCAACTTCCGTGCAAATCACACAAATTTTACAATTACGATATTTTCTGAGCCTGGTTAAAATATAACGGATTTGGTAATCGGCTTTCGACTTTTTTCGAAAATAATCCGGAAACATTTTACTGTTTGATTTTGTTTTTGTATATCTAACCATAAATTCTAATTCAAAACCTAATATATTAACATCATCACTGAGAAACAGCGCAATTTATCTAATCCACAAAAAGGTAGACAGATCGTAATTCCGAATGCAATGGCTAATCTGTGAAATTTAGCAAAAACTTCGCTACTTCTGAACAAATAATGTAAATTTATTTTTACAATATTATCCATTGAAATTTTATTCAGAAATATATTTTAGAATATATTTCAGTTACTATATATTTGAATTAAAAATACACGTCAAGAGCCACCATCAATAAAGATGTTTAATGTTGAACATTCATGTGATTTTCAAGATAAATTTAATATCAACTTTATACGGGTTGTATCAAAAATACATTTACAAAGTTTGGGGCCGGTTAAACAAAACAAGGAAAAAAGTTCATATAATTATGTGTCCATTATACTTCGGTTTTGAGTTATGAATTATGAGAGATGTCTACGGTAGATTAACTATGTAGCATTTGTAATACTTATTTATTTGTGGCTAGTCTTCAACGTTTAACGCGTGTAGTGGGGAGTTAACTGAGAAGTGTCTCGTTAAACGTTCATGGGATATTCATATCCTGAGAAAACAGATATGATTTTTTACGTATGACCGTGAAAATGTTAAATTAAACGAGGTAGCACTTTTGTATCAGACGGTGTTTCCAGACCGCAGAGAGCCGAGATATCTGACCATTGTTGATTTTTATGAAAGACCGAAATCCATGTGAACACATAGGACAGATTCAACAGACTGTCATTGACGATCCAGGTATCCATACACTTCAAGAGGCACTAGTATATTGTATAACTTGTAGTACTGCACAGAGGGTAATTCAAGAGAAGCTTTTCTATCTGTATCATTTCAAGGTGCAACATGTTTTTTGCCTTCTGATCACTCACCACGTGATAGCTTTTGCCGATGGCTTATTGCACAAACAGTTGTTACGTTGTCTGTCTTTCCGTTTACGGATAAAGCAATATTTTAAAGAGATGTACTAAAATTAAATAACCTACATTTGTGGGCTAATCAGAATATCCATAGTACAATACACTTTAAAAACCAGCATCAGTTTACGATTAATGAGTCGGCTGGAATTGCAAGTGACTGTCTGGTAGGTCGATATGTTCAAGCACGTATTACAGTAAATGTTTACAGAGTTAATATTTCGAACACATTTCCAGACCTGCTGTTACATTGTTCACGATGCAGTGACTGACATCTGCTATGAAAGGTGGATAATCAGATGTGAAGTCATTCCATGGCATGCACTCTCCTCCAACGTCAAATTTTTACATTTTCATCTGTGGCAGTTCCCTGAAAGAAGTACTTTATGCGGCAATCATTAATAATGAAGAGACGCTTAATCAACAGATCATCGAGGCCTGCAAAAACCATTCGAAAAAGTGTCTGCCAGTTTATGATCAGATGATTGCATGCCAGTGTAGAAGAAAGCGTAGTTCATTGTGGTAATTTGTTAGGATTTTATGTATACGATAAACCATTCAGACATAAGTTTACATGGAAATTTTACCTTATTTTGCTGTTAGTAAGACACCTACAAACTTAGCAATAGTATCTTAGATTGTACATTCAACGGTGAAATAAACTTGATTCCTTAAAAATGAAGGATTTACGGACATATATTAATATAGACATTTGTTTTTGTTTTGCTGTGAGGAATCCGCATACAATATTTTTTTAAAAATTGATACGCCTTCTATATTTTTCGTTTTATTTGAAAATATTTTCATTAAAAATAATGGAAACTATATGTAGAATCCAATAATAATTAAATCCTAAATGTTAGCGGTGTTTCTTTGTCCGGTATAGCACAAGAATTATCTCACCTTAAAATTTACAATAGATATATTTAGCCCACCAGTACAGTAAAAATGGCGGAAATTTGTAGAAAGCTTTTATTTAAAGATACAATAAAACAAATATTTGAAACAATATTTTGTGTTACAATAAAACTGAGTCGTGAAATTTCTGAATAAAATATAAGCCAGTGATACGTTTAATTCAAATTTTTTAATTGTAAATTTTACGTATTATTTATTACACTTGTCATTAAATAAAACACATTTTGCTCAGTACATTTTCATTATAAAACTGAGTTTGATACAGCAGTGACTCAAGATCGAAACAGCTAAAGAAAAAATACAAGAAAACGATAAAAAACGGTGACGACAAATCCTTTCTTAGACTAAATTCGAAGCAAGTAGCATACAAAGGAACTGTGTGTCACGTTAGAATATCTTGAAAAGATAAGAATGCAGACTAAGAGAAGTAGTAATAAAGGAAAGGGAAAATTCAACGGTTCATTTTGCTAGAACTAATTCGGTCTAAATAAAGATATTTAATTTCTATCGATTATTAAAATGTCACGAAATAAAGTAACCACGCCTAAATTTCCTACCTTAATTGTTTTCCCTCTCCTTACATTATGAAGTGTGACAAAGATAATATAAATCAACACACAACTGTAATTAATTCATAGGAGATTGGTTGACATCTGTCTATAATTCTCATATGAGTTATTGTAACTATGTACACTATTTAAATTGATCGGGCTCTTCTTCACGACTGTATTGCCATATGCACGAAGTTTCAGACGTTTTACGATTAAGACGTCTTCAGGGAATATTTGTTAGAGTTTTTAACCGTACACTTTAGTCTAAGTAAAAGGGTTCAGTGATATTTTTTGAAACTTCGAACTTAAACCATTAGCCTATATTAGAGGTTCGCTTCAAAATTACAACAGACATCAACTGAAGTTAGAACCGTTTTACGGTCAAAATGTTTTGAATATGGTAATAACGATGTGGATAACAGTCCGAATAATGTAAATAGATTTATTGAATATTAAAGTTCGAATTTCAGTTGAATTGATTGCATTAACTTACGTGAAAAATAGCCTTGGAAAAGTTAATAATCCGTCTCTTCTCTCCAGTTAAATGTTAAATAACGAAAAAGATAGGCGTTCTATGGCCTTGGCTGGAAACCAGTCTACCGCAGAAAGTAATTGCAAATTTTTGCGGGATAACCTTCTGCTCAGTCTGTCGGGTCTCTTTCGAGATATTATTGCCGAAGCGTGTATAAGTTATTGCACTTAACTGACTGACGAAAAGAAAAATCAAAAGTTTAATCCATCCTTATTTAATGTATGACGATATATTTAGCAGTTCGACATCAAGGAAAGAGAAAGTTTATGCAGACAAATTTGCTTAAAATAAATGGGAATATATAACTATAGTTATTACCTGGTTTTGAATTCTAAGAAAAATCCTAGTCAAATCAACGTATTTTTTATATCTATGTTGTTATCACATTCATCGTTCATTTGCTTTATGATTGTTTGCCACGATAGAAAATAAAACACCTTCGCTTCATTTACTTAAATGGCATTAACATACAATTAGTTAAAAAAGAACATGCTTAATTTACTTCCTGCAAACATGTCATTTTTACTGCTAGAATCTTAGAAAACCTTTAGCATAGTTAGATATTTGTTATTCATAAGCGTGACAGGGTAATTTTTGGACAAATAGGCTCCGTACAAATATATATATATCTGCTTTCTCAATACTGATCACAGACACTGATATTTCTCAAAGTTTTGTTTAAAATCATCAACTTTTAGGATAGAAGAAGATTAATGTTTTGTTATAACTTCTATAATTCGCCACTATTCAAAGGTGATATTTCAAAACGTTCTCTTTCGCCATGCTCCTGCAAGTGTTGTGACAGTCGTTAAGTTAGAACCGGCATTTAGATAAGCAAACATTTAGCAATACATTTATATAACATGGACATTTGATGTATTTTTATTTACAGTAAAATAATTTTAAATGTTTTGTTTCCACAATTAATACCTCATCCATATTTTAAGGCTATATTATCAGACGAAATTCTAACAAAATATTCTTAAATGTATTACATTATTTTTATTGATGGAAACAAAACTCATTAAATCATCTTTATGTTTATACTTCTAAAATAATGTAGCATTTAAAATATTTACACTATCTAAGGACACACGTAAGTATGTATGTATATATGTATGTATGTGTGTGTGTGTGTGTGTGTGTGTGTGTGATAATTAATTTGAGTTTCAAAATTGCAACACTTTTGTTGTTATTTATATTTTTATTTTCCCATTTCATTTATACTATATTGATAAAGTAAAAACGTCGAAAGGATAAAAAGTAAATATATTTTATATCCTTACTGAAATGGAAAAATATACAAAATCTTTGTTGTAGTTGATAAAGAAAATTTAAAAAAAAGCTGTATGAATGATGTTTATCTCCATCAGGTAAAACTATATTTCTTTCCTCTTTTCCTAAAACAACGAAAAAAAATTCAAATCAAGAACATTATGTCCTGAAAGATTTTAGGTAGGTGAAATATTAGGGATACATAAGAGCTTGATGTTTATACAATTACCAAAAATTCAAAATATTTGAAGCACTTGAATCCCCGGTTTTAATAGCAATGCGATTTTTCTTGGTTTTCTATACCAATTGATAAAGTTTATTTTAAACACGCTTTTGAATAAATTTCCTTAATTTCTATTAAACATTAATAGAAGATGATTATAAAACATTTTATATACCAGATATATCTAATGACAAATAATGACTAATATTTAATGACAAAGAAAAGATCCCGCACCAGTAAGAAACCTGTCGTGGAGGACAGACATAATCTCGCTGCTGACCTTGAACGGGATCTACACTCTGTGGTGAACTGGGGCAAGAAGTGGCTTGTCAATTTCAATTCATCTAAGACCAAGCTGTTGTCTGTCAACCATTACAGGCAACCTCTCCTGCCTCCCATAAGCATGGACCAAGCGATTCTCCCGGAGAGTAATACACTACGCCTCCTCGGACTTACCCTGTCCTCAGACCTCAAATGGAAGCACTATATTGAATCCATAGCAAAATCTACTGCTAAGAAGATTGGGTCACTATGTCGATCCAGGATGTTTTTTCCACCTGAATCCATCCTGCATATATACAAGTCAACCATCCGTCCGTGCATGGAGTACTGCTGCCATTTATGGTCAGGTGCCCCTGCCGTTCTCCTCAGTGACAGGCTCCAAAGGAGAGTCTGTAATGTGATAGGTACTGATCTGGCGGCTCGACTGCAGCCACTTCCCCACCGTCGAAATGTGGCCTCCCTTTGTCTGTTCTATAAATAATTTCATGGCTTCTGCTCAGACGAACTTAAGTCACTGATGCCTCCTCAACAGGTGTTTACTCGTGCAACCAGACTGGCATCTGGGTCCCACCCATTCGTAATCAGGTTAGCCAAATGCAGACGACAGTTCTACTCCTGCAGCTTCTTCTCTCGCACTTCTCGCCTGTGGAACTCGCTCCCGTATTCTTGCTTTCCTGACGGCTACAACCTCCAGAAATTTAAATGCAAAGTCAATACTCATCTACTAACCACTGGATTCTAGCTCTCTCCCCACCCCTGTATAACCTTCCCTTTCTCTCCACCTATATATCTGTCATCGCACTTGCTTTCTCAGCTTTCTATTGTTCCTTTCTAACTAGTTTGTACTCCTCACTCTTTTCTAATTAATCTTTTTACACTTATGTAGCCCCCTGCACATCAGTGGCGTTTTCGCCTTGCTCGGGGTGAAATGATTAAAAAAAATATATATATTTGTGAATTTGTGTTTTAAATTAAAAACTTTTTTCGATCTAAAACTTGCACGTGCACAAAGAGGGAGTTGCTAAATTTTAAATTTAAATGAAATTAAAACCAGCTATTAATTCATTTTAGACAAAATCCAATGAAATCAAAAAATATATATCTGCCTACCAAAAGCTAAAATATTAAAAAAATCAATACATCATCAACCAATGTTACTTCACCTTTAACAATTTTTGATAAATATAATTTGGATTACTCATGCCTTCAAATATAAGTAGAGTTTTAACTTGTATATTCGACACTAGTTAATTCCCGATGATTTATATATTTAAATAAAAAAAATCTGGAATTCACCAAGGTTAAGAAACATTAATAGACTTCCTATATAATGATAACGCTATAATAATATATTGAAATACTTTACATATTCGTCCCTAAAAGAAAAAAACTAATCTAGACGTGGCATAATCTCTTATGAAACAGAAAGAAACAATTATTTAACTTTTACAGATAGCATGTTCTCCTACAGTGAAATCTTAAATCTATGATTTTATTAATTGATAGAGTTGATCTCGTGAATGTACCGTCTCACAATATAAAAATAATCTGCGGGATATTTGTGTGATTCTTTTCAACAGGACTCAAAATTTGTAGCCATCTGTATTTTCATGAAAATAAATACACTGAAAATAATTTTAAGCTCCTACAACAAACTATTTCATATTCAAAATGAAATTGAAGGCTCATAAAATATTTCAAAATGGAAGTGAGATACTTTCTGGCAAATCCAAGAAATTAAAATATTATTCTTACAAACTATCACAATATTTGTGTTACCAGCAACGATTTCTCCGTGGTTTTGCCACCTATTTTCATACACACATAAAATTTTAACATTTAACCTACTCATCTCCTCTTTCAGATTTTCCAGTTAGATGGTTAACAAAAAAACCTCGGACAGGTCAACTTAATCCCCCATCTTCTACCTAAAGAGATGTAAATAAATTTTCTTTTAGTGAGCAAATATCATTTTTCTTTTAAATCAATAATCTATAGCGTTTATATCTATATGTCTCAGAATTTAGTTTTGGGTCAAACTTTTAAAACACGAAATTGCCAGAGTTGAAATGCGCAAATCCACTGACTTTCGATTGCTTAATTTAATATTTTGATTTCCCAAGGACTTTTATATGTTTAAACGTATAATAAATTTATGTAATTATATCCGTATTGATATTAATTTAAGTAGATTGTTCATTCTTTTTTTTGTTTCTTGTTGAGACTGATTACGAGTTATGAAAAAGCAGTTAAATTATAATTTTACTTACCCTTTTTACTTAAAAAATAGAAAATAATGTGCAGAATAAATAAAAAGTAATAATTACTTCATTCTATTATTCTTTCTAACCTACTGATACTGATCCATAAACAGTTTCAGTCGTAACAGATACACGAAGACGGAAGTGCACAGGTACGTATAAGCGTTTGTGAAGAGGAACATTGTGTGCGTGGGGGTTAGGTATGTATTTCACCATATGAATATCGGCGACTAAACCGAATACATCATTCCATGTTCTTGCGATTAAGGTGTGGTGTAAGAGATAAATGTGTTTGAAAATATATCCATACAAAAGTAACTAGATGCGGTATCTCAAACCGCAGTAGATAGAGCAATAATAGTAAATCACTCCTCGATTAATACTACGGAACGTGTACTAGCTTACCATTTATATATAAAACATCGCGTGTCCTAGTGAAGATAATGGAAGCCAAACTGATGTACGTTTAAATCTTCTCCCCCCGACGATTATCGCTAATCTACGCAGTGCACTTAAAAGACAAGTGGATTAAACCTGCTACCTAAGTTTACATTTTTAATACTTCATGAGCTGCCTTCGCTTCCTCTGTCAAGTGATACAGATTTGAATCCGATTCACTCGCTTTTTCGCCCACTCTTTCCCTTTCTACATAATTCTAGCGCATTCATAACAAGCATCTCTTGTCTCTGTAACTTAATCCCTACAGGAGACATAGCAATGGATATCGACACATCATAACTTTCTATCCTCTGAGAGTTTCATTCGTGATATTTATTCCTATCTGCATCATGACATTCGCTTTTTGTTTTAGGGAATAGGATTTTTACAAAGTGGCCTGACTCATCGATTAAAGCTTTTGTGCTTCAAACATTTTCAGATTCAAGTATTCATCCAAAATGTTTGGCTTTTCCAATATTTGTCAAATATTTAAGAAGCCTGTCATGAAACACAGCTTTAATATATATATATATATATATATATATATATATATATATATATATATATATATATAGTAAAATATGTGATTCCTTAACACTCTCATTCTGCAAAGAAAAATTTTCGTGAAGGACCCAAAATTAAAATAAATGTTACAATATATTTTTAATATATTTTTACATGATCATGTGTATTCATGCCAAAATTACGAAAAAATACGTAAATGAAAAACTTACAATATGGTTTTATATATTATGATTATCATGACACACGGCAATGATACTATCCTTTTTTATGTAGTGTATCATGAATATTAATTTGATTTGAATTTTTCAGCGATAAATGTATTCATATTTAAAATTAAAGGAAACACTAGGAATATAGAGCAATTGGGAGGTGATAATAGCGTGGGACTTCTTTGACAATTGCTTGGAAAACATACGACGGTTTCAACCATGGCTTGTCGATTAAATTTGGTAGATGGAAGTTTTTCGAAGCCTACGATTGTTGTGCTAGCAGGAAGTCACAACTCATTATGACAATAGTTTTGAATGTATACGCACATGGTTGAAAATCTCGATGAACACAGATAATGTACTCACTCTAAGAAACCCTAAGCAAGGTCCGCTTATAATAATCACACTAAAAACTACACGTGTGTTAACTCTGGTACAGAAAATATGTGCTTCAGCGATTATATTCTGAAAAATTGATTGCCAACCGGCATACTCAGATTTAAGAGGCTAACCAATAGCACAAATTATTAAACTATATATATATATATATATATATATATAGTCATCTGCAGACAGATCCGTTTCGTTGTATCACAGCTCATCAGTACGGTTAGTCATCCGATTGCTTCTAACCACGATTGAAGACCGACCGAATTGATATCAGAAAGCAACTCTACATCTGAGCTAATAGTAGAGGAAGGCGGATTTTAACATTATTTACAATGTAAACACACGCTAGTAGCCGATAGTGTTCAAATTCATTACTGAATGAACGATGCGTAAATGCCTGAGTAGCTACTGTTTTTATAAAGTCTACATATATATATGCGTATGTGTGACCAGCATAACATATCTTATAAATTAAGGATATTGACATATCTCAAGAAAACGCACATCTTAAATCTGACAAAACAATACTGCTTTACTGGTTGCTATGTTAATGAACCTAATCTTCTCACATACACACTCACACTAATATATATATAATGTATATATCTTAATCTCCACTTACATCACATATTATTGACAGGAGAGTCTAACCGTCTTGCAGTAACCTACTCAGACACATTTGGGATTAACATCCACATAAGCCATCTGTGATTAAACTGCAGGTAAGTCGAGTGAACAACAACTACACTTAGCGGCGATAGTAATCTGAAATGATTAGTTCTAGTAACAACGACAGTACTTTTAAATAACCTTTTATGACGTCTTGCCACTTGATCCTTGCAAAACCGTCGAAGGTTTCAGAACAGTTCCACCAATCCTATCTCACTGCAGAGGGTTGTGTTAACACCTGTCAGGTGTTTGAAGCACTTTCGAAGCGTACGCATAAACACACATAAGTGTGTAAGTTCCAATTACATATTGGTTTTGATATATTCATTTAGGCGTAAATACTTTTAAGAAAGGGGTGAATACAGCATTTTCTCAGTCTAGCCGTGGGTTAATTACTATGAAGCGTGTTAGTAAATATTCATCATCTACAAAATTATTCTTACAATCTAAATATTTCTGGAAGTAAATAACCTTACTTATGTTGATAACCCTTGAAGAACAAATCAATTAATCGATCAATATAAGTAGGAACGTATTAGCATTTGACTTTTACAGAGAATCAAGGAGTAATATATATATATATATATATATATATATATATATATATATATATATATATAATATTACTTTGAAAATATTAATCTCGAAAACAATGCCAATTATATTTTAAGTTTGATTTCGAATATCAAGATGAAATTTAACTTTCTCATCTGTGTTAATATATATTAATTGTAAGTACAGTTTTATATATATATATATATATATATATATATATATATATATATATATATATTTGTTTTTCTTTAATCCGAAGTGGAAGAGTAGGAAGGTAAATTCCAAGAACCTGATCCTAATCAATATTAAAAATTTTAAATATTAAAAAGTGATACAGGTAGAGAGCTCAATGTATTAAGAATACCGAGCCAATGTAAATTAGAGAAAATTTTCAAAATTCAAATGTATCGGATGTACATTTCGACATAGGATCTCTAATAGAGACTCTACATCACGTCAGCGACATTGTTTTTCCAAATGGCGACGGCCCTGAGTTAGAGTGTGGAGGGGTTGTGGTTAACAACGGTCACAAAGTGGAAAAGGACAGAGCTGGTAGTTGCGGGGTTACAGGGTGTTGAAATGATATATTTAGGAAGGGTAGGAATAGGAATTCATATTTTATAAAGATAGACAACTAAATGAGTTAAATTACTTTTTAAAGTTAAGGTTTTGGGCTGTTTGAAGTGGTGTATTTAGGCGAGAAGGAATGGGTTTCATTATAAGATTTAAAAAAATTTTAAAGTTTATTTGATTAAACCTTTTAGGCAGAAGCGAGTTAAATGCCACTTACAGGAAGTTATCAGTTTAAAAGTTATTATAGAAAATATTAGAGAAGAAATATTAGAGGAAAATATATATATATATATATACATATATGTGTTAAGCAAGGAAAAATGGATTTAGTAAGAGAATCCATATTTTCTAAAGATAGGCAATTAAAGGAGCTTGGTATAGGAAGGTACGGGGGTTAAAATACTTTTTAAGGTTAACGTTAGGGTAAAATTTAGATTAAAACTTAAATTGAATCCTTTTACTTTATATTCTAACATCTAGTCAACGGGGATTTAAATTCTAAATTCAAGTATTCGAATAATTTGCCTTGTGGCGGCACTTACTGATGAATTCCCTCCTAAGATTCAGTAGTCCGTATTGGTGGGGGTATTTTAATATTGAAAGTTATTCCAGTAAACATAGACAGCATCTATCACGAAAATTCCTCGGAATACGGGTTGAACTTATCAGTTTCCAGCTAATTTCAGAATCTAGCCCTTCTTCTTTCATTTTCCAGAATGCCCGTGAAAAGGCTGTCTGGTACCTCTGACCGGGGATTCGAAAAGGAGTACCTGTGGTTATACAGTCTTTGTTTGAAAGGACCGGCGGATACACCGATATATGTCCGGAAGTCGTTTTTTTTTTTTTTTTTTTTTTTTTTGTTAGATGGAGAAATGCGGGCTTCGTAAATCACCTGGGTGGATTTGCATTTTCCCTCCACCGGGCAGGCGTCTACACAAATAGAATGCACAAAAAAAACAATTAGATCGTGCAACCGTTGAGGTATATGTATATTTATTAACATATAACAAAATGATAATCCTTACCATTTAATTCCATCTCAATTAATTTTTTTTTATTTTTGAATGAGTTAAATAGAACTAGACATGTATATTAAGTGCAAAATTTACTATCATGAAATACAAGACATTAACGGAAGAAACATATTTACACTTTAAATACAACGTCACACATTTGACGGCAGGAAAATAGTTATAACTTACTTCAACTATCTTATATAAAAGAAGGAAATTATTAGAAAGTAATTGAAACTCACCTCACTTCAGGTAAGTCTCAATTACTTTTCTGTAATTTCTTTCTTCTAATCAACATTTTTATTCTAGTAAACTTGCCGACGCTTTCATTGAAAATATCCCGAAAAACAGAGAAAAAGTGAAGTTGCCTTAAGATCAAGAGATGTTAATTATTATTTATCACGTGAAGCATTTTGCAAATACATACTCTATCGATATGATTTTGTTTTATTATTTTGCCAGAGTCAGTAAAATTGGGTAATGTTTCGACCACTGATCAATGCAATATTGTTTTCATCGATAAAATTATCGATGTCATTTTTGATATCATTAAATTGTTCCGTGTTTTGTATATTTACTAATAATTGCTCTCTATTAAGTACATTGATTAATTTATAAATTTAACAGTCATAATTTTTCTCGGAAATAAAATACTGGTTTTCTTGAGAACCTTCAGCATTTTTGTCCCGATTCAATTAGCGAAGCAAATATCTAGAAATGCAAAATTCAGTCAGGACTCATAATTCAAATGAAACTGCTGAATACTTACTTTGTTACAAATTTCTAAAAAAGAAAAACGTTTTCTTGAAGATTGATCCTTGTTGTATTATATTATAGTTTAGAACGCGGTAATTAGCATGAAGAAAACTGTCAGTATAAAATTCACTTTCAGTAGTAATGATAAACCCCACAAACTCTTTTTGCGGATAAAATTTGAAAGTGAAATATTTATTGAGAGTTCCCACCCCAGATAGAAATAAATGATTTTATCCTGTAACGAATTTAGTAGAGATTAAAAAGTATCGCATTTTCCTGGTTGAATTTATCTGAATTTATTCTATCGTCTTGTCGGATTTTAATCCATATAATCAACTCCCTTTCTCTGAAAGTGGAAACCCTTTCAAAGAGACAGAATCTATAAAAACCTGAACAACATGCCTATATACTCTCATTGTTTATTATTTTTACAAAATTCTACACGTGACGCATATCTATACATTTCATATATTGTTCTTCCTATATTCTATCATATATGTGTGTGAGTGTTAAAGTAAAACAAAAACGGACAACATGCAAAAACTTTTACATATATTCTCTCGAATAAAACTGACAAATGTGCAAAAAAAAAGGTAAAAATGAAAAGATGAAAATGTCTACTCAGTAAATTATTCGTAATCAATGAGTAAAAAAATGCTTAAAGTTAAATCCTATTAAAAGACGTTTCTAATCGTAACCTCAGTCTCACACTCACGTAAACCTCAGACAATATATATATATATATATATATATATATATATATATATATATACTTAGCAAATGAGTTATTTCAGCAACAGATTTTGCGATATTTCTATATTTTCAGACGATTTATAACAAGACTCATTATAAATTGACTGAAGATATAAAAAAATTTAAAAACACTAGAATATATATGTATTTAGCAGTTTTTACTCTGAGTACTCGTTTTATTTTATTATGAATAAAAAGTCCTTAGGAAAACTATATATATATATATATATATATATATATATATGCGTGTTTTTCAGGTTTCAGATTGTCGTTATTTCAAATAATCTCTAAACTTTCCATTCATCATGTTTGTGTTATCCGCAACATTTGTACATTTGCAAGCTCATGTCTCCTGAAATATCTATAGTATTAGGCAACCCTTTCAGATTTTCAAACTCAGCAATTCATTAATTCCAAAACGGGAGAATGTTCTTATTTCGTTTATTATTTGTCCATATTTCTCAGATAAGCTACTGTAATTATTTATATTGTTTACGTTGTTCTTGCTGTTGTTAACTTTGTTCCCATGTTCACGATGTTTGGTCTGTTGTCAGCTCCAAACTTGATTCGGGAAACTAGAACAATCTACATTAGTAAACGAAATAGAGGTTTCTGTTCAAAATTCAAATCACCTAAAGATGATCAGAGCGTAGAAAGTCCGAACTCTCGTAAATATAGCAACACAGATGAGTACATTTCAGTCAAGGTAAATAGTGTAAATAATCTGATTTATATATTTCCGAAATATTAAGTAATCTTTTCTTTAAGCATGGAAGAGAGAAAGTGAACAACGTAACACGGTGAACGGAATAAATATTCAGCTTAAAATACCGCATAGACTGCTGATTAAGAAACGGCGGAAGACGTCAGAAGGGGATATCTGTAGTAACGTTGCGAATATCACAAGTAAAATGAGTAATCTTACCTGAAACTGAAGTAAATATAACGATTTTATTAGTAGCGTGCAGTTAAATTGTTGAGCGTGTTACATTGCAATTAAGTTTTAGGATATTTATCAGACATCATGTTAAGTGGTAATGATTAAATAATGAAGAATTCTGTGTATCTATTTTAACTCGTCACAAAAAAAAACTCCAAATAAATACATTATTCTTCAATAAATAACCATTCATGACTACTTGGTTCAAACATTCACCTATGCTTTTTTAAGCCTAACTTAGACGTAAAACAAGACCGAAAAATTTGACACAAGTGAAGATCGAAATCAACACGCAGTCGTAATTGTTCTAATGAGTATAACATTCTCCATTACACACCGTCGAATGTTTATCTTGGTGAATTTTTTAAGCGTAGCTTACATGTGGCACGAGGCCAAAATTAAGCATCAGATAGTGAGAACTGAATTCAACAGTGTGTCGTAAATCATCTAAAAAGACAATCTAGCTTACCATGACCCTACGGGTTCTGGGGATAACAAACTGCATCCAAAGGCACTGCTTCTGATTGGGAGTTTGTCAAGTGCATAGTAATAACTCTTAATTGCTCTTGTTTCCAGGTCAAGCTTGATACGGGGTGGAAGCACCTCTTAGGGGTCTCAGCTATAGGCAAATAGTTTATTCCAAAACTAGGGTGAAAACACTAAAAAATTATGAAAAAACTTTATAATAAAAATGCAAGTCATATATTTAGAAAAATATATTATTAGAAATATATTTTCTAAAGAAAAAATGTTCCCACAATAAATTTTTGAAGGAAAAATGTATTGCCAGCAATATATTTTTGAAATAAAATAAAATGTTACCAGCAATAAGTTTTTTGAAAAATAATACATACCATCAATACATCTGACTATAAAAAAAACAAAAATGTAGGTCAAAAAATGCTGATCTACAAACTTATTTCTTAAAAAGTATGAACATTTTCTTTATACAAATTTATTGTAAAAATATTATCGGCATTAAATAAAACATTGATGTTGATATAACGTAAAACAAACTATACCATTACACCACGATGAAGTGCTCTATCTGTTCATCTATGGGATATTTTTGAAAATTAAATTTAATCTGTACAGCTGTGACATATGTTGCAGTCTCTGTCATGATGTCATCATTTTTTTACAAATAACTGGCTGTCGTTGCTCATAAATTGCGAGGTCATTTGGAATTAGAATCAAATCATAAATTTAAGGTCTCGTTATAGATGTTAAATTCGTCGGTATTTGGCTTAAATGATATTTATGAAATTATTCTTACGCTGAGTTTTCAATGGAATGCATTAATTTAAATATTCAAAATCAAAAGTAATTATCCAGCCGTTTTTCATGTAAATTGTTCGGAGTTTTCAAAGGCAAAATCTACAGAATGATGCTGATGATATTATGGACCGGACTTGTGAGTAACGATGAAATTTTAGAGAAAATGAAAACAAGAATAAACTTAGAATTAAAATCAGAAAGAGACAGTTGTATTTCTTGGGCTCATTATGAGGAAGAAGAGCCTGGAAAATCTGATAATAATTTGCAGACTGTGATAAGAAATGACAAAATGAAGGACAGAATGAGAAAGTGGGCTAGAGTAAATGGATGTCGTAACAAAGTTTTGGAGAACTGAAAAAACAAAAAAATATTCTAAGATCTACGAAGGACATGAAATTATGGAAACCTGTGAAAGGATAGGGACTATAGAAGAAAACAAATTTGTGAGATTTAACAAAAGTTTTCAGAATTTCCTGTGTTCAGTCTTTCTTTTAAGTAGAAAGAATGTACGCAGATTCACAGCTAAAACAATAAACCAAGGTGTGAGATCCCTAATCATGGACAACGTGATCTATATAAATGTTTACACGAAAATACTATGGAAATTTATCAAATTGACAGACTCTGTAACAATTTAAATTAATGTCATAATTTATTTTTCATGGGTGTATATAGCTCAAATGAGAATGATAAATCGTTATCATAATTATGCGTGTATATAAGAAAATGGATTATTTTATCATCGGTTATTTTTTGTAATTCATGGATTTATTTTAATTTTATTGTATTAAATAAATGTTAATTTATTTATATTTAAAACGTGAGATAAAACTTTTTTCAAGGAAATACATATACAATTGATAAATTATGTGTTAATCGTACATGAAAAATAATTTTTTTTCTATTGCTGTACTTTGTTTTTTCCTGTTTTAATGAGCCATTTTAACGAATTTTTGTTTTATTTAATTTATTTACATTTTATGTATACATACAATTGTCTTCCTCTTTGTTGTTGTCATTAACCACTATGATGAGAATAGTCTGCATGTAATAAAACCACTTCATCTCTGAAATTTAAAGAGAAGTTACTTATATAGATCGTAATTTTACAAGGTTTCACTTATATATATATATATATATATATATATATATATATATATATATATATATATACGTGTATCAAAATAAATATCTAGTAACGATTCCGAGAAAATTAAGCTGGGTGAATTGAGGTCTTTTAAAATAGCTTATAATTAAAAGGAAAATTAGAACCAACGTAAAGTATAATAATGAATACGAATTCTCGGACCTTAAAACTAGTTTCAATTTAAGGGAATTACATTAAACTGATTCTCAAATATGTAATTATCTTAAATTTCTGGCACATCTGTTTTGTGTTTTTTAAGAATTAAATTGTTATTTGCTTAGTTTATTTCTTTATATAATAATGAAAATACATTTACAATAAACATTACATTAAAGAACTTATACTTCAAAAGCGACAGGGACTAATTCCGCCGAACAGACCAGTGAAACCAATTTTAAAGATTGCATAATTTGAATATAATTTAAAGGGAAAATCTCTACGAATTATTTCAGATTGAGATGCTGATTGTTCCTTTGATAGAAATCTTTTTTTCATTTAAAAGAATGCTCAGATGTTCTGCAGTTATCTGCATACACGACAAAATATTTATTGTGTTTTATATATTGTTCATTCGGTTATTGGCTTTTGTGATGTCAATCAGTAATTTCTGAAGCAGACGTGATTTTCCTGATAGAATTCATCAAAATATTCAAATACGCAAGAGATAAAATCCACATGTTCATTTATACTTCTATCAGAGTATTTCCAAGGTGACTCACGGGTTAGTCATGGGGCTGCTGTTGAAATACTGTTGACACAATGACGAAAATAATAAAGGATATGACTAGAAAATATGAGTTGGTTTTTGAATCCGTGTCTTTGGATATATTTATGTAAAATGTTTAGGACAGAATCACATTGTGTTCTTAGGGCTTAAAATTTCGAAGGCAGTCACTCATAAAATTTTTGACGTGATCGAGTGTTGATAAGATTCGAAAATCTTTTTAGAATCATTGATTTTATTGTAATTTTTTTTCAAAGAAAATTTCCACGACGGTTACTTTATATTTTATTTTATTTTAATGAATATATTTCAAATGGCATCAGATATTTTAAGGCAGTCACCTTTGACCGATGTGATCAATTAATTATTATATCAACAAATAAATCGCCAGTAAATTCATTTATATACATACAGGAATCTTACATGCAAACTGGAAATTTTATTCGTTATGACAACATATTTTAACCGTTGTGTATTACTGAATTACTTGACCAATAAAAGCGGTCGAGACACTGGATATTTAAGACGTTTTCACTTCTGAATTTTTCTCCTCATGATATGATTATTCTTTCTTCTTTCACGTTTTGAAGTAATATATTTTATCCTTTTAAATGTGTTATTTTGATTGCGTTCATTTAGAAGCGTCCATTTTGCAAACCTTATCATTCTGGATCAATATTATTCATCTCCAAATTCATTGCACTCAGATCCATTTCCGGGATTCGGGACGTACTGCAAAGTTGCTGGTAAGAGGTATCACTCGTATTGGCAAATTTGTTGGCTGTGCTTGAGCATTTGAAGCGGCTGCCAGGATTTTGGATATATCCACCCAACCGTTCATTTGTGTGTCCAGTTATTCAGACCTGTGTTCCAACTGGACTCAGATATGAACGGTTGGGTACATCACCAACACCATATCGCCTGATGATGATCGGCAATCATACCGATTGGAACGGAGACAGCACAGATGATAAAGATATAGCAGATATAAATGCAGGATTCCCCGAATGAGACTTTTGTTAGGAAAGCAACTTCTTCCGTTAGATGTATGAAATAATATTTCCATGTTTCTTCGTTAAAATAAAAATTTCACAGAATACGTTCACATTCATCAGCTATTAGTCCCATATCATTTGAACATTTTAAAGGTAGTAAACAATTAGGCTTTATATATGTTTGAGGTAATTAAATATAAGTAAAATAAAAAATCACGAAAACATTATAGATGACAAGCACATACACATAAGTAAATAAAGAGTTATTGTCAAATATGTAATAATTAGAATTTTTAAGCAATGTTGCTATATTATTAAATAGTTTAGTTAATGGGGTTATAAATGAACTAAAACACTTGTGTCGATCATACACATGATTCGATCGTTAAAATAAAGGTACATATATACATATAGATAATTAAATAGAATGTGATCTTATTTATTAACCCTCTATGTACAACTTAATATATAAGAAGAAATTGAGTACATATTTGCTTCTTTGACATGTAATTCTTTGCAAAGTAATAATAACAAAAGAAACTTTCTATTTTCATTTGGCAATAAATACTAAAAACTAGTATGAAATACACAATTTATCGTAAAAGCTGTGGAGACCTAATAATTATGACCTGTAGTGTATGTCTCCCTGTTGACTCTGATGCCTGTAAGAAGATTAATTGGGACATAACATCGCCATCACAACAGAACATTCTAAACATCATAGTGTTGACTGAATATATCAATCAACTCTTTCGGAATCCTTAAATTAACAGACAAATACTCTGAAATTTTTGTAATAGACCTTCCGATGGACATGTCAAACAGTTCAGTATGTCATTTTCAGATTTGCTATTTTTTCTCAGAGACGTACCAAACTGACCCTGCCATCGGGCCGAAACGAAAAATATCAAAAACAAACAACGTACTTGCTCAAATTAAAAATCTAGCATGGCGGCAATTTTGCCATAAAATCAGTGATTTCCAATAACAAACTTCTAAAAATTGCAAAGATCAAATTGTATGCACGTGGCGCCAGATATTTCATAAATTTAATAAACAAGCATTTCAATCATTCCAATACGGTAAAGAAGATTTTAAAAAATATCTGTTAATGTTATTTATAGTTGCTTCAAGAACATCGATAAATATCACTCGCAACATAAGTTATTAAATAAACGCATGTAAAATTTAAAAGATAGAAACTCCAATGTTAATAGCAGTAATTCTATTAAAATGCTTTAACTGGTGAAAAGAATACTTTCTGTCCACTTAACAGTAAATGTCTCACCGAATGTATAATTTACAAAGCTAGCATATATTGTGATGATAACGATAAATTTAATTTCGGTTTTACTGAAAAACTATAGAAACACCGATTTTACAAGCATAAACTGACTTGATCAAATGATGAATACAAAATTATCTCCGTAGACTTCAACATCCTTTGGGCAATTTAAAAAGAAGAAAAATTAAAAAAAATATATTACCTCGGATATCATAGCGAAAAACAAATCTTACAATGTATTAGAAAATAGGCGTAATTTATGCTCTATATACAATGTTCGGACACTTATCTTAATCATAATTACCATTTCTTCGGCGATTCGATCGTTGTACGCTCAAGGCTTCTTTAGATACTAAGAATTTGGAACCAAACCATTATTACGATAACTGAAGAATATTAATCTCATTCCTTCTTTAAAGCGCTTTAGATACTCATTAGTTATCTCCCTTTAACCGCATTCTAAGGTAGTTGTTCACCACTGCTGCAGCCTGTTATGAACTCACAACGTCTAGGTCAAGTCACTGGAATTAATCAATGTCTATATCCACTGGGCCATCTGTCATTAATGACAAGAAAAACTGGATTATAATACTTATACACCTAATGTTCAGTAACCATTTTTTACTATTTTTTCAGCTTAAAAGAATTTTGTAAACTACTATGTGCGCTGATTACTCAAATTTAATTAATTTCATGTGGCGTTTTCTTAATTCTTTTTCATGCCATATGGGGAGGTGATTCCCTTTCTCTCTCCATATGTGGTCAGCTGCACCTAATTTGTGATCTTATTGTACATTTAACTTAAGGGGGGTTCTCCATCATATTTCTTTCCACAGCTACAAGGAATGGCGTACACAGTCCTTAGTCATATCATCCTCTGTTGATTATTTGAATCGGAAGAGATACCTGCAATGTGTAGAATCATTTCTGAAGATGCTTCTGATGTTATATGGAAAACAGATCCTTTGTAATTTCTCCGATTATCACGTCACATGCTAGACAGTGCGTTTTCTGAGCGTTGTTATCCTCATGAGACCTCCCTTTCATGTTTATTGGATTTGTTGTCATGTATCTCGGATAATAGTTACGCTGTAGGATTCTGCTTAAACTGATTATTTCCTGTTCGTATTTCTCTAGGTTGCCGCTTACGTCTCCTGCTGTATGTTGCAGACAACGGACGATGCCTTTGTTTACATTGTTATGGTGGTGGGAGTTGAATTTGAGGTATTGCCAGATGGATGATATTTGAACAGATGTCTTGAACCCCAAATCTGTTCGAATTATTTGCACATCCAGAAGTGCCACTTTGTTGTCACACTTTTTCCATAGTGCTTAGTTCTATAAGTCCGAGATATTCAATTGTTCTTGTCCATTAAAACACATGGATTGTGAACCTAGAGGTTGATCATTTCCAGTGACGTGACTCAAAGTGTTGTGTGTTCAATTCAAGGTTATAGCAGTAGCGAACAATTAACAGAGAGTTCGGTTAACTCATGACTACCAAAAGAGGCTTTAAACCAAGAATGAGTATAATATACTGCAGTGATAGTAAAATGAAGTTCTGTTCAAAAATCCTAAACCTGAAGAAGGCTTGAGCATACAACGGCCGAATCCTCGTACGTGCAGCGACATAGTTGAGAACGATAGTCATGATAATTTAAATACTATAACATCTATGAAATATAGACAAATAATTCATGGCTTTTAGGAAAAGTCATTATAAAA
This sequence comes from Ascarosepion bandense, assembly GCA_037127315.1. NCBI lineage: Eukaryota > Metazoa > Mollusca > Cephalopoda > Sepiida > Sepiidae > Ascarosepion > Ascarosepion bandense. The sequence continues at coordinate 14,507,702 of JBBBDQ010000190.1, forward strand.
CAGCCAAATAATCCTAATGTTTTAACAGAATAAGTGAATAGATGGCCATTTGCAAACATACACATATCTGCTTAAATATTAATATTGCTCCATCTATTCATTTTTTATTAACTTATCAATTTATTTTATAATTCAATGATTTCACATTATATATATATATATATATATATATATATATATGTGTGTGTGTGTGTGTGTGTGTGTGCAGGTAACTATATATTCTATGTAATGCGTAAACATAATATTCTACTGTGATTGTTGTGTATATGATTTAAATACATATCTCACAGTAGAATTGGTTTACTTTAAAGCCTAATCTGCCCTGCCATTTATCAATAGAGAAATAGAATTATGCAGCTAAATGAATACATGAAAACTGCGTGTTGATATCAAAATAACCCAACTCCTGACACAATGTGATCAAATGAGTATTCTTTCCAAAATATATATAAATATATCATCTAATAATTTCAAATAATTTATCAAATATGTGGTCCTGATGAGCCATTTGTCTCAAAAGTCCAAGACAAATTACATCAATTTTTGCGTCATTATACATATATAACTCTTATTCAAATATGTTAAGAGAAAAATTTCCAAGATTATCATCTTGAACGATAAACCGAACTTCGACTAATAAATAAGAAACACTTGAATCTGTTATGGTTTTGTGTTTCTCACGCAAATACACAAAGTAATAACATTCAATTCACATGTGAAAGAAGGTGCACAACATTAACATGGAGGTGGTGGACACAAAAGGGAGACAATCTAAAGTCACGTTTAGTTTTGTTGTACTTACAATCTGCACTACTGAAGCTTTTCACCCGTTCGGTATGGTATATGTAAATACAGATAAGTACTCACCAACTGAAACAGAAGCAAAAACATACCGCTTGAATTACAGTGTTTGGCAATTAAAACATTCGTAATGCTTTATAAAACGAGGCTCTTGCAAGTGTGATCTAAAAAAAGATATTTACAATTACTATGTGCTGATTAACCAATAATTTCAATATATGATAGACTTTAGTTAATACAATTTTAATGGAAATACATCGGTTTAAATATGGTTGATAATTTTCAGTCCTTTTCTTTTTTCTGAATACGACCAATTATGTTAATTTCATTTCGATGCATATTTCGAGTTGGCTTTTTCATAATGCTGAGTAAAATTTACAAAGAAACTGTAAAAAAAATTCACAAAGCTTTCTTTTAATACATGTATATATCGCTATAAACAATAACAGCAGTGGAAATGAAATAAAATTTGCATCCATTTAATTTGCTTAAAGAAATAGTAACCTTTCTGTTTGCACTAAACGTTAATATTTGAAATGCTCTATAAAACTTAACAGTAAAAACAACGGCGATATTTAAATCACAAATGAGAGAATAGCAAAATGTATAAGTAACTTCAAAACAAAAATCGAAAAGCAAAAAGAGGACATAATATAAACGTATCTTGGTTACTTACTCTACAAGCAAGAGTAATTGCAAAAATTAGCATTGTCAATAAAATAGATGAATGCAATATATATATATATATATATATATATATATATATATATATATATATATATATATATATATTCCATCCAATCCTGTTATGCCTTGTCAGTAGAACTAGGGAAATTGTGGTTTTGTTTGATTCGTTTGTGAAATGGAAACTTTATTACCGTCGTAGAGATATTGACTGACATATATAAATTATCACCATATCCCTTCCGAATATTTTCCGGTACTTCACACACACACACATATATATATATATATATATATATATATATATATATATTCAAAGTTTTGTCCTCTTTTGTGTTTTTCAATTTAACTTTTTCAGTAACAAGCATTTTCCTATTTGTTGCGTGATTTTAATATTTGCTTTTTATTTAATATTAAATATGGCTCTCGAATGCATGTGGTACTGTGAGTCACACTGAATATCATAATCGCCATTAAGTAAATCCTACGATGTGCGTAAAATACTGTGTCCTTTGGGAAATTAGATCTTCAACCATTATAATAAAAGCAATACTGATTGTATAACCACTGCGCACTCTCGAAGATTATTAGTTGAGTTATTCATCAAATACCCACATCAGTAACTTGTCACATTAAATCACAATAGGATGTATTTTTGTCTCAAAACCTGTCACTAGATGGAACGCGTGGGCGAGAAAATAGAGTTTTTCTCTTGTCTTCATTATATTCATACTGTTTTTCCTCAAATTATAACTGGGTATACTTTTGCATATATATATATATATATATATATATATATACATATGGAAATCTCAAGTGGGCAGCGTCCGACTAAAGCAGCCGTGGCCGGTCGCTGACCACTTTAAATCTGTTTTTAATATATATTACAGCTCTGCCATTTATATCTCATAGAGGGATCTTTTTTTTTTTCCTGTCTGCAAAATTAAGCACAGATATTTGGCATATCATTATCCTTCTTTATCCTACCCCGCTGTCTCTCTCTCTTTCGCTTTCATATATATATATATATATATATATATATATATAAGTGTGTGAGAATAGGTTACTTCATCCGACACTATATGTTTATACTCAAAGTTTTATAGATGGTGTTTATGTAGACATTTCTTTTTCATCGATTAATTGCTTAATTATTTTTCTACGTTTTCGAAAAGGATATTTGCAAATATCAACATCAAAAGATTCCAGGTTTCGAAAATAAAAAGTTACATTCATTTGTACAAAATCTAATGCAACATACTATTTAGGAATTGAAATCTGCTCACTAATTAAACTTTCTAGCGAAAAAGCAGTTACAATAATAATTAATAAAAGAAAAAAAGGAAAGCATTTAGAAAGGATAAAATATTCTGACAAAAAATATATTGTTCATTAAATTATTATCATTATTTTATATTAGTTTCGAAACTTAAACCTGGCATTCTTATTATAATACAGGTGATAGTGACTTGAAAAAGCTGTCATGGTTTGCAAACACATTTTACGTTGGAGAAACATTTTAATCTACAGCATTTCTAATCTGTTTTTCAATTCAAGAGACAGTTTGCCTTAATAGATCAATGAATTTCTTTGATGTTTAATATATATCTCGTGCTAGTTTAACTCTGATATTAAAGAAAACTATTATATTTTCGAATAGCTTTTGATGCGATTATATAAATTTGCCTTAAATGAAATTAAATCATGAAAAATAAAGCAATAACGCCTTTTATTTCGGATACGTTTTTATCTATTTCATTGTCATTAAATTTCGGCATTCGTTCACCGCGTAGATATTACCATTATCTGTTGAAATTATGAAATCTATTAAAACACTTTTTTAAGGAAATTATTTTAGTAACATTTCAGTAGTTGAGTGAGCGTTTTTTCGTTACTAATCTTTTATTTGAATCAATATCGAATAGCATCATCCGTATTATATTTATTTTCTGTTCGAGATAAATTTGCAACCCATTTTTGTTCTAAGACCTCAAGTGATATCGTGAATGACATCTTCTTAGGATTTTCTTTGTTACTCTGTAGGTTCAAATTATAATATTCGGAAGAGGATGATCTTCGCCAGGATCTGCAGGCTTCACTCGTTCAATGCAAACTTGCCCATTGAACTTGGAAAGCTGTTGTACAAAACTGATCGTTTTGGTTTGACAATATCCATGACATCCGTATGAAAGTTTCGATAGGAGATGTCTATTTCATAACAAATTTATCATCTCCAAAAATATGCTTTTTTACTTTTTTGATTATTTCAGCATCAACCGCAAAGAATATAATGAAGGCGTGATATATCGAGTATAATTCCTCAGTTTTAACAAAAACTATGAGCATTTATTTTTACAAATATTTAAAAAATGATTGAAATACAGTTTTCATTAAGAATAAATATCATTTTGAATAAAACAAACAATTTTTAAAACACAATGAACTGTTACAGCTGAATGATCGCATACGAGCATGCAGGTTGATGGCTTTATAATGATAACTATCATGTAAATTGATTCCACATATACAAAAAGTATCTAGAATTTATTGGCTGATTTTTGTGTAACTCCTGTTAGAAAATAGGATATGTATTTTAATGAAACCGGTGAGTACAACGGGTAAATGTATAAACAAATAAAAATATATTTTTATTTTATTGGTTTAAATATTTTCATCGATACTCCTATTTGTGTAGGTAATGTTTATCTTTTTACATAATTAATCGTTACATTTTACATTTTTATCTCCACCGGCCTGAAGCAAGATTATTTGCTTATTCAGTTAGGTATATAAACAGTATCTACTCAAATATTACTATGCAATAAAAATAACGTTTAAACAAATAAATAAAAATATGTCAGAGTTTATCCATTTCCAAAAAAATTTGTAAATGAATTGTTTTTTTTCTTGTTGGATACAAAAACAGAGCAGATATGAATATTACAAAAAATAAGGAAATGTGTGTGTATGTGTGTGTGCAATCTTTTGTGATTTCTGACTGAAAAAAAACAATGATTATCAAAACGAATAAAAAGGATTCAGGTGGTGAGATTAGATATCTCCAAAAATGCGCAAATAAATTATTATACGAATATTTTTGCAGTGTATATCCATATAACGTATAATAGAAATGTGATAAAACTACTAATTAAATACAAGCATATTATATATTTTAACTTAATCAGATTTCAATTAATATTTTCTATTGATTTGTTCAGGGAAATTATCCTTCTTCAAATAAATGAATTTAGTCTTCAAGATGAGAGATTGGGAATATCTAAAACCATTTTTTGTAAAATGTCACTTTAGGATATAGGAGGTCTAGGAGATAATCACCTATGTCTTGTAGTCCCTAATAAGTTGTGTTATTTATTTCTCCTAAACGCGATGCTGCCATCCAATTGCTCATGCTAATTTATTTTGTTACATTGAGCTTTCTCTATCATTTAATCTATCATATGAGTATCAGTTATTCCTTCTTTATTACGTATCCCAATAAATTCAGATGCCTGCTCCAGAAATTTCACTTTTTATTTCTTTATCCCTAAAGCCTCGTCAATACTCACATGTTCAGTCCATGGAATCGTCAACATCTTTCAGTACAATCACATTTCTGCTGCTTCAAATATCTTCTCTTTGAGGAGATTTCCAGTATTTGCTGTCATACAGGAGGACAGATATCACGTACAAATTTAGTACGATTTTAATTGTTTATCACTATACACATTGTAAAATATTAATATATTTAAATTACCTTTAAAAGACAAATGGCGACGGAGAAAAGTAAATGGAAAGAACAGTTGTTAACTTTTAAAAATCAAATAATAAAAAATTAAATCACTAACATATAGTAAGTATTCATGGAAGATTTAAAAGGCTTCAGATAAAACATAAAACACTAATGACCTAAGAAATATCCAGTAAAATATAGAAAAAATGTAAATATTAATTTACCAGACTCAGCACAAGTGATAGTTAACTTTCTTTTTCAGTAGGAACAATTACGAAATATGTTTTGCGAAGATGAAAATTGTCATCATCATCGAGAGCGATAATGTTTTTGAATTTATTTTATCCTCCAGCAAAATATTTATTTTACTATTAATGAAAATGTTGCCTCTGTCGATAACGCCCAAATATTGTTTCATCAGCGGCGACGGTTGAAACTTCGATAAAACCCAACAGCAGAAGCCAATAGTAATAATAATAATTAGTAGTAGAGAAATCCTTTTCAATGAGAACATCATATATTCACAAAGTAACCAGTTGTTTTATTGTTTTTGCTTTGCATGTGTATAAAGAGTCAAGGAAAATGTTGTTACATGAAAATTGAAATGGCAAATTAAGAACAATAATAGTAAAATGTTCATGTCGTCTTAAGTGAAGCTTATTTGAATTCCCTTTTATGATTGCCTGAATGGATTACATTGAAATCCATTCGGCCATTGCTGAGAGCTGAAAACAAGTGTTGTTATTGGCGAAATGAATGTAGCTTGCTTGGCGGTTTATGTTGTTTTTTCCTGTTGCATCGACACAATCATTTTGATGGAAGAATTCGTTATTTTTCTTAACTCATCAAAAGAGATTTCCAAAGACTTGTCAATAATCCCTTTTCATGAATATTTATCAGTTGCCAAAAACCTGGATTTAGGTCAACATATTCTAATATATTGCTAAATTCTTATTCCCATCATCATCATTAATGTCTGTGTGTAGATTGGAACATTTTCCAAGCTATTTACCTATTTGGAGAAGAGTGATTTTCTTTCAAATATTTTGAGCAAATGAAATTGGATGCGTTTTTAATTAAAATTATAGATGCTCTTCTCATGAGCACGACGTTATATCTCATATAGTATTGGATTTTCTGAAATACTCTCGATATCTTATTATTGATATTATAATTATTATCATACTTTCGTAATTTTCATTCCAAAGACTAGTTTTAATTTATGTGTGTAAAGTGACAGCAAGTCTCGTCAAAACAAATTTTTTTCAGTATACTCCGGCTTTATCGTAGCCACGCGTCGGACCAAAACAGGCGCCCGTTTGCCTCAGCTCGAAATAAGTGTAAAAAGATACTTAACGAAGCTAAGATGCTGTTTGCTACCAGAATGATGCAGCGCATATCATCCTCTAAGTTCGGCGCCAAAGACTACTGGCGCCTCTGTAAAAGCGTACTTAACAAGAGTATGTCCTCAATACCCCCACTAATCAACGAGTTTGAGGTCCTCACCTCCTCAGCGGACAAGGCTTAATGCTTTGCCCAGAGACTCTCGACCAATTCATGTCTGAATTCGACACCAGATTGCCCATCTAGAACTGAGGCCCAATTGAATGACGTCCACATCACGCCCTCGCTGATTTCTAGCATACTTTCAAAACTTGACCCTCACAAAGCGAGTTGTGGGGATGGAATCCCAATCATAGTCTTGAAGAAATGTGCCCTGAACTCTCCTCTGTCCTTTCTAAGCTCTACAACCTCTGCCTATCTTCCTCCCGCTTTCCTGCCTGTTGGAAGTCTTCCTCTGTGGTTCCAATATTCAAGAACACTGGTGAACCCTCGGACCCCGCAAATTACCGCCCTATCAGCCTTCTTCCGATCTTCGGCAAGATGTTCGAAGCCATTATCAATGCCGAGGTCGTTCAGCATCTCACAGTCCCCGGGCTCCTCTCGGACAAACAGTATGGCTTCAGCTTCACCAGGTCTACTGCTGATATGCTAAAGACCAAAACCGAGTATATATACCAGGCTCTCGACAAGAATGGTGAAGTGTCACCTTGGATATCTCTAAAGCATTCGACAGAGTATGGCATGCCGACTTTCGACGGAAACTGCGAAGCTACGGCATAACTGGACTTCTGTTGGACTTAATCCAGTCATTCCTCTCTAACCGCACACTGAAGGTGGTTTTAAACGGACATGCCTCCCAGAACTACCCTACAAATGCGGGTGTCTCCCAAGGTTCTATCCTAGGTACCACGCTCTTTCTAATCTACATCGATGATCTCACCGATGCCAAAATATCAAAAGTAGGCATGTACGCCGATGATACCACAGTCTACGCTCGCCTCGATCAAAGATCTGGTGTTGATGATAAGGCGAACTTCGCTGCCGAGCTTGAAAAGGACCTCCAATCCGTGGTGGATTGGGGTAGGAAATAGCTCGTAAAATTCAATTCTTCCAAAACAAAGCTGCTGTCAATTAACCACCACAGAAATCCGCACCTCCCTAACATTAGCATGGAACAGGCTTGCCTCCCAGAGAGTAAAACACTACGCCTGCTTGGCCTGACACTCTCAGCGGACCTCAAGTGGAAATTCTTTCCGTCTGAATCTATCCTGCACTTATACAAATCTACCATCCGCCCGTGTTTTGAATACTGTTGCCACATCAGGTTGGGTGCCCCTGCTATTCTCCTCGGGCTTCTTGACAAAATACAGCGAAGAATCTGTAATGTGATAGTTACCGACTTAGCTCACCCCTGCAGTCACTCTCTCACCGCCGTGACCTTGCTTCCCTGTGCCTCTTCTATAAATAATTTCATGGCTTCTGCTCTAATGAACTTAAATCACTGGTACCCCTAGGTGTGAGTTTGCACGAGATACTAGATTGGCAACTAGGTCCCACACTTTTACAGTGAAACTGATGAAATGTAACCGCAATTTCTTCTCCAACAACTTCTTTACTCGCACTTCACGCCTCTGGAATTCCCTTCCGCATGCTTGCTTCCCCGACGGCTTTAACCTCCAGAAGTTAAAATGTAGGGTCAATAGACACCTTCTAACAAACTAACTCACACCCATTCTCTCCATCTCTCTCCCTATGTACATCTTAACTAGTCTATCACTCTCCATCTGACATTTTCTATACCCAATCGCCCTATGTAACCCCCTGCCCCATAATGGCCGTAGAATGCCTTGCTTGGGGTTACATGATTTAAAAAACATACTCGCAGAATCTTGGAACAGTTTCAAGAATCAAAACTTCGAAAATGTTTATGAAAATAACTTTCTTTTTTCTTTCTTTTTATAATCATATCGCCCAAACACGGCATTTACTGCCACTGTTTTGTAGGGGGTTACATAGAATAGTCTATTATTTATATATTGTAGTAAGAATCATCTAATGATTTCATGAATTTTAATAATGTTTTATTGGCAATTCAGAGGTGTTGATCATTTTAAACATTTTTTTGTATTCCACTGTAAATCGTCTTTCATCGATTCGAGTCATATATCTTACAATAAGTAATACTGTCTTTTTGTAATCAAACAGATATCATTGTATTTCTCTTAGGAAAATCCTGGGTATTTAAATCATTCTCCTGTCTTTGGTCAAAACGGTGGCTGCAGAAGAATGCAATATCTAGTAAAAAGACCCTGCATCATACCACAAATGCAGAAGAACATTATCATGGCTCATAGACAATTTCTGATATAAAATAAACCCACACTTTTGGCTACCTAACTGACGAGACAGAATACATTGATTATTATGTATGTGGAGCCGTTGAGAGTGAGACCAACAAACATCACTTGTATCACCAAAGATTAACTAAAAGCAAATATTATGGCAGCATTCATAAACTTAAACAAGGATAATGTACAGAAGAGAAACAAGAGATTCCAAAACCGATTGGAGACCGTGGTCGGAACCAACCGTGAATTTATTAAATAGGTTTACTCATTACTATTTCTGTAAAGATGAGATTATTATTGTAATTTAGATTATTATTTCGTGGAATTTAGATATTTTATCAATCCCACTTTGTATTTATTGTCTGAACCTCTCATGGGCTAACGAAACATGTTTAAAAGGCAACATTATTTTAACTTGCTTATTCTTTTTATTACTTGTATTTTCTTCAATTATTATAATAATATTATAACTTTTAATTGAGTGTTTGCATAATATATTTAATCAGTTTCATTCATTTTACTGTTCCATTTTAAACTGAAAGCTAATGTTTAAGTCACACGCTCTCATTCAGAATGTATAATCGAATCACTTTCCGCTCCATCAATGCTTGGCATTATTTCATTCTCAATCTTACTAACATTAAAGTTCCTTCTATACCTCATTTTTACAGTACTTATACAAATACTGTCTCAATATATTGATTTCGAATGAAAGTTCCCGCAAAGACTTGTATATTGCTAATAAATGTTTTGCGCGATCTTTGTTTCTAACACAATATTTTATTATTTTATATGACCACATTACAAATGCACTTTTCTTTCATATTGTTCACATACATATTTTTTCACTTTCTGGTAATATGAAAATTACGAGACAAGAAAAAAATGGCGAGGGGATTAGTTACCTGGCAACAATTCAGCGGGAATAATTGTTTGTTTTTGTCGGTGCTTCTCCAAAATCAATTAAATAATACAATCACCAATTCAGTGTGAAAACGCCAAGCGTTAAGCTTTCGATGAATCAACATGGAAGTATTAACACTATCTCAATAAGATGTCAGTAGATTTAACCATCAGTTATGAATTGATGAGAGGAGTCTTTCACTCTGGATATGACCAAACGGATAAAAATGAATAATTAATTCTAATTATTAATATTTTATTACTGACTAACAAAAATAACAAGACTTTTGGACACGAACTATCATTGGGGACTTGATTGAAATTCGCAAGCCGAGTACAAAAGTGGTTATATTTTGGGGTTTTTTTAGCGTTTAATTAATTTTACATAACGGAATTTGAAAAAAAAATCTATCTGTTTTTGTCCACCGCGTTTAAGCAATACACAATTGATTGATTCCCTCGTATTTAAGACCAATCAATAATACAGAAGAAAATCGTTGTAACTTTACATTATCTCTCTGAATACATATAGGTTTTCAGATAAAGTAAATTGTTTATTTTAAAGAAATGAAGTGCCATGATCACTGAAACAGAGACGGGGTGTATCCAAAATACTTTTACAAATATTGGGGCGGGCTGCTACAAATTTATGTCTGCAAATATTTCGTTTTATGCGATCAAGCGAAACATGTCTTGTCTATGAAACCTGAAACTTGTTTTTATTTATATCTGCTCGCTGTTTCGTATCCAAACATAAATGTAAAGAATATTTATTAGATTAAGTGTGTAACATTTATACGTTATTATTGTTAGATAATTGTATTATCAAAAAGCCATTCTAATCAATTACATTTATTTGTTTGGTAACAAGAGTACGAGCAAGTAGAGAAACCGCTAAAACATGTTTTTATCTACCTTGAGAGATGCAGGTTTAATTTCTACAGAAGGGTTTAAATTGTTCTTTAAGTTTTTTTCAAAATTTCAGACAAGAATGTAGAAATAAATAGAATATCTAAAATATAATTGGGCGCTTAATCAAGTACCAATTATATACCAATAACATGTAAACTATATATATATATGTGTGTGTGTGTGTGTGTGTGCGTGTGTGTGTGTGTTTATATATATCTATATATATATATATATATATATATGTGCATATATATATATGTGTTTATATATATATATATATATATATATATATATATATATATATATACTCTGGCATGTACGCATTGCTCATTCAGTGAAATGAATTAGAGCGCTCTAGCTATTGGGCACGTATAATGATATGCGCTAAAAGGTCTGCCTACATCCACCGAACGCCCATAGCCCAGGGGTAGAGTCGCCGACTGACGCCATTTCGGTCGGGTTTCACTCCTGGGTAAAAAAGCAGTCGGAGTCTATCCGTACTGATGAGCTGTGATACAGCGAAACAGATCTGTCTGCGGATGACAATATATATATATATAACAAAAGTGCGAAAAGCCGTGAATGTTTTGTCTAAAATGCAGATGTATTGTTGCTATTATTATAATTATTACTTGCATTTTTCATGATTTATTACGTGTCCATAATGCTATTTGTGTCGCTAGACGTGTTTCGCGTTTAAGTTGACTCCCTTCGGGCGACTATACATGTGACTTCACATACCGAGATATTTTGGCTTCTCTGATGGCCAAAGTATTGTGTATAAATAGAGAAGTCTACAAAGCAAATCGGTCAGAAAGTTCTTATGCGTGCTTGTGTGTTCGGTTATTTCACACGCGCTAGTTAAACTTTCCTTGACTAAATTTTTTCACTGACTAGCGAAATTTGATTTCGTCTTCATACTGCAAAATTGTTTTCATCGATTTTGCTTCAATTCTACTCTATATGTCATCTAGTATTTTTTATTGTTTTTGGGATACTATTTGAATTTGTGTGTGTGTGTGTGTGTGTGTGTGTGTGTGTGTGTGTGTGTTTTATCGCATTGAATTCCGTGTGTCTGTGTCCTCGGGCAACTATACTTGTGACTTTACATATTGCTTTTCTGATGGCCAATGTATTGTGTATAAATAATTAAGTCAAGTGGTAATCGGTCAGAAAGTTCATATCCGTGCTTGTGTGTTCGGTTATATATATATATATATATATATATATATATTTATATATATATATATGTGTGTGTGTGTGTGTGTGTGTGTGTGTGTGTGTATATCTATGTGTGTGGGGGGGGATCTTAAGCTATCCTTGAAAGTTATGAACTACACAATCATTAAATATATCGCGTGTTTGTGTGTATGTGTGTGTGAACATTTGTACCTGGATAAATTATTTGATGACTTGAGAATACTAGTTAATCCCACAAAATTTGGAAATGGCTTTTAATGAGACATTTTAAAACTCTTTTGATGGGATCGTCAATTTCTGACGGTTACGTTACCTGTGATAAAGGTAAATGCGTTGAAAAAATTTAGTGCACGCAGAGCGGATACCGATGAAACGGATAAGTGCAGATCTGTTTTGTTAGACTTAAGTGTTCATGGACGGATTGTGTTGTTGGCTGACCATTTCAGAGAATTGCTGCTTATGTTGAACATGATGCAAGTATGTTATCAGAACTTTTAAAGCCGACCATTTTTACACCTGCAGATCAGCTTATTGTTGGCTCTGTATAACACACACTACTCAGGATTAACGCATATTATCAGTATTAATGACAATTGACAGTTATTATCGGAACTGAAATATAGCCCAGGGTTTTACAATTTTCTGTAAATATGACCATAAGCAAGCCTATCAGTAGTGATGCATAGAATTGTATCCGAAATGCGGAAATATGTACTAGCTTCATGTAAATTAATGGCTTACATGTGCGTTGAATTTTCTCCCAAAATACATAACCTAAACTCCAGCTATTATGGGGTGTGCATTTTTATGTCAAAAATCTCAGTTACCTTGGGTGTTTATAGAGATAACATTGAAGAATGTCATGTCGGTTTATTAAGTTTTCAACCCTTTTGCTGTCATTTTCTCAATGTAACATCGATGGGCGTCCGCAGTCAGGTAATTCCCTCCAAATTAATACACACCCTATTAACCATTTACTGAATGATATTAACAACTTTTTTGGGTGGCGAGATCAACAAAATTGACTTTCATTTATTTTCATTTACAGAGTGATCAAAAAGTAACTGCCTATTTTATGTATGTATGACCATCCAGAGCTCCTGATTTGATACGCTGTGTCATTTGAAATGAAGATTGGTTAGAGGAATAATTCTGTCATAGAAAGACTAGTCTTTGGAAGGTACTTGAGTTGAGATAAAAAGATTCTAATCTACCATGTATAAAAGTTCATAATAACATACGTTGAAGCGATTCCTGGGTGACTCCATATGCTATTTGCAATATTTTTGTCCGCATTTCGAATTCTGAATTTCATGTGAAAATTATAGTTAAAAAGGATATAATTATTTTCAAATAAGTAGTTACTTTAAAATTAACTTTTATATTTCATTCTGTTCCGCCACGACAGACGAAAGAGTAAGTGGGTAATGTGAAGCTGGACGGCATTGGCCATACATATTAAAATATGCATGCATTTATGCGTAAATGATTGAGTGTGTAGTATGCTATGTATGTATATGTTTTGTTATATTAAGTCCCTCGATAACAGTCAACGAAATTATTATCGATCGAAAACTTATTTTCATATTAAAAAAAATATGAAATGTGTTTTGTACAAAACATATTCCTACATATTACATTCTATAAGAAAACTGGGTTTGTATCACTTATGAACCATACGTGAACCCAATTGTAATAATTGACACCATAAAATAATTATTGATTCACGTCAATAAAAAGGAAAACCTTTATGTTCACATACAATGTATATAATGAAAAATCAATACTTGTTTCGGAAAATTCAAATATGATCCTCCTTAACCAATATTGATCTTGCACAGACTTTCTGATGCAGTCTAGATTGTTAGTGAAATTGATTACATTATTCTTTGACGATAAGGTTTGCTCTGATGATAGTTCAGAAGTGCAAAATATAATATCGTTATTTTGCAAAGAATGTTATCTATACATCTGTAATTTTCAATAGCTAAACTAAATGAATTATCATCCCCATATTTTACGCAAGAAAGTTATATGAATCATTTTTCATATATTTATTATACAGTATCCACAAATAAGAATTTTGCTGTAAAACGCCGAGATTCTCAATTAAAATTTCCAGAAAAATTTGAACAGATATGAAATTCAAATTCATGAAATAACAAATATTTATTTACTTGTGTGATATCGAATTTACGAGATAAATCGGAGTAATTTCACATAGCAAATAACAAAATGCATTGTTATTTTTGTATCACTTTTCTTTTTTGACTTCAAATTTTGTAATGCGAAACAAAATTATTTTATCACCACTTACATGAAATTTAAAACCTATGATTAAGTCTACTTCAGCATCAATTTTAAAATTTTCTCTTAAAAATTATTATTCAATTATAAAGATATTTTAGTAATTGATAATTTTTAATATCGACATTCATTTTAGTTAATGTTTGTAAAAATAGTAGCTGTTGTCTCAAGTGCAGCAAAAGCAAGGTAGGCATTGTCACATGCGAATTATCTATAGAGCTTTAACGGAAAATGAAAAATTATGTTAAGTACATTAAGGGGAGTTAAACCTTATCCAAATATCAATAACGGAAAGTTAATCATTGTCTCCATCTCGTTATAGACGTTTTGAATTAAATTTACTTATTATTCATCCTTGTACAAATATATATTACTAAACATAACTTATTCTAAATTATTCGTTCAACATGTGTGAAAGCGTGTTATAATATATCGTAAAACTCTTCGGAATTCTGGGTTCAACTATTATATATTAATGACTGTGATATTCACATAAATTATAAAAGCAGATAATCTTTAATATTGAGTAATAAAGCAGCGATTAGGTTAGAGAGTGACAATTAAATATAAAAATACTAAAATATAGCAGTTGTAAATTCAATCTACAGAAATATACAATGGAATAAATCAATGCTGTTTTTTTTGCATTGCACTGGTATTTGTTATTCAGCATATAGACATAAACGTGAGGTGATTATGAACATGTTTAGTATTTTTGCCCACAATTTTATAATACTCATTGCTCCAGAATCGAATTCACTTGAAAAATCGTCTAAATGTTTTTATGGATTTGCGTTATTGAAGCAAGAACGTGTACATAGACGAAAATAATTCAAAAGTTGACAAATATGCTAAAGAACAGGAAAAGTCAATTTTCATACTCTTTGCTAAAAGAAACATGACATGCCCCAGGCATGAATATAGAAGACAATAATCTGATAATTTTATTAACTTTTTAATAATGCAAAATCAAATATGCATATGTTGCGTCAAACATTGTTTTAGTATTTTCGAGTGTTTGTTTATTTCAGATTAGAGGAATTAATGCTTTTTATTATCTCAAGCAGGAACTGAGGGAACATTCCTTTTTTTATCTTAATTATTCATCATTCAAAGTATATGCTGTATATACCATATATATTCTTAGACAAACACAAACATATATGTAAATTATTTTCAGATAAATTTTATGTGTAAGGGAAGAAAATGAATAAAACACAAATGGAAAAACTATGCTTAGCCGATGAGTTTTGATATATGAATGATTTTATCAACACAAATCTAGGAATTTTTTGTTGTACATATTTATATACAAGAGAAAGGATGCTAATAATTTATCATTGTTTGAAATGAGAGAGTTCATGACGTCCAGGTTATTGAAATGTCACTGGAAACATAGGGAAGACAATTAACAAATCCCCTAGTCATACGCACACACAAATTCAACTAAATTTTGAACTAAAAATGCTAAGCCTCTCTAAAGAGAAAGTAATTTACATTGATAGAAATATATCGAGAGTGCTGCTATCGAATCTTATTAAAATATAAATATAGGTCACATTTTCTTTATCATTTCTAAAGAAAACAGTACAACTCCTACAAGACAAAATACACCAATAAAAAATGATGAAATATCAAAAACTGTTTTTAAATACGGTACAAACTACCATCACAAAACAATCTTATCACAATTTAAGCAGTATTATTTTAATAAAAAATATGTATTCATTGAAGAGAACTCGCTACATTTAAGTTTGGCACTATATATCCTCAGAATATTTAAAGTAAACTTTCCAACACATGAATATTTATGTAAATTCTAAAAAATTAAAATCTTTGCAAATACGACATCATGACAACATAAATCCTGCATTTGCCTTTGAAAAGTTCCTTGAAAATGAATCAGTTAGCAAGAAGAGAGAGAGAGAGAGAGAGAGAGAGAGAGAGAGAGAGAGAGAGAGAGAGAATTATTTTGGTGCAAAGTGTTCTTCGTTTGTGGAAATAATTCGCTCATTCAATCCGCAACATATAGTGTATCGAAGCAGCGATTAATTTTCTACACATATACTGTTAAATATAATAGACAATGAATGTCTATTATGTTTAATCATGAGCCGTTCGACGTTTAGAACGGCTTATGAGTAAACATAAGAGTCATTCATTGTTTTATAGTTAAAAGTATATGTTTAGAAAAAAAAATATATATATATAACTTACATTTCATCAAAACATGTTTGATTGAAAAGAACCGACGATATGTGTAGCTTCCATTTTATGGTAAGAATGCAATAACAAAATTGCGTAGGCTGAAATTGATGGATTATTTTTCAAAAATAGATTATATATATGTGAAATGAATTGTTTGAACATTATTTTTTTTTATCGATACTCGTATTTAAGTAGATATTTTGTTTTTTAATTAAACAGTATTATATATTATATCTACCGGCCTGATTATTTACGATAAATTGTTATTACGAAAATGTGTGCTATTTGGCAGGATTCAAACCAGCGACTCCTATTTACATAGGGGAAGCTACCATTTGATCTGGTAACGTCTTAGACCTCTCGACCACGAATTTTAACGAAACTTGGTTATAAACAGCCGACAATTTGAAATGAGCGTTAATGCCACTGATGTGCAGGAGGCTGTTTTAACATATATATATATATATATATATATATATATATATATATATATATATATATATATATATATGTGTGTGTGTGTGTGTGTGTGTGTGTGTGTGTGTGTTTGAACATTATTTCTAATCGATACTCGCATTTGAGTAGATATTCTGCTGTTAATCAACCAGTATATTTATATCTTTGTTTCTACCGACCCGTTTATTCATGATAAGTTCATTTTACGAAAATGTGTTATTCGACAGGATTCGAACCTGCAATCTCTATCAACACAGCGGTAGCGAACAATTTGTTTATGAATGATTCCACAGTTTAATCGAAGTCAAATCAAACTTCATAAGACGCATCAAATCAATTGGTGGTTTCACATATGTTGATAGAGATCGCAGTTTCAAATCTTGAAGAATAAAACTAATTTTTGTACTGGTAGAACTAAATTTATTAATATACTGAATATCTACTCAAATACGAGTATCGATTAAAAGAAAAGGTTCAGACAAATAAATTATGTCAGTTGTTAAAACATTTTGTTGATATTACGATACATTTCAGAGCAGAGAAGATTATTTACATAGATTCGAAAACTGTTATATAAGGCTTGATTTGAGTTCTATTAGACTGTGAAATCATTCGTGGTCGAGTTGTCTAAGACGCAACTTTTCAATTGGTGACTTCCCATATGTTGATATTGATTGGTGCTGGATAACACACAGTTTTCGTTAGAAAATTTATTGTAAATAGTCAGGCCGATAGAAATATATAAACAAATGTATTGTTTGATTAGAAAACAGAATATTTCCTCAAATACGCGTAACGATCAGAAATTATATTCAAACACATATATTAAATATGACGGTTGTTAAAACCATTTCGTTAATCTTCGGGATCTTCCGTATATATATATATATATATATATATATAGAGAGAGAGAGAGAGAGAGGGGGGGGGAGGGAGTTATCCGAAGACAGATAAAGTTCGCCATATCACAGCCCATCAGTTCCGTTAGACATCAGATTGCTTTTAGGCAGGTTGAAAGCCGATCGAATTGACATCAGTCGGCGATTCTAACGCTGAGCTATGGGCGCTCGGTAGAAGAGGGAGACATATACCATGTAAACATACGTCAGTTGCTAAGAGTGTTCTAATTCATTACTGAATGAACATAGAGCGTAAAATAGTGAAAATCCGGATTAATTGGGATTAACAAGCCACATTCCAGTATAAAATTATCTCTACTTACCACAGATAAATGTTAATAGAAGAGGATACTCCCTTTCTTAGCCTTGCTTAAACATGCAGTCAAGGAGTAAACCTTTGGATTCAAAACCAGGTGTGTGTGTGTACAGTTAATATCATCACCTAAATAAAAAAATTGTAACGGAGACAACACTAACAAGACCTAACGTGGCGGAATTGTTGAATTTTGCCTTTCAGGCTTTCATATTAATGTCTGCGTGCGCGCGCGCGCGTGTGTGTGTGTGTGTGTAAACGTGAGATTGTTAAGTGTGATGCAATGTCATACTTATGCATATGTTTTTAGTTATTCTTATTTTTCTACTATTCCAAAGATTTTCTGTGTTTTCAGTAGGAGTTTCAACTTAATTATCTAATAAGATTTGGCAATTGCAGATCTCATAATAAATTACAAAGAACATTTGTGGTAATTGATAAGAAGCGTATAAATAATGAATCACGTTCTTTTAGTGGTTTTTGGTTGGCGCTTCGTTACATTTTACTGATGTCATTGTTAATGTCACTCTTAAGTGTATCAGATTCGCAGTTGTCAGTTTGTAGTATCTATCCAGATGGTCGCGCGTAATATGTGCCTGTGAAAATGTAACTTTTTGCTACTAAGTGACATCAATATT
This sequence comes from Ascarosepion bandense, assembly GCA_037127315.1. Lineage (NCBI taxonomy): Eukaryota > Metazoa > Mollusca > Cephalopoda > Sepiida > Sepiidae > Ascarosepion > Ascarosepion bandense. Next base: position 14,526,445 of record JBBBDQ010000190.1, read on the forward strand.
CTTACATGCATATATACTATAATTCAGTTTTGAATACATGTTATTCGTGATGTGTTAGATCATCCGCATATATTGGTGTGTGCGTGGAAAATAGTATTCTGTTTTGTTTCCTGCTCGTTCAGAAAAGAACTGGGATTGTCCCAGATCGTTCATTTCTTTAATTAATTTTCTTTTCAACAAGCACTACTTTTTCTTTCTGTGATAGAAAGTAAGTGGCTAAAGAAATAGTATGTAAGATCATCAATTCATTTGGTTCAATTAACGTTGTTAATAAAATTGTATGAATTTAACATTAGTAATTCAATTACGGCTACTTCAATTTGAAACACCGATTCCAGTACGATCAATGAACTTGAACACAGTCGAGCATAGTCAGTACTTAGAACTGGAAGCTTGGTTAGCAGGGTGGTGTAGGCACCCTGCAGGACCAAAAACAAGGGAAACAAGACCTGTCAAAAGGCTGAAGAGCTCTTATTGTCTAACGGCTGCCTATACAAGCAACCAACTATGGTTAAATGGTCTTAGTCAATTTGCATTTCCATCCATAGATAATACGGCACATCGTCTGAAATAACGGACACAAAAATAGTAGATGTGAGCTCAAACGAGAGTGAAAAAGTAGCCCTGATTCAAATCCAGAATTCAATTTGATATTAGATGATGATAGTCTTGAAAACAATACAACACCTTAGAATTTAAGTTTTGACAACTATCAGTCATCTACTGTTTATCCTTTTTCTTTCTTTCTTATATGTAGTTTGATGTTTCAAATATATCTGCATGTAATGCGTACATATATTTAGTAAGGAACTCACAAAGCGTGCCTTCTCTATGACATTTAGAAGCATAACCAACATATTTTATATAATCTAATTTATATTTAGTAGTCCTTTATATAAAATACATGCTGACTGAAGTGACGTATAGTCGTATTCAATATACACATATATTGATGCGGAAATTTGAATGGGAGACGTGAGTCTGCATTCAGATGTAGTCATTTGCTTTGATATTATCACTAAGGTCTTTTCGGAAAGGCATACGTCTCATCTACTACCTTTGGGTTTATATAAGCGGATGGAGTGAAAACTCTAACAATGGCAATCAATCTAAGTGAAGAAAAGTATCGCATATGCAATGCGTGGGGAAGGGCACTGGGAAATCAAACAACAATATTTATCGAGAATGCATGGTAATTCAATGATTATAATATAAATCATTCGTCTTTCAGAATAGAGGTATAGGAGAAGGACTTGGGATTTTAACGTAAGATGTGTTTACTCGGTAAAAATATAACAGCTCTTGTTTTCTTACTGAAGACATTGATTTAACTTATGAAAACATTAAATAGAGTTAATGTTATAACTCTGTTTTGGCTATACATGTAGCGTACAGATATCGACGGGGAAGCTGTATCATGCGTTAAAAGTCTTATCTCAATTTTTGAAATTTTCCTTTCACAATAATTATCTTAGAGAAATTTAATCCTGTGAAAGAATTAATGTGTTCTCCTCTAAATACATAAGCCAAATAACATGGAAGATTAAGTGAGATCGTTGGGTACAAAACAGTCTAAAATGAAGAGACCTAATGCCAAACGCAGCAGATGACACCTGGAAACTAATCCTTATCATTTCCAAAAAAAAAAAATAAACAAACGGAAATCGTAGACAACCTTAAACTATCAGATTCGTACATCCTAGAGAAACAAGAAATTTAAACTAAAAGGTGTATAATAACTATTTAGCAAGTCGATGATAATACTTTTTCCGACATTTCTAAATTGAGAAATCAGACACGGGAGGGCCAAGAGAGGATGGCTGCGTTTACGCGAATGTCCCAACAGAGGTTGGTTGTATTTACGCGAATGTCCCAATAGAGGACGGCTGCGTTTACGCGTATTTCCATACAGAGGACGACTACGATTACGCGAATATCCACACAGAGGACGGCTACCATTACGCGAACATCCACACAGAGGACGGCTACCATTACGCGAATGTCACAACAGAGGACGACTACGTTTACGCGGATGTCCCCAACAGAGGATGGCTACGTTGACGCGAATGTCACCAGCAGAGGACGCCTACGTTTACGCGGGTGTCCTCAACAGAGAACGGCTACGTTTACATGGATATCCCCAACAGAGGACATCTACCATTACGGGCTTAAACTTTCCACTGTAATGTGTGTACCCTAATTATTTATCTAGTATGGAAATATATGTAGGAAAACTAGTCAATTGTCTATACAAGATAATTAAATTTCCAGGTCAACTTATTCAAAACTCTGGAAAATTAATTAGATTAATGTTATCAAAAATGTTATGTGCATAATTATACTAATGAGTAAAAGACATTTTTATAATAACATTAGTTTATATTAGATCCAGAAAATTAACCAATATTGCATTGTAAAATATGGACTGTTAGTAGAAGGCGGACGTTTGTTATCATTTACAGGTTGAGTATATTTGCGTTTATTTGAACATATGTGCACTGACATATCAAATAGAATGATTTGAACGTAGTAATTTAACGTCTAAGAATTTTACATGCATCTTGTGGATATATATATATATATATATATATATATATATATATATATATACTAAATTATCGTTATACATTCGGCAGAGATATTTTCATAATTATTAGAGCAACCGAACGAATATTCTTTGGATATCAGAAATATCATTTTTTTATTGAATTAAAAATTGAGGAAAAAAGAAACTACGTAATGTGTATGTGTAGTCGGCCTCTATTTTAGCTGGCCTTTTCGGACTGTCTGCTTACTCAATAGAAGCGATTGAAAAGACTTTCAAAACTTAATTATAAATTTAGCCTACGTGTTATGCCTTTCAGGCTTATACATTTTTTCTTTTTCTTTTTTTTCTATCATCAGAATCATATAGATACTAGCTAGATTTTGTTTTTCATCCTTCTTATCCACATATTCTAACTTTAATATCTTTCACTTAGTTTCCTTTTATCTCTTTTTTATTTCCAGTTTTGTTCATCGAGCATTCAAATTCTACTTTTTTCTCTACTAATGTTTTTGCCTGTTTTTCTCATTCTTCTTATTTTATTCGAAGATTTTATCTTTCCTCCGTTCATTTATTTTCCTCAGATATACTTATATTTAATTTAGATTTTTTTAGAGCACGTAGAAAATTGTATGTGCCGTGTCTTCTTCAGAACATAGGCGACCATAGCTTTTCACATCTTCGTATCACTAGTGACGCTTAGAAATATTTACCTTGTTACGCCATTCAGACCCTTGTATTCTATCCAATTGCTCAAGGCTGTTATGTATGTTACGAGTTGTATTACAGTCTCTTTCTTTCTATTTGACCTCCGAGTATCATAATCTCCAAGCACTTTTTACCTGTTCGAGGAAATTCAGCTCTCTGTTTCTGATGTTAAATATTAGTTACCTTTATGTTTACATCCCCTCCAAAACCTCATAATTTCCGTTAATAACAGTGGAAAAAGGCGTTATTTTTGCATCAGAAATATAGATTAAAAAATATAAACAGCAGTATATGTAAAATAATGTTTCAAAAAGAGTCCAACAATAAATGAGGTCGTAATAGTAGTGACCTGTAAAGTCACCTGGAGTGTACAATGTACCTCTGAAGTGATGGAAAATAATGATAAAAAAATGCTAGCAGATTTCGAAACCAAAGAATCGATAGCGTCAAAGGGGAACAGACATGAAAATGCCAAAACTTTGTTCAGTGATCGCCAACAAATCATCCTTGAATACGTTATTTGTTTATTCTGCCTGTAGGACTCCCGATGCGATGATTTAAACAGTCAATGAGCGCGAAAGAAACAAAGAAGAGATTAAACAAATGTGTCTTAATACGACGGAAGATTATGATTAACAATACATTGAAATCTTTGAAAATCTTAATTGACAGGAAAGCAAAAATCTGGAATAGGGTTCCACAAGTAAGAAGGATGAAAGAAGACAACGTTGTCTCAAAATTATCGTTACACCAAATCAATTTTAAAAAATTCAAATTATGTGACTTAAAGATATATTTATTAGAAACAATCTGCATGAAAACGGATAGAAACTTAATATATAGAATACTCATAACTAGGAATCAACGAAGGCATGATTCTGACGTTTCAGTTGCTTGATTCATCTTTGCCAAACAAGAGATTTACCAGAAACAAAATCCTCCCAGGATTTACTATATTAACAGCAAAAGATAAGCATTTAAAATTGTTTGATGACAGGCACAAAAATAACGAGAAACCATAGGAAATGGAAATCAAGAAGAAAAGGCTGATCATACAATGTAAGAATGTTAGCGCCATGTTCAAACCAATGTATGAAAACGAGAACTGAACTGGGCAATTACAAAACTTATCTATCGAGGCGAGGTTATAAAAAATGAGAAAATGTTTAGAAACATTTGAATGTCAACGTGCACACGAATAGATACATTTCGTTTCAATATTTTATATATAATTATTTTTTAATTTAAAACCAATTTAATTTACATTGCGAAACGGAAATTTCTGTTTTGAGATTTTACCTCGTCATCAGGCATTGTTGGCTCATTGTTATGAAAATGATTTACATTTAAATACAGAAACAATACGCTTGTTATTTAAATAGTTAACATGGAAAAGGAAACCAGAAATAATTAGGTTTTATGTGTGTGTTTAATTCAAGTATTCAGTATGATGTTAACCTATACTTTCAAAAGTAAAAGTTGATGTGCTTGGGGAATAAATGTCAGTCCATTGAACTACAATCTAGACTGCTCTTTTCCGGTGTGCTGTATCCATTATAGTTACAATATTATTGTCTTAGTTTTCTCTGTATCTCAGCATTATTTAAAGCATAACAGAAATAAAACATTATATATTTTAAATTTTGATCTGTATTAAAGGGACATTTGTGTATGATTATAAAATTTTCAGAGTGCAGATTTGTCTCAGTTTTTCATAACCTTTTAAATTATCTGTACAAGTATAGCTTAATTTTAGAGTCTTCTTCTATGTGCCCTGTCCCTCTAGGACGTAGGCGATCATAGTTCTTCACGTCTTCCTATCCTTGGGCACTCTTAGTATGTTTTCTCCAGTTACACATCGCAACACCCGTTCCGTCATCCACCCGATCAAACTATGCAAATATGTTATCCGCTGCGTTCTTCTCTCTCTTTTACCCTCTATCTTGCCTGTCAGTATCAGGTTCTCCAAGCCCTCCTTTCTCATTGCATGTCCCATGAACTTCAGTTGTCTCTTTCTGATGCTTACTATTAATCTCCTTTTCGTTGCCATTCTTTCGAACACCTCATAGTTGCTCGCATGCTCGGTCCAGGATATCTGCAGCATCCTTCTGTAGAACCATATTTTCGCTGCTTCAAATTTTGTCCACATTTTCGATGATATTGTCCAACATTGACTGCCGTATTGAAGAACTGGCATCACATAGCAATTATATTTATTAATATTATTTACGAGAAAAATGTTTCTAAATATTACTCGGAAAATGTTTCTAAATTAAATCGAAAAAAAATTTGTCTAATTTACTGCTGACTATTTATTTGAAAGTGTTTACACACCAAACACTTTTTTTATATTGAGAGTAGACATTCACCTTTACATATTTAATATTTAGATTTTTAATTATATTATGCTCTGCAATACATATTGTATTGAGCACGTTTTTAAGAAAAGTAAATGACTTAGAACTCGAAATTTTAAAACCGTTGGTTCTCTTTATCTGGAGATTATATATATACATATATATATATATATATATATATATATATATATATGAAACAAATTTTTTTCTTTCGAATCAAAGAAAAGCGTGCGATAAAATTTACGTCTTTCATTATAATATTAAATGCTGAATAATTTCCTCACTCAGGAAATGACTATTTCAAGCACCAAAATATAGCTAAACTAAAAGGATCTTGAGAATACCATGGATACGAAGTGAGAGCTATATGATCATTTTTAGGAAATATGAACAAACATGACATTAGTCTTTACAAAGAGAAATTGACAGATAATATGGCTTAGAAATTAACCTAAACTTGACAGTCACAGCACATGCTCATGGCAAAAAATTTTGTGAGTATCAAATATTCTATCGAGTTCATCACTTAAATTTGGTGTACAATGGATGACAGTATAGGTTCTGGGGAATAGTATCGGAACATTTATTACTTAACGCTTCCAATGATAAGATATCATAAAGAGCCATGATCTCCAACTTCTGAAATGACACAATATATAAAAGACAATAGAAAAAACTTTCTTCAATTTGTGTACTTTAATTTCTCAACAGGAAAGGCTTTGTAAGAAAACCATGACCTATTTCTTTCAATTCATTAATTATATTGTCCAGTTGGATAAGGACAATATCAGAATATTCTAATTACTTAAATATTGTAGGTTTGGAGCATTGTTTTAATTTTAAAACTTTTCCGTTTCCGTGTATATATTCTCTGATGAAGTTCAAAGTCTTTTATATGTCAGTTCGTTATTCAGCGGCAAGGTTTCAACCATATAACATAGAAGGATTAAAAATAGGATTAAGAATTGTTTGATTTCTTCTTTTTTAGAGCAACATATTTTCTTATCTCTTTCTATCAGTTAGCAGCAAAATGTGGACTTCTATCTAAACAAAAAAAGTATTAGTCTTCTTAGACCTCGACCTGTGTAATTCGTTCTCTCTCTATCTTTAACAGAATGTACCACCATTACACTCGAAAACATAGCTTTTTGTTCGTTTGAAAGTAACATTCAATCACACACAACCACACACATATAAATATCCAATGATTCTCTCTCTCTCTCTCTCTCTCTCTCTCTCTCTCTCTCTCTCTCTCTCTCTCTCTCTCATAGACACACATAATCACACAGAAAATTGTAGCGGAATAATAAACTGAACTTAAAAAATGTCTCATTTGAAATGTGTTATTACTCTAAAGCAATTAATGAAGTACACATAATTACGCGAGCCAAAGTCGGTAATTATCTTAATTAAATCAGTTAAAGATCGAAGCCCAAAACTTTGAAATGACAGTCGATGGACACCACACCTTCACTGACGAGGATGGTTTCGCTAAGTAATCACCGATTTCTTTAGACATTATAGTTTTTGTTTGTTTAGTCTTTCTCTTTCATTATTCTGACTTCATTTTCTTTGTTTTCTTTCTTATTTTTTCATGATCTTTTGTTTTCTCTCTCCTTTTGTCGAGTAATTAATGCTAACTTCTCCACTTACACTCAATTCTACTTTGTTTTAACGTTTCTTATTCGATTGTTATTGCTTCACGGTACATTTGTATAGATACTTACGAAAAATTGTATAGTCAGGTATAAGGCTACGGAAGAAGAATATTAGTGTAAATCTAGCTGAATATATGTATGACAATTTTGAGGTTCTTGAAGAATGATTAATATTAGCTGTTTCTGTATAAAACACTTTCTTCAAACTCTGAAGGAGCTGTCAGTGCAACTGTCGTTTGAAATTTTAAAATTCTCTTTAAAGTATGTTTATCCTGTTCACTGTCATTGATCTTTACCTTTGTAATTGGGGTTCATTTAATTGTTTAAAATATTATGAAAGAAAACATTGTCATTTTGTCAGTATTTTGTAAAGTTGCATGCGTTATCAATTTTAGTTTTTGTCTAAAGACCTTACGTGATATATTTTCAATGCGGTTCTGTAGTGTCAGTCCACAATGATTGATGAAAGATGGTCATTGCTAAAACGTAGAGGCTTCATTTGCTCGAAGTATTTTAACCATTGATATGTGAATGGCTTTTGTAAGCAGCTGACTGATTGATTCTATCTAAAAAGGTGATGCATCTTGCATGCTATCTACATGAATATTTCGATCTGACATTGCTACCGAGGTATATAAATTGTATTTATAATTTAACATTTTGGTTTTGTAGCTTCTTGCGGTGTTGGGAAAAACTAATTTATACCTTGTCTCCGGTATTAATTGAGTAAAAAAAGATGAAAAAAAAAAAGAATTCCTTCAATTTTCCCCATGCATGATGCTTATATTTTAAAATAGTTTTTTAACGGCACGATTATTCGATTCATTAAATAAAAATTCTTGCTCATTTCATAAATTTATAAATTCCCAGTGACGTGACCATGTTAGACCGAACATTATTTCTTCATGTCTCTGTATAAATTTCCGTTAGTGTGAATATATATATTAAACACACATGCACTGTTTGTGTGTGTGTGTGTTTCTTTCTGCGATGGTCGGTTTTTGCATTTAAATTTATTTTTTTAATTTTCCATTTAGGCCTGACTGTAATCGAATTATTTGTTAATTTATATTTTTCTCTTTAATGAGTTCTTTTTTGGTCGTTCTTTCTTTCTTCCCTTCCTTAGATTCTTTAATTAAATTAAAATCATCAAGTTGTGAGCAAAGAGAATGCACTATTATTTTCCCATTACTCATGATCACCAAATGTTTTGTTCAACCATTTCAGTTTTTAATCAATCTGACTAAAAAATAAAAAATAAAATCGAAATGTACGACATATTTTTTATGTGCAAAGATGAACGTAAAAACTATTTAACATAATAGACATTTACATTTAAAAACTCACTGCTACATTATATTGCTGAAAAATTGTATAAACTTAAAGGTGCATATCACTTAAATATGAATGTTTAGTAGATAGATTAAACTATCGCCCGGTTCACACTCCACCCACATCTATTGAACAGGTGAAGAGGCTCATCCCTTGTTTCCTGTTTAGGATGCGGTTTCCGGTTTTCTCTTTTCCAATCTTTTCACTCTTTTCCTTTATTATTTTATTTTTTTTTTTTCAATTGGAGTAGATAGACTAAACTATCGCCCGGTTCACACTCCACCCACATCTATTGAACAGGTGAAGAGGCTCATCCCTTGTTTCCTGTTTAGGATGCGGTTTCCGGTTTTCTCTTTTCCAATCTTTTCACTCTTTTCCTTTATTATTTTATTTTTTTTTTTCAATTGGAGTAGATAGACTAAACTATCGCCCGGTTCACACTCCACCCACATCTATTGAACAGGTGAAGAGGCTCATCCCTTGTTTACTGTTTAGGATGCGGTTTCCGGTTTTCTCTTTTCCAATCTTTTCACTCTTTTCCTTTATTATTTTATTTTTTTTTTCAATTGGAGTAGATAGACTAAACTATCGCCCGGTTCACACTCCACCCACATCTATTGAACAGGTGAAGAGGCTCATCCCTTGTTTCCTGTTTAGGATGCGGTTTTCGGCTTTCTCTTTTCCATTCTTTTTACCCTTACGTAGCCCCCTGCGCATCAGTGGCGTTACTGCCTTGCTCGGGGTGATATGATTAAAAAAAAAAAAAAAAAAAAGTATAAATAAATATGTATTTTGCCGAAAACATTCCAGTTTAGATTTTGGACTGATTTAAAAAAGAAATATCCTTCCAACATTAACAACCTCTTGAATTATAAATACACTGTTATTATTATGATCTACACGAGGCGCTAAAAGATGTGAAGACGTTTGTATCTATTCTGAGTTACATCCAGTTTGCTTCCAACAAACATGAGAATGAATAACAAAATTGAAGGCGGATAAAACATGCACAATTTCGAATAGGGTAGTAAGAAGATTATTTCTGTAATTGATTATTATATATTGAAAACGATATGAATAAACAAGGAAAATAAGTTCAAGTCCAGATACATATCACATAACAACCCAATGCTAAAAGAGGTGGTCAATAAGAGATAATATTTTATCTATATTCCAGGCATAATATGCGTGAAATGAGTGTGTAGCAATCAAGTACAGATAAATTTAATGTCACAATTCACAGAATTGGTGTCATATGTATTCTATTACGATATGTCCCTACGGTATAGTACTAAGTAGTAAATGACTCTGCGGTATATTACTAAGTAATAAATGTCCTTACTGTATTTACTGAAAAGTACATGTCCCTACATAATAGTACTGAAAAGTACATGTCTCTACCGTATAGTACTGAAAAGTACATGTCCCTACTGTATAGTACTGACAAGTACATGTCTCTACCGTATAGTACTGAAAAGTACATGTCCTTAACATATAGTACTTAAAAGTACATGTCCCTACGGTATAGTACTGACAAGTACATGTCCCTACGGTATAGTAGTGGCAATTAAATTTCCCTACGGTATAGTAGTGGCAATAAAATGCCCCTACGTTATAGTACTGGCAATTAAATGACTCTAAGGTGAATTACTGACATGTAAATGTCTCTAAGCTGTGTAACTGACATGTACATTCCCCTACGGTAAAGTACTGACAAGTATTCGTCCCTACGGTATAGTCCTAACAAGTAAATGTAAATAGTACAGTACTAACATGAACATACAGTACAGTACCAACATGTACATACAGTACAGTGCTAACATGTACATACAGTACAGTGCTAACATGTACATACAGTACAGTTCTAGCAAGTAAATATACATACAGTACAGTTCTAACAAGTAAATGTTTATACAGTACAGTACTAACAAGTAAATATGCATACGGTACAGTTCTAACAAGTGTATATATATATATATATATATATATATATATATAGTACAGTAATAACAAGTAAATATACATAGAATATAGTACTAACAAGTAAATATACATACAGTTCAGTAATAAGAAATAACTCTCCACAAAATAAGAAAAACTGTTTTTTCAGTAAAGAACTGTATTTTAGCAGATCATTACATTATACACACAAGACAACAATTATTATTACATATTTTCCATTCTGTATACGTATATAGATAATGTATTATAAATATTGTACAGTTGTATTTTCTATTATTTTTCGTTTCATTTGATTCAAATCTAAAATATAGAAAATTATTACGGTCAAAGTTTGTGCATGAAAAAAACGTGTTGGACTAATATATTTATCAGATTTCATAATAGGTTATTTGACCGGGATTATTAAATAATAACTACCTAGAGAGAAATAGCTGTATAGTCAAAGTCGGATGCATTTCAACAGTAACCGTAAATCAGTAAATGATTGACATTTGAATTAATACTATTTTTACAAAAACGATTTATATTTAAAAAGTGTGTTTAAGTCTTAACTTTAGTGCATATAGAAAGACATTTTCTCAAGTACTTCAGTTTAGATATTTTGGTTGAGAATGGCGACTCAATTCCGTATTTTTGTATTGATTATAGACAACTTCCAGCTCAACTAGAAAAATAAATTCAACTTCAATGCACGCGCCTTCACTATTAGAAGACTGTAGAAAAAATTTCCCGATAGCCATTCTTTGTCATATTAGGTTAAGTGCCTTAAATAGGATAATTAAAAGATTTACATAGTTTATTTTTGCAGGGTGGTAGTGTTTACAAAAAACTAATTTCACTGGTCATTATTTCTCTAGTGCTCGTCATTATCGATGTTTTACTTCAATTAAACCTTAGTGTCGGACTAAATTAAACTTTAAAATACCTCAAATAAAACGTAGCTTAGAGCGAAGACGTTCAAGCTAGTCTTGTTATTTCATTATATCTGCTTTTACAGTCTGACGGTAACAACAACTGAAATTCCGTTCTATAGCAAGTTCCGTTTTACACATGTAACAAACTGTTACTTTCCAAGTAGGTTTGTATGAATCAAGATTCCACTGTTTCAATTTGCATATCATAATGATTCAAACCCGAAACAAGAGACTAAAAATCGGACAATGAAAAACAATATTAAGTGCATTCGATTCATTTTGATGAATTATTTTACTCAAATATTTATCGTTCTAGTCGAATTATTTCAATCGATATAGATTCTTCTTGCTATTTTTCCAATTATTGTTTCCAAATTTGTTTCTTGAATGTTTCTTGCTTTAAAGAAAATATGCATCTGAAGATGGCTTTAGATGGCAGGATTGTGCGAAGGAGGACAGCCTGAGGTGGATGTTATATTTTAAGAAAATGACTTTTGACAGTTTAACGTAATCCTTCCTTATTTTTCTAAATGGTTTTTGTGCATGTTTATTTTGGAACCATCACAAAACTGTCGTTTTTCGACTACTTGAAGTAGTCCATTTTTTTCTCCATTAATTTACCTAACATGTCCAACATGTCAAAATACTTTCCCGCTTGAAGCTTAAAATGTGAAGTCACAAACGCAGCAAGAATAAATGTCGAAGAAGGGTGTCTAGGGAAAATATCCTGGAAAGAGGTGACGGAAAAAAGCAAAAGGTTGAACAAAATAAGTTTTATTACTCTATCATTTAGCAAAACTAATAAAATTGTCGTACATCCACACGCACAATATATATATACATACATACATACATACATACATATATATGTATATATATATATATATATTATTATTATTATTATTATTATTATCATTGAAATATACATATTGAAACAGATAGATGGATATTATAATTTTCCGTATCTTTATGTATGCATGTATGCAGAGAAAGAGGCAGGCACAAATACATTTTTACATTTTAGGATATAGAGGCAGAAACATTATTTTAAACATCCCTACACACTCACAAATTTATCGTAGTATTTGCATAGTTGTTTCCTGTTGGTTTTAACACACATAAATGAAAGTGCATACTGTCGAACACATATGTTCTTTTTATAATTCAATGTACAACGCCCGCTCAATTCAGTCGCTTACAAAGACGCATACAGATATAAATTAAATAAAGGGTCAGGTAGATAGGGACATGCAGATAGGGATACACTTGACAGACAGACTGCATAGATATACAGGCATGCATATACAGAGATTGTTGCTGAGATTAAGATATTGTACATTTTAGAGTATAGCCAATTGATTTCATAATTCACAAAGAAATTTATTTGGGTAAAAATAAAATACGAAACTTTTTTTTTATCTTAAAAGGAAATTAGTTCACACACACACACACACACACACATATGTGTGTGTGTGTATGTGTGAGATACAGAGAGCAGAGTCAGAAACAGTAAATATATATATGAGAGAGAAATAGAGACAGTAAATATCGATAGACACAGATAAACAGAAATCCTGGATAAAAGCAATCGGGTGTCTAACCTTACTCATGAGTTGTGAGACAGCAAAACAGATCTGTCTGCGGATGACTATTTACACTCTCCCACCCTTATTGAGGACTCTGGAAGAATGGTAGACTTTGAAAATACTCTAGCTACTCTAGCATATCCGCATCGTTCATTCAATAATGAATTAGAACACTCTTAGTTACTGGCGTGTGATCACATGGTATATCACACGCTAAATGTCTGCCGCCTTCTACCGATCGCCCATAGCTCAGAGGTAGAATCGTTGATTGATTTCAATTCTATCGGGTTTCAATCCTGGCTAAAACAATCGGATCTCTAACCGTACTGATGAGCTGTGATGCAGCGAAACAGATCTCTCTGCGTATGGCTATCTTCCTACCTCTCTCTCTCTCTCTCTCTCTCTCTCTATATATATATATATATATATATAGAGAGAGAGAGAGAGAGAGAGATAGAGATAGAGATAGAGAGAGACAGATGTCTGGAGATTGAAATCAAAATATGAAAAAGAACCACGCATAACGTGGGCCATTGTAAAAACAGCCAAGCCTTACAACAGTGGACAAATATGTAGACTGTGCCAAGAAGAAAAATTAGAAATTATGACATACCCAAATAAAGACGAACTCTTAAATGAAAGAACATAAATTATGACAAAATACATCCACACTAAGAAATATCTATTATGTTCATACAAACATGGATGAAAACGTCATAATTCGTTTGAATTTAAACAATGTGTATTCATAAATCCTCTGCCACGTGAACGTACAAATAAAAAACGGTTAAAAAAGCGTTCTTAAAAAGAAAAACGGTAAAAGGTAAAATCAGTTATTAAAAACCGCCTGAAGAAAGAACTCGTGGTGGAAACCACGGTAGCGAAATAACTCGTTTATAAATGAAAAATATTCAAAAGTTCTACAATATAATTGTATAGAACACTTTTTAATACAAATGTGTACTGGTCTAACCATATTAGGACCAAAAACTAAGTATTAAACAATCATTATATATATATATATATATATATAGGGAAGAGAAAGATAGAGTCATACAGTGATATAGAGAGATAGAGAACCAAAGATAGACATATGGAAATATATATATATATATATATATATATATATATATATATATATATATATATATATAGAGAGAGAGAGAGAGAGAGAAAGAGAGATATATATATATATATATATAGAGAGAGAGAGAGAGAGAGAGAGAGCGAGAAAGAGTATAAATGTTATTTTATGAATATTTATATTCCCAAATTTTATATTACACACTGTCAATATAGCACAAATATTAAGGATAATCAACGTAAACTATATATATTTTCCACAAAATAGAAATTGAGTATGACGTTTTGCATTTTATTTTCTGTTTCTTTCTTCTTTTTTTACTGTCATTTCCACGGAGGAAATTGGCATCATTCACTTAGCTGTAATGATAAATATATTTTTTATCATTGAAAAATAGCCACTTCATAACTTTTTGGCCTGAACAAGTCCCGACTGATGCCTATAGTGGGAAAGAAGCGTGAAAAACTATTGATTAATCATTAAGAATATTTTGAAAAAGAAAGGCATTGATGAATGACAACTGAATCGTGAATAAAGTAAGAATATCTGGTGGGATCTGAAACAGAATGGAAAGTAAAATAGAGTAAGATATAGAAATAAAAGCGAAATAAAAGTAATAAAAAACAGCGAAGCAAAAATAATTGAAAATGTTAAAAATTATTAAATAATTATGAGGCTGTAAACCGTTTGTATGAAGAAAACGTATTCAAAATATACAAGGAGAAATATAAAGAAAAGGAAATGTAAAAGAATAACAACTTAAAAAATGATACCTAAATTTAGAAAATACAAGGAAAAATAAATTATGTAATTTTACATACAAAGAAGATGGGACAATAGAACAGCTTATATAAAAGAATTAGTCGAAATATGTAATTGTGACTAATGATAAAAATGCTAGCGTAAGTTTTAAGTTTAACATTTAAAGACAAGACGTATAAAATAATTTTTATTCACACATTGGTATATAAGAACAGCTGTATATTCAAGGTGCGGCAGAAAATACTTTCTCGGTTTTGAACTGTCACAGCTGTAGTGCAAGAGAACTTAAAGAAGGGCAATAATCTCTTTCTCTAGCTAAGTGTTTTTCGCCAAGGGCGCTAGATCTACATTATGGGTTCTTTTATTTGATTTGAGATGGGATGGTGAACATACTCGGAATGCGGTAGGCAGTTATCCATTTTCTTTATTCATTCATTTTTCAAATTTTCGAAATTTATTCAATATTGGTTACGAAAGAAAATTTCGGAATGGTATCTAAAACTGTAAGATTCTATCAAGCATTACTTCATTACTTTTCTAATGATATCATTGCAGTTACACAGCTTATTGCTAAACAAAAAAAAACCAAAAAAAAACCTGTAAATTACCAAACGATGAGATAAACGATTAATTCTAAGCAGAACGGATCCTAGCGTAAGAGCCTTAACAAATAAGCACCAAATTCAACCAACGCATTGAAAACATTGATGGAAGCTATCTAAAGAAATTTTAGCATTTTAATCAATGGCATTTAGAAACAAAAACAATATTAAATATTTATGCACTAATATCTATGTTTTATCTTACTACGAAAGATGAATTCACTCTAATTTCGAAATTTAATTTCACGAGGGGCAATATTAAACATATTTGTGCACAAAGGTTGTGCTAGTTGAAAACGGAGTGGAGAAACACCGTCTATATTAAGGTATATTGATAGATGATAAAAAAAAATACGTGGGACACATTTCTGTGAGTAATATGTTGGAAATATTTCTGCTGCATCTGTGTATATATATATATATATATATATATATATATATATATAATAAAAACCGTAGAAATAATGCAAATATATATTGAAAGAAAATGGTTCGCAGATAGAAAAAAAATTATAAAGAACTGTAAATAACGAATGAAAGTCGTTCATATCATAAGAAAGAATACAGAGCGAAAACAAAAAGTTCGATAAAAATAAAACTTATCTTAGTATCTACAAAATATCTTGGGCCTTCTCATATATCATTGCTGTAATCATCACCAAGAGTCGATCATCGAAGTGGAACGGACAATTTTTCCTCGCCGATCGTCACGATATTTCCAAAATGACTCATGATTATAGTGCATTTGCCTACTGCAGAATTTCAGCATCAGGAAAAATTTTTGTGTCTTCCACTAAGTCTATGAAAAAATTTTACCCCAAAACATGAGATGTGAACACTGCCTTAATTCAAAACGCAAAACTTAATAATTTTCCAATGTTTTTTCTATTGTAGAAGGAATAAATTCAGCTTGTAATAACCCATGACTAAAATGACTGCCTTACCATGAAAATTAATTATATTCTACTGAGAGGATAATACGAAAATGTTATATATATATATATATATATATATATATATATATATATATATATATATATCAAACTGCTCTCGTCATTTTATAGCCATTTTTATGACGTTCCGGCTTGTACGCTCAGGTTTTCTTCAGGTGTGAAGAATTTCGAACCGAACCGTTTTATATCTAAACTGTAAAATAAAAATAATAAAATCTATATCAAATATTATGTAAATATTCTCAATTTCGGTATATATATTTGTGTGTAGTTATGTATGTGGGTCCAGAAGCATAGGAATTAAAATCTAACAACCAAACTACCCTCATATATGATCTGGTTATTTTCGTGAATGTAGTTCAGATCCAATCACATATTTTGAAGTGCCGAATAACTAAATCGTAGAAGGCCTCAACACCAGTATTTTTCAGATTTATCATTCTAGAGCTTTTAACTTTCAAGTTTGTTTGACTTGTTTTTCTCTGCTATTTACCCATAGATTTGATGAGAAGCGATGGATTTATTTTTTTAGTTACAGGCATTTGCATGTCAGTAAAGGTAAATAAATCGAATCTCTCATTCCACAATCAGAGCAGGTATTCATTTTTACTCCGTGATTATATATATTATTCTATTTGTTCGAACGTTATTTTGAATGGGAACTTGTATTTGAGCAGATTATCTGCTTCTTATAATGAAACAATAATTTATATATATATATATATATATATATATATATATATATATATATATATATATATATATATATTATTTCCCGGTTTGCATATTTGAGAAATCTCTTTAGGATAGTAAGCTTCATCCGGTAGGATTCGAACCTGCTGTCCCTAGATCAAGTGAAACCATCAATTGAACTCTCTGGTCTTAAGTACTCGACAGTGGTGGAGTTTAATTTTTCGAATATTCATGCCGATATATATATGTAATGACCAAACTCTATATACATATGTAATTTATTGTATTTAAATATTTAAAAAAATTTAAAATCAAACACACAGACTATTACTCAAATAAGAATATTCCATAAAATTTATCATTTATTACATAAAATTTATGTTCAAACAAATTAAAATATGCTGAAGTTAAAGTATTATATATATATATATATATATATATATATATATATATATATATATATATATATATAACTGTGTGTGTAAGCGAGTGATATCCGCAGCATTCTTCTGTAGAACAATATTTCAGTCACTTCCAGTTTTTCCTTCGTCTTTGGTGATATTATCCACCATATTGTCTTGCTGTACAGGGTGAAATGATCCGGTGAAAAGACACATCCTTGTCTTACGCCCCATTTTTATCTTTTTATAACCAGTCCATATGCAGGCGGTTTGCTGCCAGTAGAGATGCCTGATTACTCTCATGTCTTTCTTAAATATATCGAGGCTTCTGAGCATCTCCACCAATTCTTTGTGGCATAATTTGTAGAACGCTCTTGCATAATCGATAAAATATAGGCACAAGTCTTTCAGAGAGCATCCTAATCATAAATATGACGTTCATTGTTACAGTGTTTTTGTCGAAGACGCGTTGTTCTTGTTCTATCTCTGGCCTGATTCTTCTTCTCGCTCTATTCGTCAAGATTCGATTTGTAATGTGGCTCATTAAACTGATTGTTCGGTGTAGATGGCACTCATTTGCACCTGGCTTCTTAGGTAGAGCAATGAAAACTGACTTGCTTAGGTCGTCTGGCATTTCACCATAATTGTAAATTTCATTTATTATTTCTATAATTTTTCTAAGCCGAATTCTTCCAGGGCTATCAGCAGCGCTAACACAATGCCATCTGGTTTAGGCACTTTCAGTCTGGCCATTGCAGCTTCCGTTTGCGTCTTTAATTTTTGCGGTCCGTCTACCTCTTGGTGTATTATCGGTTGCTCTCTCTTGTCGGGTAAAAGATATTTTATATATTCTTCCCATCGCTGGATTATTTCCTATTTCTCCAATATGATCGTTTCAGCCTTGGATTTTATACATTCTGCTGAGAAGCAGGTTTTTTCTTGTCATTTATCTTATTTATTTATGCATGTCTGCCTTATTAGTCCTGCTCAATATATCTACTCTACTAATAATAATCAAGTGACTTGCATTCTCGGGAGTCAACTGGCCAGATGTAAGGGAGATATGTTCTAAGAATTTATCTGACAGCTTTTTTCTGGCTTGTGATTCATGGTTCTGTGTCATAATGCCAGACATAGTGTTTTCGATCAATCACCCAATTTTCCAAGACCGCATAACTTTTTGAAGATAGTTGATATATGTATCCAATTTGTACATGAGACCTTGTTTAAAAATGAAAGATAACTTCGCCATCACTCGTGATCTTTACAGACACCATGATGTTGACTGCATTTATCACTTACTTCTTTTCTTGATTCTCTTCAATGTCCTCAGATTGAGACGAAAATACACTGAAATTTTCGTACTGGAGATTCCGACACGTATGCAATGCAGTACAACTTGCCGATTCCGAATTTGTAGAATTGCGTCTTGGCGCTATTGGTTTTATAGATGCCGCTCACCTGGCCGTATTTTAACGTGCAGATGGCAAATTCTGAAACACCGCGCATGCGCGAAATTCGAAAATATAAAATCGCGAAAACGCATTTTATATATATATATATATATATATATATATATATATATATATATGTGACTTGTGCATACATATTATCAAACGTGTGAAGTTGATAACGAATTTCGCGTTTATGTTCAATATTTCCTGAATATTTTAATTAATTTAAAAGAACAAGCAAATATAAACTTTTGTCTTATTCTTTTACTATAAATGACACACAAAATATTAATAAAAATTTAATATCCTGAGTGAGTGTACTGTAATATTGTCGGTCAAAATTCAATTTTCAAAAAATACTACTGATATTATAGAAGATGCATGGAAGACAATAACAACGAAGAAAATTTTTAGAACACTCAGATTTCTATTTATTGATTAACTATATTACGTATGTTTTAAGTAAGTCTAAAATAAGTACAATTCCGTGAGAGTACACAGTTTGCTGACAAGATTAACTTGAACAGAGATTTCTGATTAGGGTAGAATCAGTTAGAACAAGCAATTCTAAAACAGATATATTATACATGTTCAAAAGTTTACTAAGCAAATTTTGACAAAAATAAAGAAATCGAATTTAAAACCAGTTCTTACAGCTTAAGAAAAATATTTTTCTAAATATTAATTTAACTAATTACTTATATTAAAAGGCACTGTTTTCTGCTTTAATAGTAGGAAATTGACTTGTTAGAGATACTGAATATTACAATTTTTTAAAATTTCGTTTGTTTATGCAAAGACTTCATTCTAATTATTATTTTCCCCAACTTCATTACAATGATCATTAAAGTATATTACTAATTTTTCTAGGAATTGGCAACAATTAAACATGTTTCTACCCTCGAAAATTTTATTTTCTGTGAGAAAATCTTTCCGTATTCAATAACACATTAGATGATTAATACTAAATAAGTGTTTGGCGTTATTTTCTTGTCTATTTCAATTTTACGCGTTTCTTATTACTTGATTGAGCATCGGAAAGAATATTTTGCTATTCTGATGAAATCCAGGATCATATATTCACTACTGTTACAACACTTCCCAACTATTTAGAGCGATTTACCAGTTTGATGTCCAAACCTTCAATTCGTAGTTATGTTTCATTTTTCCCTTGCTGAAAACTATATATTCTGCATTTTACAACTAATCATTATTCCTTTCTTCTTGTCTCTTAATACATACTCTAGGGGCTTCTTTCGTTTCAATTGCATCTTATCAACAGTCTCCATCTTATCAGTTAAGATTTGAGTGTTGATAAGTAATCAAGAATAAGAGGTGTACAGAAAAAAAACTGGAACTCTTACAGAATGTAATGTATAAAGGCTAGACGAAATGATATAAGCATCAACTGCAAGACGACAAAATGAATGATTTTAGCAAAAGGCTGACCCCAAAGTGCGACTTGCAAATTGGAGATAGCAAATTTGAAGAAATGCAAAAATTTAGTATATCGAAATAGATTTAACACAGAACTAGGAGTGCAACATTGTAATCCGAAGATGTGTTGAAATAACTAAAAAAATATACTACAAAAGCTAAGTGAAATATTAAGAAATAGAAAATTTTCACTAAAGCAAAGTAAGCAGTACTAAAATCTTACGTTATATCTATCCTCGAATATCGCAGTGAATGATGCAAAAAGTTGAAGAGAATTGAAGCTAAAGAAATCAGATAAACTTGAAGGATATTAAGACAAGATGGACTGTATGAGCAACAAAGATTTAGATAAAATGGAAACGAAAAATTATTCTTACATGTGAAATCAGGAAGAAAGATTTGAAAATTGCAGGACAAAAAATGAGAAAATATCACTTGGAAAATCTGATATTCACAGAACAGATATAGGAAAAACACATATCGCCCGGTTCACACTCCACCCACGTCTATTGAACAGGTGTAGAGGCTCATCCACTGTTCCCTGTTTAGATTGTGTTTTCCGATTTTCTCTTTTTCAATCTTTTCACTCCTTTCCTTTTTTTTCTCTTTTTTTTAAATTGGAGTAGATAGACTAAACAATCGCCCGGTTCACAATACACCCACGTCTATTGAACAGGTGAAGAGGCTCATCCCTTGTTCCCTGTTTAGGATGTGGTTTCCGGTTTTTTCTTTTCCAATCTTTTCCCTCTTCGTAGCCCCTGCACATCATTGATATGATTTTTAAAAAAAGTGAAATTAAGTAAATGGATACAAGAACGGGGTTGATGATAAATAAAAAAAGGCATAAACTCATTTAGATCTACGCAGCACAGGAAATTTTTGAGACCTTTGATTGGTTATATCCTGTGAGACAATAAATACAACAACTTTACGCCAGGACATGAAATCTTCTGTAATAATTTTAACATGTTGATGAATGAATAAAATACATCATGTCAATTGTTGCATGATCCACGAAAATTTATATTATTGAATATGACGTATTTTTTAATATAATATATATTTTTTAATCAGTTCCTCCAAACGAAGGCAGAATCCCCAATTGTGTTGATCGGGTTTAAGTGAGAAAATATAGTTTACAGGTTATATGGAAGAAAAATAAGGAACCGATTGGTATCTTGTTTATTGAAGAAGGCAAACTGGAATGCAATTAACTTTTGGAGCCTCTAGATACAGTGAGTCTTTTAAACCGAAAAGATATTTCCAAACGGAAAGTGCCAGAAAATAAAATCCTTGTGAAGAAGATGCAATTGCATTTTACTGTTTTGACGGTAAAACCTGAGTTCTATATGTAAATTTTGTTTTACTATGAATGATCGAACTGGAATATTCGATATTTGCTAACGAAGAAAGCTTACGATACATAAAGAGTAGTATAACGGTTTAATAGAAAGCAAGGATAGACAACCTTATTTAATTTTACAACGAATTAATAAAATAACTGCAATTTGGACAGGTTAATTTCAGATATATAATAAATATTGTCACGAGCGTTAGATAAAATTGATTAAGCAAAATATAATCAAATCTATGCGTTCTAAAGAAACAGAAAATGATGAGGAAATCAAAAATAAACGTTCTGAAAGGTCTTCTTATTGAGCCACATAACATAATAAGAATGTCAATAAACAAACATTACATTATATCATGCAGGCAGAGTGAACGGCTGAGAAGTTTTCAAAATCACGTCATATATACCTCAATTCATGATAGTGAAACAAGTATTGCTAAAACGGAATAATACTGAAAACAATAATCGGGCTAGTTAGAAAGAATTCATAAAACAAATAGTACAGTTATTTGCAGGAATAAAAGAGCAAATTTGCAAAAGGAAACTACAATTGTTAATGTCATTTGGACTAGTATCTTGAAGCCAATATGGAATTGTACAGGATTATGAAAAATAAATTTCTCGTACGAGGAAAAGTAAAAGGGGGAAAACGAAATGAAAAGAACATGCATGTAAAGAGAAGAAAACCAAAGAGCTGAGAGCAAGATAATATGTCTAACATTTTCACATTTGTCTATTGTTGTGCAAAACAATAGGAAGTAAGAGAATACTTGTAACAATGGCGTCCAAAAACAACTTCTCTTCGCCCAAACAAAAAAAAAGCGATCAATTATTTTGATGCTGTTAGTAGTAATCAGTTCAATCAATATAAACTTATCACTGGCATACAAATGAACATATATAACTACATTAAAAGCGTGAATTTATATATATATATATATATATATATATATATATATATATATATAATGTGTGCGTGCGTACTTGGAAAATCAACTGAAAAAAAACTTCTATTTTACCAATATTTAAAAAAAAAGCTTGTACATCAGGATATAAGAGGTGGAATTTCCTGTTTATTCCTTTCGTGTGATCAGGAATATCTTTTTTTTTTAACAAACAAAATGGTTTCAGTGTGGTAGATCTATCGGAGATACCATAAAAATGTTTGTATGAAGGCATGTGGCTGAATTTTGCATAAAAAATATTAAACAGTTTGTCAATTTAACATTTTATCACAGTTATTTCAAATACAGTTACTTATTGTTAATCCAACAGTAAATTAAGGAAAGATTTTAAATTATAAAAAAATATTGCCGTGACACAAATCTGAAAAGTCATAATTATTAAAATTTGATATAAGCTTATTTAAAAAAAAGAGGGTGAAATGAAAAACTTGCATCCCTCTGGCATTGAAAATATTCTAAACTATAAGAAAGAACAAGAAAGCTAAGAAATATTACAAATGAACTATATGTATATATAAAGATACACAAGTAATATATATTCATATATGTACATATAAATATTAACCTGCATTATTAAACAAAAATAAACTCATAAAAATAAATACATACACACAAATATGTAAATATGTATACACGGATATATACTTACTAATTTTGATGCATAGGTACTTGTATAATTTATATATATATATATATATATATATATATATATACATAACAAGACTGTTTATAGATATATAAAAATTTAAAGTATAATTATTCATCGATATACACAAATATTTATATATACATACTTATGAATATGCACAGAATGTACTATATATATATATATATATATAGATATAAACATATATTCATGCTCGAAATTTATTTATAGATACATGTACATTTAAATATATATATATGTATATATGCATATAAATATATATATATCTATAAGTATAAATGCATACATACAAGAATATGTATATAATAAATATGTATAAAAATTTATCATTATAAATACATATACTCAGATATGAATGAATATATATATATATATATAGACGTATGTAGATATCAATATACACACATAAATGCATATGTAAGTATATATATATATATATATATATATATATATATAGAGAGAGAGAGAGAGAGAGAGATATTTAAATATATATATATACACAAACGCGTATGTACACAGTTATGTATCTACACAAATATATAAACATAGATACATGTAGATAAATATATATATATATTCATATATAGATGCGTGTATACATACATACAATCATATATACAGATATATATATAAATACACATGCATACAAATACATCTATATATATATATATATACACAAATCGTGCGAATACAGTTATATATATATATATATATATATATATATATATATATATATATATATATATATATATTATAAATTAATATTTTTATATGTACATATCTTCTTTATATATAATCGCGACGAAAGCGCGTCCGTTTCTGCATCGGACTACCGATGCTTCGTCAGACGATG
The DNA here is from genome assembly GCA_037127315.1 of Ascarosepion bandense. Taxonomy (NCBI): domain Eukaryota; kingdom Metazoa; phylum Mollusca; class Cephalopoda; order Sepiida; family Sepiidae; genus Ascarosepion; species Ascarosepion bandense. The sequence continues at coordinate 14,550,729 of JBBBDQ010000190.1, forward strand.
TGGTACTGGGAATCCTTTTTATTTTTATTTATTTCGTTTCGTTTGGAGTATTGGCTGGGGGGCGGTTGATATTGTGATATTTCGTTGACAGTTGCAATTTTTTGTGGAGAGTGTTAGTGTGTGTTGATGGGTGTTAGCAAGATAATGTAGTCAGTCTGTGACCGTTGGAATTTATAAGTTGGTGCGGATATTTTTTTTGTTTATTTTTATTTTTGCAGAGTCTTTACAATCGGTGTAAATTTGTATGTTTAATCTTAATATTGGGTTTAGGCAATTTTTTTTTTGTCTTACATTTTTAATTTTTGATTTTTTATATCATTGTTTGTGAAATGCTTTCTCTATTCACTTTTTCATTTTAAATCTTTGATTTTTAATTAGATCATTTTTTGGAAATCATTTTCACTATTAAATTTGTAAGTTTTAATTTTCTATTCTCATATAAATTTCTATTCTCATATCTAGTTTGTATATGATTCGATTTATTATGGTTATGGTTATGGTTATGAACCTTACTGTAATTATATTTATGGTTATAAATCTTACTCTAATTATGGTTATGGTTAATCACCTCGCTCTAATTATGGTTATGGTTATTGAACTTACTCTAATTATGGTTATTGACCTTCCTAATTATGGTCTTTAACCTTACTCTATAATTAATATTGATCAACATCAAACGTGGTTATTAACATTACTTTATTAGTTATTAATAATGGTTCTACACTTTATTTTAATTCTTAGCTTCTACTTTCATATCTATTCAATATATAATTCATTTTATTTTGGTTATGGTTATTAAGCTTAATTGATACTATTCTAATATTGATAATTAACCCCATTCTAATTATGGTTATTAACTTTACTAATTGTAGCTATTAACTTTACTTTCTAATTAATCTTAATTAGTAGCGATTATGGTTACCAAACTTACTCTTTTAGTCAATACTAATTATGGTTATACAACTTATTTGTAATTAATATTATATATGTAAAATATATGTAGTTAATATATATATGTAAATTTTTTTTATATACACATATGTATATATACACCTATATGTGTGGGTCCTATTCTTGGCTCATGTAGTGTTTTGTTAGCATGATTGTAATGTTAGCTCTCTGATGTGCTTGCAGTTTACTGTGATTTCATGCCTCTGGTTTAAAAGCTTGTTACTGTTCATATATTTAAGTATCTCAATTTTTACTTGAAGACAGAGGAAACATGGTTCCATGGTTCCTTTATAGATTTAGGTGTTCTTGCTTGTTTAAAGATTTTCCATTTAACTCTAGGTGTTTGTTTTATTTTCGTTTTTAGTGATGTACATAGGTATATATATATATATATATATATATATATATATATATATATATATATATGCACTGATATGTGTCTATGTACATACCATCGTATGAATGCATATAAACATATGTATATATGGCATGCAGATTTATATATATATATATATATATATATATATATATAGTGATATAGACTTTTGTGTGCAGATATGTATATTTGCGCACACAGACTTACGTTTATATATATATATATACAACATATATTTACAAATATATATGCATGTATATAGATATATATTATATATATGTATATATATATATATATATATATGAACACATATATAAATGCAACGTATGTTTACGTATATATATACATGTATACAGATATACATTATATATATATATATATATATATATATATTTACGCATACCGATATATATATTTACATTTATGCATATGGATATATGTATACATTTACGTATATGGATATATATATATATATATATATATATATATATATATATATAATCCAACATTATCAACTTAATATAATATATTAAGTGTTATATTCATATAAAAAGCTCAATGGATGCTATCCAGAGCAATATTTATAAACGAAAACTCTAAACGTCTTTTAAATTGGTTATAAATTATAATTCATTTCAATGAGCACAATTAGCTCATTTTATCAAACCACACAAGGTTATTTCCATTTGTTACAAAAAGTTTTGCCGGAATATACATTTTCTTTAATTGGGGAGAAAGTAAAAAAAAATAACAATTAAAAAATATGAAGAAGGAAAAGGAGAAATACTTATCAGAATTACGACAGAGATATTGGCGTCAGGTAAGCTTGGGGCATTCTGACCAGTCGTGAAAATATTGATCGCTAAGTCATTAACCGTTTATTTGTAATTCTATGGATAGTTGTTTATGTGTAACCCCTTAATTTAACCCACCCATGTACATTAACATATATCCATATACACATATGCACACATCCCAACATATGCATGCCAATGTGACTATGTTTATGTTTAGATATACTAACCTACACTTTTTCATGTCTACATACAGATCTTCCGTTCGTATACTAACATACATTCATTTCATGAAGACGGGTTTTCCGCCCGTATAAATAGTGTTACATATACTTAATTATGCTAGTAATTCTCACACATACTCCCAAAATATGCATATATATTCATACTTACATGCATGTTCACATGCATGCGTATACATACTCCTAAATGTGTTATTCTTACATGCATTCATCTATTTATATTCACATACAATTATTGTGTTCACACACTCGCAATTCTCTGTGGAGCGGATCCACGCATACTTGAATACACATCTATATATATGTATTTAATTATTAATATAATTATATAAGTATACAAGCAACTTTTTATATACCCTTATACATAAAGACAATGTACACCCGTGCACACTCATCCATCTACTTTTAACTCCAAACGATGTGGTATATTTTCTTTTCATACGTCTTAACAAACATTACACACACACACACACACACACACACACACACACATATATATATATATATATATATATATATATATATATATATATATACATACTGGCATACATTGTTCGGATTTAAATACTAACCTGTACGCATATGGGTACAATGATCAGTACATGAAGTTATAATCAGTTCAATAATGCACAATCAACTGCATCCAGGTTTAACACAACCCACATATAATCAGCTGTTTTCATATGGTGGAAAAACATATACATAATTAGGTCTGTTCTTATACATGAAATAAACTTATACTTAGGTGCCTCATTATACACACAATGATACATACAATAATGTATATATATATAAACATGCACAAATTTCTATAGAAACTTCCACAAAATTAGGCGCACCTATATATATGAGAAACATATCTAAGTTTACACTTAGGTGCACCATTATATACATGAAGTATTTATATCGATGTCATTATAGAGAAATCATTTACAATTACATAGTTCCTGAAAGGATATTTACTTAACTTCGTATATAATATACAGTCATTGTGTAATTAAATTGGCAAGCCAACCCATTGTATTGTTGAACTTCTTCGGGTTGTAAAATCCGCCAACGAATGATCAACACAAATGTAAAAGTACTGGCAAGTGTGTCGGAAAGGGTTGATTCCAAGTTTTTATGTGTTAGATTTATTTTATGGAGGCATTTGAAAATTATTTCATTTCTCTGATTTAATAATTGGCTAGATTCTCTCTGAATTTGATAATTTAATTGCACTTGATTCTAAAGCTATTAGGCGTTTGAGATTACCCTAAAATCTTCTGTTCAATATGAGGGGGAAAGAGTTCTGTCTTTTAATTCCCAGAAATATTTCGCGAGATCAGTTTGATGTTTTTGGTGGTGTTTAGAAAATGACTGAGTGTGATTATATAAATGTGGTTTCCATGGTCCGGCGGAAATTCCTATATATACATGTTTCTCGCTATTTTTTTCGCTAGGATAGATGGTTGCTTGGTATATTACCACTTCGGATTTACATATACCACAAACTGGGCATTTAATTTTTACTTTACAGTTACAGAGGGTTGTACTATCGGTCTTTTTATCATTATATTTATTATTTATTATTTATAGGATTTGCATGGAATACTCCGAAGAGATAACATGACAATCCCTATCGCCAAACTAACTCTATGGCTGAAATTTGTTGTTGAAAATTTGATAGTCTGGCCAAAACAGGAAGAAACCTAGATACTACTGAAACATTGAACTCAATCACCGATAGAGTTCACATGTTAGAATGTAAACATCTACATTTCACATTGCTAGATTTACTAATATTTCGAACAGAGGATGGATTCAAGACAAACATATACCGCAATCAAACCTCACCGGATAATATCCGAAAATCAAATCCCACCACCCATAAAATGTAATACACAGGAGCATCTTCTGCATTGGGCAAATATCATAAGCGGCCATCCATAGATAAATGAAGAAGAAATGATCGGTGTAAACAGTAACGTACAATATAACTACAAGTGATATATGCTACCAATTACAAGAAATATGGAAGGGAGTGTTCATGAAGACAACGATAAGGAAACAGGCAAAGTATTATTGAAGAAGCTACAAAAACCTATTTTCCATAACATCCAAACTATCTACAAAAGTGGTTCTACACTTTGCAAATACCTCTACCGATTACAACCACCAATAGAGGAGAACAAATACCCAGTGATGAAAATTATTTTTTCGTTTCGAATTTTCAGTCACTTGAAGAGGCCGGAGCGTATAATGGTTGAAACCTCTTGAACATGTCACTAAAGATGAGGACAACAGTCTGGACATTATAAATTGTAACATTTCTCAAAAATTTTCATGGCAGACTTAATTGATAACATTTATATTTTTAAAAATGAATGACGGAAATATTTTCATTTCTTTCAATCTATTAAAGACAACTTGTGAATAAACATTTTATTAAAATATAAATTCTGACCTTGTTTGTTTCCAAAAAATATTTTTATATCATATTTCAATGTTTCCGGCACACATATTTGTTATAATTTTGGATCATCCACCTTTTAAATCAGTTTGGCGTTTAAAATTAGAAAAAATTCCTTAAAGAAACTGACGTCATAGAACAATTCTTAAGTACATCAATGGAATATGTTCTAGAAAACTAATCTCCAAAGATATTTCTGTCAATGGCACCACTATCTCACCAAATAAGGAGCCCCACAAGGGGTGCATGTTGAATATGATAGCAGCCTGTAGTGCTTAGTTAATGAAAATGTCTTCATAGTAAACTTCATTGCAGGAAAACAAATTCTCAAAACTAGCATATAAATGTGTGTGTAGACATTCAATTCGACACCAGGCGACGACAAGAATTCATGCTTATTTGCAATTTTCAGTCGATTGGGTATAAGCATGAAACATATGTTGCCGCTATTTGTTAGCATCAATGTCCCCTTTTAAATTTCTATACGTCGTGTCTGATATCAAGAAATTTAATCCATGTATATAGCATACATTATTATTCTATTTTATTACGATATAATCGCGATAAATTTTACATAGCAAACATGACTTACGTGAAAAATAATGCAAAAATGAATGTGCTGGAATATATGATGCACGCATGGAGACATTTTTGTGACTGATGAAGATAACTCCTCTCAAATCGTGAGAAAACATTCGGACTTTGCACACGAGTAAGTAGATTTAATATTCGCAGGTAGCCACCCTCCACATACATAAATCTACATAAACACACAACATGTATGACGTGAATTTACATAGAATATAAATCATGACATTTAATTGTGTGTTCACATTAACATATACTATGCATTATATTAAACAATTTCAGGAAACTTTTATATTGATAAAATATCTAAGTATCCGTCACTGGAATTCGAAACCCAGTGTTTAAAATCTTCTAATAAATGTTATAATTATGATCAATAATTTTCAATATATTTACTTTTATTGTAGACTTTCAGAAATGAATGATCGCTTATTTCTTTTAAATTTCAAATTAATCAAATTGAGACGATACAACATATTGCTTGATTTATTATTTCGCTGTCTTTTTAAATCACTAAAGACTGCTTTGAATAAATAAAAAAAACCTTTCTTAATAAAGGAATGTCTTTCTTCTAGTGATTCTGTTTGCAGCCCGACTAAACAAGATAGTTTAGTTTTCAATATGTCTACATTTGTAGATCAACTCTAAATTAATTTTGGTTGCCAGTAGCAACCGAAACTGTTTGAAGAAAATTATTATTTTCCTAACAATTTTATACCCACAAATCTCCATCAAATACATTATGATAAACAATATATACACATACAAAATTATTGCACATGGAATCATATACAGCATACACCATACACTCACATATTTACTCACACCTGATAGATAGAATATACCTCTACAGAACAAACATATCAGATAAACAAACCATTTTACTTACTGAGGCTACATATATACAGAACAAAATGTTCTTAGAAACCAATCTCGCATCGTCGATATGACATTGATATATGTATTCAAAATCACTGTAAACTAATTGAAGCGACTAAATTTTTGCGCATGAAAAAAAGAAACAATATATATATATATATATATATATATAAAGAGCTTTAAAAATTAACATTATGTAATGCAGCAATATCAAAACAAAAAATATGCATCATACTCACTCGTTCAAACATACAATCACATTTCACCCACCTCACACAAACATACAAAATTTCGTCGCTTCAAATCCACTACACCCATATATTCATATGCACCCTAATTTATATATTGCACAGTATGAATTAGCATCACTTGTAGAAATATAAAATATATATTGAAATAAAAACAGCATATTTATACCAAATTTAATCTAATGTGGGAGAACTTTCTTCATGTTCTCACGTAAACATAACAATTTTGTCAAACAATTTGGTATGATTCATTTATGTACACTGTCCTTTTAGGACGTTGATGATTATGATTCTCCACAATTTCATGCCCATGTAGCTCTCAATAAATAGTCAAATTATAAGGACGCTAATATATTGGTTTATTTACCTTGGTTTATTTGCAATATTGAAAGTGCACTTCCTAATGACCTCATTAACAACGTGAATTCCGGATAAACCGCGATCTACATTTGATTCACACTACATTTATATCGGTGAGGATTGTTATTTGTGAGGATTGTTATATATATATATATATATATATATATATAGTGGTAATTATTTTAAAAGAGTGAATATATATATATATATATATATATATATATATATATATATAATTTGTGTAGTTTGGCAGCATGTTTTATTTTAGACATGTCAGATTAAATAAATTACAAACATTGTGTGTGTTTATTTTTAATAAACTCCGTTCATACTTACGGATACTTTTTCGGACATTATAATTAAAAGATGTCAGAAATGAGCTGTATGTTAACAGATGTTAACATTAATTTCTCAATGTTCGCAAATATTTTCAGTCTCCTTCTCAGACTATTTTCAAGGGTGTGAGTTCTGGTAATACATATATTCACTACTCGACGACATTATTAATGCAAAAATAAAATAAGACACTTTTAATGAGAAAACAGGCGACAAGAGAATTAATCACTGGTAATAATATGAATAGACTGAACCGACGATGCCTTGGTGTTATCTTTTTTCATGATCTTGAAAAAAGGAAATTTATATGTACAAATACACAACGATCTTTTTTCAAAATAGAGAGGATAGTCGATCTACCTTAAAACTCAAACATAAATAGTCGTTCAACTATAAAAGACTGTCGCCACTCAATTTATATACCGATTTATTAAGTAACAAGTCCTCCTTTTATTGTTACATTAACAAAAGTCAGATATGAACAAAAATTTTGTAGTTTTGTCATAAATAGTTAGGTGCTACCCAGGTGTTGTTTTCTACTGTACAACATTCAAAATTGTCTCTTGCTCACTGTGATCTACGATTTTCTACTCCGCAATATATTTTGCATCCACAAAGCATCGTAAACCTCTCACTGCTCTATCGCTGTATCCATGGTAAGTTTTTAGACTATAAACGCTCTTTTATTTCCACCTGTCTTCATTTTTTCGGCCAAAAGCCTCCATATCATACATATTGTATCAAACAACTTTCATTGCTTTCTTATAAGTTTGACAAATTAAAGATTCATTCTAGAGTAGCTCCTTCCTACAAAACTATATTGTATGGAACCCATTCCCAAACTGAAACATCTCAAATCACTACAATCGTAATATGTTCAAATCTAGGATTCACTGTTATATTTCACAAATATTTGCATAAACCATACACCGAAGCAGACTTTCTCAAGAAAAATACAAAATACACGGGAATTTTCTTCTCAATTTTCACAAATATTAACCATGACCTTTTCAAATATAATTCTGATCTAGCTAACAACAAATATTTAGAATTTTCAAGAGACTATTAATTTGATAAATATGTGTAATTATCTAAAAAACACTTTGTGGAATCAAGAACGTTAATAATATTCAAAATATACGAATTAATTGTAACTAAAGATATGACATTAATAATATTGCTACGTAGGCATCAGGTATAGGATGGACCATATAACTTTTAATTTATGGATTTTCTTTTTAAGAACGGTCGAATGTATTGAATATATTGGCTTCTCTTCTCAGGTCTCGCGTGCATATCTGTTCGGATATATACTCAATGACAGTGAAGTGTCTAGGAATTAAGATACGCTTTATAAAACAATCTCTTTAGAAAAATACAAGAAAGAGTTTTCTTCAGATATTACACAACGAATTCCTCCGTGACATCTTCTCTAATTCGGCGTCAATTTAATTCCAATTCATAAACCTCCATCAGGATTTCATACAATGTTTCCATCTCTCTGGGATTGTACAAAATGAATTACCACAAATTGTTTTCAATATTGTGTGAAAGTTTTCGTAATTATCTTAAGGTATTTTTAATGCGCTCTTTTCACTTATTTTGTTTTTTTTTATTTAAAAATTAATCTAATTTTTAATCATGAAAATTTAATTTTTTTATTTCAATTTTTTTTCTCATCATTTCTGAAATTTCTATTTTATTACCATTAGTGTATGTACATATTGTTTCAAACCAACGTATGTATCTTTCTTTTCATAACATTGTTGATTTACGTTTAAAATCTGCTGTTGTATTAATCTATTTTAGTAGGTAAACGTCGATAATGTCATCGTTCTTGCATTTTTTAAAAATAAGTTGTTTTTGTATAAAATTAAAATTATAAATATATAAGATTTTGTTTGAAAACATTTTGCATATAAGAAGAGAGTTATGAGAATTCAAGCAAGGTCACTAAATGCCGAATATTAAATAATTTAATATGTATTTGAAATGTCATGCCGATTCTATTTAACTGATTTAGTCCGGAATTCTTTTGAGATAGTCCTGACTCCTAGTGATGATGATGGTGATTGGCCTACTTGTAATTTGTTTTCCAATTCATTCAAGGCAAGTAAGACGCAAGGGACGACTGGGATTTAAAGAAAATATGATTTTAAAAAATCTTAAATTGGGACTCGTGTATAAATATCCCACTGTTCAAATGATCAAGGTAGAGTATGAACAGGACAATAGGCAAACCTATTTATTGTGATTCAGCAAAAGTAATAAGTAGAACAGTGTATCAGAGAGACAAACTCAAGCTTGATTTCCCGGCATCAGTGTTATGGAATGAAATACTTTCATTTTTGAGTGGCATCATATATAGAGAGATTTTTTGTTTTGTTTTTTCTGTGTGCCTTACGAAAAATCCCGAAGATTATCGAAGTTGATTTGACAACCGACATTATTTGTTTGAAGATTACTTTTAGTCAAACAGTATATTTATTTGTACCGGTTCATTATTTTACGATAAATTTTGTTAAGAATGACACACATTTTCGTGACAAAATTTATCGTAAAATAAACAGGCTGGCAAAGATAAATATATAATTATACTTAAATACAAGTTTCGATTAAAAATAAAGTTCAACGAAATAAATTTTATATATATATATATATATATAACACATAAAAACACGCTCACGTGATCTGTGTAATATTTTAATAATATTCTGTCTTATTTGTTATACTCAATATATCGTGTATTTAGATTTGTGTGAATGCTGGGCCATCTCTTAGCAGAATATGCAATTCTACTGACTGTGATTTCTGCTACAAAATAATATAGACGGATCTTACTTAAAAATTTTCTGTAAATACTGTCACCGCTTCCCCAAATCTGAATATATGTGGAGGATACTATTTGCTCATGTCACATTAGTAACCCTAATAAATTCGACTTAAATTTATATGACTTAAATTTAACGTCACTAAATTCTAAATTCCTCGTCTTCAATAACCTTTTGCGCTTGTTAACTGCAAAGCTGGCACTAACCACTCTGACAATGTTGTAGTAACGTCTTTGGTAAATTTTACCATTGACATTAAGTGGAAGAATTAAAATGGTAGGTCGGTTCCTAGTTTTAAACTGTTGGGCCGAAAATCTATCTTACAACTTTCTACTGATATCACACATGGCTTTCTTCCGCTACTTTGTCTTTAGAGATTAATGATAAAATCCAGAGAATTCGCAATATTATCGGTATTGTCATTGTTATATTACCACCGCTGGAACGTAACTTCCCTATTCAGTTTCTTTAAATATTTTCATGTTAATTGTTCTGATGAGAATTCTTCTTTGGTATCAGCGTTTTAAAAATTTAAGCGTAATACTAGATTGGTAGTTAGATATCATCATTCTCTGTTAAAATAATCAGATTTTACCATAATATTTACGCTAAAATTTAGATCTCATTGATTTTTCTGTCAAATTCAAGTTCAATTTTTATTTTTCTCGATATTCACCTGCATCATTGGAATTTTTTTTTTCAATATTATTATTTCTTCAATTACTAAACTATGGAAAGAGTTAAATTTGTATATCTGCTTGATTTTCATGTAATACATTCCTAATAAACGTTTTCGGCCTCCTTTTCGTATTCTTACCGTTAAATTTATTTTTTGTTTCGTTTATTAAATTTAAATTTTGGTTTAATTTTTTTTGTTTCTTACTCAAGAATTATATTATAAATTTGTCTCAGACGTCAAATTCGGATAATGGAAAAATTAAATGTTACTTACAACATCGAGAAATTTACAAATATTCCAATATAAAATGTGATAGCCAAAAGGATTTTCTGTGTATATGAAAACTTGGTTTATATATATATATATATATATATATATATATATATATATATATATATATATATATATATAACGGATTAAGACTAAGTACTTTGCTTGCTCATGTTGAGCAGAAGAAGGTATTTAGACGTAAACCACATTAAAAGCTCTATACGTCATGAATAAATACACAACGATCCATTCTTTCTTCTTCACTTTCTATTAAGAAGCCATTGATTTGGGGCTCACACTTTTTTTACAATGCACACAAAAAGATAAAACAGTCAACTCAGTTAAAGTTTTGGTTCAATATTGAAACGTCATCGACCCGACAAGACAGACAGCCTTTTAAGTTAAATCCTCTTTTCTAATCCGCGTCCTTGCTTCGTTTTATTAAAACAAATGCATTTTTCTAATGAAACGACAAGTCGCCATGTGAAAATGCCGACGCAGATGTCGAAAAATCCACGAAGCGTAATTTGCTGTGCATTTATTTAAAACATGGCAAGATGATTTTATTGAGATTTTAAGAACATATTAAGCACTTAATGGCGAAATAGTGTTTTATTTTATTTTAAATTAAACAACGGACGAGGATTTCTTTTTATTATTATTACACAGTATTTTCATTCCTTTGGGTTTTGACTGACAAGAAATTTAGAAAAATCCTCCGTGCAAACACGAATTTTCTTTTTTTTTCTTTTTAGCCTATCTACATACTTTTAATATTACAACATGTGGAGTGAATCGATTATCAAAAGTTTTCAAGTTCAATTCCAATTGAACACTGATTTTTTGCATAACTTAGCCAACGATAAAAATTAGGTATATTCATAACTGACTTGTAGTTAATTAAATGAATTTAATATTCTTATTACAAAAAACATGAGAAATTGTGAATTTTTTTCCATGAATATGTGTAATAATTACTTTCCATATAGCTATTTTCTCCATATCAGGTGCTATGAGCATTTTCATGATATTTTTAGCCTGTAAGCCACTGGGATATTTTTTGTCTGGGATACATTCACACAAAAAACATTAGAGTTAATATATAATGATAGTTTTATGTAACATATCTTTTGGTGGGGACGAGATATTAAGAATAAATAATTTAGTAGTATTGTATTTTTATATGAAATTATTAATTCTAATTTTTAAAAGGATATATATCAATTCAAATGTTCCTTGAGAGAAAGAAACCCAGACAAAATAAAAAAAACAAAAAACAAATCAAATACCTATGTTGAAATTAAAAGAATGATATTAACAAAACAACTTACATTACACTGGTTAGATAATTCGTTCATTTCTAGACAGTTACAACAATATTGTCTACAGTCACAATATAAAATAATGTTCGATAACACAACTGTCCTACCCTAAGTACACAAAAATAGCAAACAACAGATTTTCGAAGCTATATTCATTAAAATACTTAAGCAGTTAAATAACTGAATAAGCTATGAATACTGTAGTGATGTTCTAAAATGTTTGTGAAAAGAACAGTTTTTTTCAAACTTTAACACGTGCATGATCATGACATTACAACATTTAAAAATAATTTTTGATACTTTCATGTTCTAATGAACGCTAAGTAATTTTTGAACAGTCATATCTGAAACAAAATAAATTACATTAATTTGTAGTGACACAGTTTTGTGGTTATGTTTTGTTATCACAAATCACACCCTTGAAGATGATCTCGGAATAAAAGTTAAGGTGCTGGGAGAATTTAAAAATGAATAATAATCCATTTTTCAAATTTACAGCTATTTTCCGAATATTTTGAAAATATAATTCGCGAAAAATTATCTGTGAATATAAAAGGAATTTATTAATTATAAGCATGCAAAATGTTTGGGATATATTTAATCTGACATATCTAAATGAAAATTGCTGCCTAGATATGAAAAATATGTATATACTTAGATATTTACACATACATGCATACATATGTGCATACATACGTATACACACACACGCATATATATACACACATTCACACACACACACACATATATATATATATATATATATATATATACACACACATATATGTAGACATACATATGTACACATATATACATGTACACACACACATGTATATATATATATAGATATATAAATATATCTCACACATACACACACATGTGTGCATATATATGAGTCTTTATTGGATAACACAATAATACTCACACATACACACAAATCAATGAGCTTTCAGATACTGGAGATCAAATACTTTAAATCAATTCACCCAACATCAACAAATGCATTTCAATCTAGTCAAAACAAATTATGTTGTAATTACTCATATAGAACTTTTGTTATTATTTGGATTCCTTATGTGTTTTGACGTCACAGAACCGCATTACAAATTTACAACTGCCGTCTGCTATACGTTGAATCTTATCGTCGCCTAGTAAAGTATTCTGTCAACACAATATCAGTTTTGAAGTCGTTATTTTAACGTTCCTGCAACCACTCTGAATATGGATTATGTGATCCCAATACCTAGAATCAGCATTATAAAATTTATCCACAATATTGGATAATTTTTGTCATAATTCTTACCTGAAATTAATGCCAAAATACGATTTTTAGAACAGCTAAATATAATAGACATTCATTGTATTTTGTATCTAACTATTTATATATATTTATAAAATTGTGATTTTTAAAATTATTTTACAGAAATTTTTATGTTTCTATATTTTACCTCGTCATCAGACAATGCTGATTCATTGCTGTGAAAAAGATTTACATGATTTAAATATCGAAACAGATTATTTGTGGTATCGTAAATTACATTAAATACAAACAAATTATCCATCACTAATTTATGCTGTACGATATATGTTGTATTGTACTTTTTTTAATAAAAAAGTACATGCCGAAAAACTCTAAAATCTTGTTTCTCTTCTAGTGTGTGTATATATATATATATATAATACTCGTTACTTCCTTTGTTAGTAAGTTAGTAAGTTAGTCAGTCACTTAATTCTTCCGTCCGTTACGCCACTTACTCTCTACACGAGCATTTCTTTCCCCTGTATCTTTTTAGAAGCTACACTCCTCAGCCTTTCTCTCACCTTTGCCAAATGGAAGAGTATTGAAAACTGAGAGAGTAAGAGGATAAATTCTATGGCATTACCGTAGCAGTAGCAGCTTAAGCTGTGTGTATATGTGTGTGTACTTTATAGTATAGTATAAATAAGTAAGTTTGTTGTCATATCCCACGACTTAACAACAAAATTTCTGGGCAACTTCACACCTTGGCCATTACACAGTTGATCTTTTCTGTTTACAATGGATACAGGAGCCTTTAAAGTAATTTCAATTTTTTTTTAATTTTCAATTTTTTCTTAAATTTTTGTAATTTTTTTCAGAAAAAATTATTTTGATATCAGTTAGCGGTTAAAGCAACGTTTTACAATGGAAGCGTAATGATTGCATCACCCACTCGTTTTCGGTGACAAACACATTATTTGGAAATTCTAACAAAAATCAAATAATTGTCAAATTTTAATGACTCTATCAGTACTTACTTACAAATAAGTAAAATTATTTCTGAAATTATATTTTTTTAAATCTTGAAATTTTTTTCATCTCAGTTACATCTCCCACTCCACGTAAATCCATGAAACCTTTAAATGTATATATATTGATGGCTAACTTTTGTTTTATTTGTTTCACGCAGGACTCATTGGACAATATAACTCATCTATTTTTTTTATTTTATATTTGCAATCATTATCTGAAATTCTTCTCAGAAGAGTAAGATAAAAAATGCAATTAAACGTTGATATAATTTAATTTGATAAGCTTTTAATGGCTGGAATAAATAAGAACTATTAAGGACGTTACACTCTGAAAAAAAATTCGATTAATAATAAAACGAGTTTTATTAAACATTTCATTTTTAGATAGGCAATATAATCATCAATTCTTTACTAAAAGGTCTCCTCGTAATTAAATTTTGAAAATTTTAAAAATATTTTTAAATCTTTATATGTTATTAAATTATTTAATAATAATAATAATAATAATAATAATAATAATAATAATAATAATAATAATAATAATAATAATAATAAAGGATTGGATGTTACAATTAGTAAGGCAACATGAAGAAAGAAAGAAAAAGTATTCAATCATAAAAGAAGGCAGTAAATTCAAACAAGATTTACAGTTAGTAGATTCTGTAGAAAAGCAGAACGGAAGCCAAGAGCCGACTATTGCGGCAAAGAATATGAAAATGAAAGCCAAAGATAAAGCTCTTGAACAGATGAAACAGCGCTGGCAAGACAAACCTCTGCATGGCCAATATCCAGTACGTGCCAATAAATCCAATGTTGACAAAGTTAATACTCATCGATGGTTACGTGCATCTGGATTAAAGTCCGAAACTGAAGGCTTTATTCTTGCAGCACAAGACCAAAGTCTTTTCACGAGAAACTTTCAGACAAATATTATGCATAATAATATGGATCCAAAATGAAGGTTTTGTGATAAACACCAAGAAACAATAGACCACCTAATCTCAGGCTGTTCTGTGCTTGTCCCAAATCAATATAAAAATCGCCACGATAGAGTTGGGCAATATTTACATTGGGCATTATGGAAAAGCTGTAGGCAAACACTGGTATGAACATCACCCAGCACCGGTTACAGAAATTGAAGATGTAACCATTCTATGGGATTACACCATCTACACAGACAGAAAAATTGAAGCAAACAGACCAGACATTATTGTTAAAAACCAGAAGGAGAAAACTTGTCTATTAATTGATATGGCTTGTCCAGCGGATTGTAACATAGCAATCAAGGAATTTGAAAAACTGTCAAAATATAAAGACCTGGAAATTGAAATAGAAAAAATGTGGAAATTGAAAACAAGAGTTGTGCCAGTGATAGTAGGTGCACTTGGAATGATAAAAAATGGAACAAAACAACACATTGAAAGAATCCCTGGAAACCCCAGCTTAAGAGACATACAAAAAATTTTCTTATTAAGTACAGCCCACACACTAAGGAAAACTTTATCTATGTAATGCTGGAGATTATAGGGAAAGATAGAAAAACATGAAATGGAGCCATAACAACACGCCACTACCTGCCTTAGGTCTCCCCGCAGACTTGGTTGGTAGTGAGACCAAAGCAGAAATCGAAATATGATGAAAAATGACATAATAATAATAATAATGAAAACAATTTTTTAAAAATTTTATTATTTTAAAGAGTAATTTTATTTATTAAACGTTAATATAATTGACAGCAAAAAATTGTAAAATTTTTCCAGGAAAATCATTCCGCTATATATATATATATATATATATATATATATATACACACACACAGACACATACATACATACATATATATATATATATATATATATATATATATATCTTTGCATTTTTTTTCAAATACCATTCATGTACGCATATATTTGAACAATTAAGCTTGCGTGTTCGAATATATGCGTAGATGAATGGTATTTGAAAAAAATGTAAATTTCGCAAATAATATAACTGGAGTTGGTAAAATTTTAAAAAGTAAGAACAAAGTAATGTCATAGATATGCGAAAAGAATTAAGCAGTGTAATTAATAGTAAATATATTACACATTTGACGAATGTTACGATGGGTGAAGGAAAATAAATTCAGGAAGGAAGAAATGATAGATAAACTGAATATTCCTGTGAAAGAGGGGAAAGATTTATTAAAAAATAACGAATAAGTATGGTTTTTGGCAAAACTCTTCCTAGAATAATTTTCAAATATAAATAAAAAATATCAAAGGATGATATGAACCGATTCTAACAACGGTAGAAATTTGAAAATAAAAACAGAGTTTAAATGGAAACAAACAAAAATATAATAAATAAATGAAAATAATCGGAAGTTAGGAAAAATGGTTAGGAGGTAATGCTTTTTGTTAATTTTACATTTGTCTGCTTCCATTAGTCGGCTTAAATCGCGTCAATTCTGATTCGTGCATTACTGTCAGATTAAAATCCTTTTATAGGAATAAATTCCATTTTTCAAACGTTTTTGCCTTATTAGCTTTCACTAATAGGCATGCAAGATATCATCTTTGCCCCAAAGAAATACAAATTTAAGCATATAATACTAATGATTTCTGTGTGAATATATGTGATGGCACAGATAGATAGACAGATGAGAAAACTAGTATATAGCAACACAGAAATTAGCTTCCAAATTCCATGAAATGAAATATGCTGTTGCTGATTCATAGATATGAGCCAATGCCTTCGACTAAAGTGATGATGCCAATTCTGATAATGAAGCTTATAATTGAGAGATACATACTTACACTAACTTGGAACCATTAATTCAAGCACTGCTTCCATTCAAGGTAGGTTATCAAATAATGGCAATATGTTTTAAATGTGAAATTCATTTGTAAATGACATAATTCTTGTAAAATATCACAGTTCATATGTACAAAGTAAGAATTGGAATTGATATGATATTGCGATCGAAAATTATGTAGATTGATAAACATGCGTAAATAGGACATAAAATGTGAGTTAAAAAATAAATGAATAACACCGAGGGAAAAAGGATTTTATAAGTATAAGATTATCAAATAATAGGTATATTTTCATTTAAGTGTGGATTATTAGCGAAATTAAATTTAATCTTGTGTTCATCCTTGAAATAACAAAAAAAAACTCTCGGTATACTGCAAGTGTCAATATATATGTGAGAGAGCGCACTTATACATTGGTCTGTGGGGTTACATGTAATAATATTAGTAATAAAATAAAAATGCAATTATTTTTTTAGGGTGTGTGTGAGTGTATATATATATGTATATATATATATTGGCCCAAAATGCGCCAATAGATTTCAGTATTTAGTATAGTTTTTAGTAATTATTTCAATTTGTCTTTCCTTTCAGATATCTTGAAAGAAGAAAATTTAAGCTTGAAAAGTAACTAATGATCATCGATAATGTCTTGAATTTTTTTTATATTAAATTAATTTCTCGATTTTCAGGGATCAATTTGTTGTCTCGTTTACCAGGTCTGACCGTTACAGTTTATTTATTAGCTATCTCAATGTTAGAATGTGTCAACAAGCTCAAACTAACTGCAAATAGAAAGATAATATTAGAACAGAAATTAGGTCACTGACGTCGCAAACTTTCAGAACTGTTATGGAAGCCCGGTAGAATGAGAAAGTTTAAGCGAATCGGAAATTGAGTGCAATTTAAAAGACGTCAATTTTTATACCTTGGGGAAATAAATCTGATTTTAATTTTTCTATAATTACTACATTATTCCAATTTTTGATACAAAAAATTAACCTGATATTAAATATTGCAAGTCCTTCGTGTTTTCTGGCCACGCTGAATGTTTATATATATATATATATATATGTGTGTGTGTGTGTGTGTGTGTGTGTGTGTGTGTGTGTAAAAACTTATACACGGAATGGATTTCCTCTATTTAAATTTACACCAATTTGAGAAATTCGACTAATTTTTTCGGCACCTTAAAATAACATACAAGCAGTAAACATACATTTAAATTTATCATATGATTTTTGCAACTTTTATATAATTGTTTCTGTAGAAATGCAATATGCAAAACAGGAAAGCAATAATACTTAACGTCTATAACATTTCGAACAAGAAAAATCTCGAAAATTAATTGTTTTAAATCTACTATCACAGGAAGAAGTCACAAATTGAAATCGTGTCACAGACATTTGTTCAAGAATGTAATTGCGAAAACTTACGTAGACTTTAACGATCACCAAGCTCGTTTCAATGTAAGATCTGCGAACATTAATTGCCGTGCAAATGGAGCATCAATGCTTAGAGAAATATCATTCCTTAATGCAAACGTACATGCATAAATTCTACTCAGCTAAGTGCCATACTCGATATGTTGAGCGATGACTTTCGAGACATGGCTGACTAGCCAGAAGATTTTCCCGCAGTAAATTGACATTTTTTCTGTGGTATACTCTTTGCCAAACAAGGCTATCATGTGAATGTGTACTGATATTCAGCCCATAGCTGAAGTGAGAAGAGATGGATCAATATATTTCTCAAGGTAATATCGTGCAAGTGATTTCAACTAATTCCAATTGAATTCGAACGCAGTTTTCCGAATTCTCATTCCGAGCCTTAACAACTGCACACCAACACAAATGTACACGTTTGATTTAAATGTCAACCTCGCATTTGTTACTCCTCATTTACACAAGTGCGTTTGAGTTCAGAAAAGAAACTGAAAAAATTAGAATTGTCCATTTCTAATTTGACCCGGCTTTGCTATTATAATGGAAAAGAACACTTAGAATTAATGTAGTTATCCAAATTAGGAATGTATTACACATTCGATTTCTGTGGGAAGAATTATCTTGTATCTTAAGTTTTCTCGACATTTAGAAAATTATATCGCAAAAATACATGAAATATTGCGTTACACACACACATATATATAGTCATCTGCTGACAGATCTGTTTCGCTGTATCACATCAGTACGTCCAGACATCCGATTTCTTTTACTCTGGATTGAAACCCGACCGAACTGGTGTCAGTCGGCGAATCTACCTCTGAGCTAAGAGCATTCGATAGAAGGAGACAAACTTTTAGCGTATGATGTATCATATATATTGGGGTAAATTGTGTAACGTAAACGTAAATCAGTATTCTATAGAATATTCATTTATTTTAAAGAAATTCATGATGAATTAAAATAAGGTAAGACCTTAGGTTGACCGTCGGTTATTTTAGTTTAATATTTTACCTGTTGGATGATACAAAACTGCGTACTCACAATTTAGTTTACTATGATTTGTGATTGCATTACCGAATGTAAGCAAGTACTCTAATATTTGGTCTTCGTTTTTTGATATATGCCAGAAACTGTTGAGCAATTCATCTCTCCAGAAATGATTGGCAGTATTTGTCATCTTCCCAATGGCAATTAAATGTCTAAAAAAATGTTATCATTATGGATAGTTTTGAATCTAAGAAGTGAAATGGACATCATCTGTATATTTGGCAAGAAATAGTATTGTGAAATATTTACAGAAATTGCTTCGTATACCAGGGACAAACTTCACCAAACCATCGCAGTCTTAAATGAACAGGGGATTTTATGAAATGCTATCTTTACCTTGCAAAATTGCAGTCTTAACATGAATTCTTGATTGCCCAAAATTTAAATATAAAAATTCTGAAAAATATTTCCTAATAGATATTAATTATTGATCTATTTTATGAAAATAAATCAGAAAAACCGAAATAGACTTAGGTCTTTACCAGATTAATGCTTATATCAAATATTTTTAATAATGTACACATAGCATACAGTTTTAAATAACCTACTAAAAGTTGATATGCTGTAAAGTAAACAATATCTAATTACTCCCTCAAGGGATAATACGAATTATATATATATATATATATATATATATATATATATATATAGTACTGTGCAAAATATAAAATATTAGGACAAGAACTATTTCATCTTCTATGAGGCATCAAATCAAAGTTTAAAATCACCTCTGTTCTAACACTTTTGCACACTACGAACCTCACTAAAATTAAAATACTTGGAGAAAAGTAAGTAAATTGCTAATAAATATTAATTTTCTAAAACTATGTGTAAAAGAAATGTATTAAAAAGAAGTTATATTAAATTTTCGATTTTTTAATAAGCAAGTTAGTTTGAAACTTCTCATTATTCTATTATCCTTGGATATGACTGACATTTTTCTTATTCTCCCCTCTCGAATTGATAAATCTAATGTTACTTCGCAAGAAAAGAATTTGGGAACAAAAACAAGCTGCTTGGGAGGAGATACATTGGAGACACTTGAGATAATATTTTCAAATTAAACGCAAGAGAATTTTAGATGCTTAATTAGGAAAGAAAATCACTATTAAATCTTATATCGTATATTTTTTTCTATTTTTCCGATATTTTTATTTCCATTAAATTGCATTTATATTTTTTTTTTTAGCTTTGGCAAATTTCTGTGAAACATATAAAAGTATAATCTACTACTATTATAATTAGAAAATATAGTGTGTTACACTTGCCATAAATTTTAATTACACTATCTTATTTTAAGAATTATGGTTTTTATACCACCTTTGACTTTTCCATTTGATTTATCTTTCTCTCACTGTTATCTTTCGTAGCTTCTCCCAGCATAATTTGTTTTATAAAAATAATGTCGCCACTTTTGTGGATCAATCATATCAGAAGACATTATTATTATTCATTCACGTAAATGATGTACGGTGGTGCGCAAAAGTATTAGGACAGTGATGCTTTTCCTAAAACCCTCACTGAAATTCAAATACAGGGTGAAAAGCCAAGTAAACAGCTAATAAATATTGATTATTTAATCTAGGTGTAAATGAAATGTATTAAAAACTTATATTTCATTTTTGAAACTACTCACTAAAGCATTTGTTGAGTAATTCAAATAAAATTATTTTAACTAAATTGTTTATTTTCTGTCAATATGCCTAAAAAAAGATAAAAGATGAAATAGTTCCTGTCCTAATACTTTTGCACAGTACTGCATATTCCATGTACTAAACCTTGGTAGAATTCTAACAGAGGACGGAAAGCCGATGGTGTATTGGTATAGCCATAGATCCATGACAAAAGTTAAACATTGTACTAAGATATAATGAAATGAGTACTGAACTGCAAATTGTTATCTATCCTCCTGTATGACAGTGAGTGATGGACGATTTCAAAGATGAAGATGAGAAGTGAAGCAACAAAAATGTTTTTTACAAAAGGATGTTGATTATAGCGCGGCCGAACATGTAAGCAAAACGAAGTTTTGGGTAAAGATTAAACAAAAAGAAACTAATACTTGTCATCAGAAATAGACATTGGATGTCTCTGTGGCACATAATGAAGAATGAGAGCTTGGAATATCTGATAGTTACTTTATAGTTAATGGGCACGAGTGAGAGGAAAGAGAAAATAATACATAACATATTTCCTGAGATTGAGCAAATGGGTGACAGAACAGATCTTAGAAATAATAGTTTCTTAAGAGCTACAAGGGGCAGAAAATTGTAGAGAGCCTTTATCGCTTAGTTTCTGAGGGAATACGGCACATGAAGACCTATATAACATTAACAGTTAAAAATCATTAATAATCTTTGTCTTCGGGATGTGTATTATCAGGGTTCTCCGCAATATCCTCTCCATTTTAGGATCTAAAACAGTTGTTGTTTCATCATTATTTGCCTCTACTTTGCTATCCGTTCACACAAAATTATTAAGAAGGATATTGGTGTTTTCCTCAAACCACTTTTTTCAATAAATATGTGTGATTTTCCAATAATCCTTACTCATAATGTGATCAAGAAATTTGATTTCTGAATTTGATATTATCATTTTCTTCAAAACCTCCCTGTTGTTAATATATTCAGCTTGTAATATTCATTGTTTCTCTCGGAATACATCTCAATAACGTCGAGTCTATTCCTCATTTGTTAGTATACAGTTATATAAAACAATTATGCAAATGCATAGCAGATGAACTACCATATTGATTTCTAAATGTAGTTTTCTGAAATTCTAAAAGACAGATTCCGTCATTTTGACGCGTTTGTGAATCGTTTTGGCATCTTAAAACACTGATATAATTTTTGAAACTGCTTTAATATTTTCTCAAAGTTGAAAATCGCTTTCTTGGCTATCATTCTTTTTGCCAACCATACATGTTTATCTTGAAGATTATGGGTTAATATTTTTAATTCCTCTCTGTGATTTTAACGGGTTCTTTGCGAATTCGTATAGTTTTTCTCATGTCTTCCATCAATTTGCTTATCTAATTTTGTTACGACAATAACAATAAAGGGCACAGCTTTGTCTCAGGATTATCTCGCTATATTAGTTGAAATCAAACTGTGAGAAAATATATTTTCGTTTTGTTCTTCTTTCTATTTGGTATAAATGGTTCGTACGGGTAGATCTGCATGCAAGTGAGGTTTTTGAAGTAAACATTGTCAAATGTTTTATTTCATGTAACTCGAGCTTTCTAAGCGGTTTAATTACGTAACTTTTTGGCATAATTTTACCAGTCCTACCAATGTTATCGTCTCTCGAGGCTTTTATTGAGTGAAGCATTTTAACAGATGAATATTTGTGGTGCAGTGGATATCGACAAGGATTGAGAGATCGGGGTGCCTATTTCGAATTCAGCTTGAATTCCTTGGATTCACTTACGCACAAATACACCTAGGAAAGGTATTAATCCGTCTCTTCCCTCTAGTTATGGGCTAAATAATAAGAAAGATTGGGTTCTATAACCTTGGCTGGCAACCAATAAACCACAGAAAGCAATAGCCACCTACTGCGAAACATGTCAATCATGACTCTTTCAAGACAAGGTCGCCCAACGCGTGTATCACGGAATTCACTTAACTGACTGATATTCATCACGATAACAGGTGTATGAAATTCTTCTCCCAAAATTTACAGACTCTGGCACAAATTCAGAAGGGTTTAGACAAACTGTTAGAAAACACTTGATATTATATCGGCAAAACATATTGTTGCTGGACTTGGAGAATCGAAATATGTTAAAAAAAATCTGCACTCTGGAAGTCAAATGTTCTGTCTTTCTTGGTCATAAGATGCGCCGAAAGAGACGAACATATGCTCTAGGTGTTCGACAAGTAAATTAATGTTCTTTCGTACAGACTCTCAAATTTGTGCACCATTTTGGTTTCGTTTTTAGCTTATTTAACGTTTCTTGTAATTACTCATATGATTAAGCTATTAGTAAACTATCTTTAGCAAATCGTATTTTAATTATCCTACCAAAATAATTATGAACATTTTCCAGTAAAATTAATGATTTGCCCATAGATTCTCGACCAATTCGACTCTGGATTCGCCTGGAATCCATACACCCGATTTCCCATCTAGAACTGAGGCCCAATTGAATGACGTCCACATCACGCCCTCGCTGATTTCTAGCATAATCTCAAAACTGGACCCTCACAAAGAGAGTGGTGGGGATGGAATCCCAATCATAGTTTTGAAGAATTGTGCCCCTGAACCCTCCTCTATCCTTTCTAAGCTCTACAACCTCTGCCTATCTTCCTCCTGCTTCCCTGCCTGTTGGAAGTCTACTTCTGTGGCTCCAATATTCAAGAACCCTGGTGAATCATCGACCCCGCAAATTACCGCCCCATCAGCCTTCTTCCGATCTTCGGTAAAGTGTTCGAAGCCATTATCAATGTCGATGTCGTTCAGCATCTCACTGCCCACGGGCAAATCTCGGACAAACAGTATGGCTTCCGCTTCAAGAGGTCCACTGCTGATATGCTAACGACCATCACCGAGTATATATACCAGGCTCTCGACAAGAATGGTGAAGCCCGAAACGTCGCCTTGGATATCTCTAAAGCATTCGACAGAGTATGGCATGCCGGCCTTCTACGGAAGCTGCGAAGCTATGGCATGATTGGATTTTGTTGGACTTAATCCGGTCATTCCTCTCTAACAGTACACTGAAGGTGGTATTAAACGGTCATGCCTCTCAGAACTACCCTACAAAGGTTCTATCTTAGGTCCTACGCTAGATGATCTCACCGATGCCATAAAATCACAAGTAGGCATGTACGCCAATGATAACACAGTTTACTCTCGCTTCGATCAAAAATCTGGTGTTGGTGACAAGGCGAACCTCGCTGCCGAGCTTGAGAAGGACCTCCAATCCGTGGTGGATTGGGGTAAGAAATGGCTCGTAAAATTCAATTCTTCCAAAACGAAGCTGCTGTCAATTAACCACCACAGACAACCGCACATCCCTCCCATTAGCATGGAACAGGCTTGCCTCCCAGAGAGTAAATCACTACGCCTGCTTGGCCGGACATTCTCAGCGGACCTAAAGTGGAATGACTACGTCGAATCCATTGCTAAATCCGCAGCTATGAAAGTAGGCTCTCTGTGCAGGGCCCGGCAATTCTTTCCGCCTGAATCTATCCTGCAATTATATAAATCCAACATCCGCCCGTATATTGAGTACTGCTGCCACATCTGGTCGGGTGCCACTTCTATTCTACTCGGGGTTCTTGACAAAATACAGCGAAGAATCTGTAATGTGATCGATACCGACTTGGCTGACCGCCTGCAGTATCTCTCACCGGCGTGACGTGGATTCCCTGTGATTTTTCTTTAAATACTTTCATGGCGTCTGCTCTGACGAACTTAAATCACTGGTGCCTCCTAGATGTGAATTTGCACGAGATACTAGATTGGCAACCAGGTCCCACAGTGAAACCGATGAAATGTAACCGCAATTTCTACTCAACAGCTTCTTTCCTCGCACTTCCCCGACGGCTACAACCTCCAGGAGTTTAAATGTAAGGTCAATAGACACCTCCTAACACACTAACTCACATCCACTCTCTCCACCTCTCTTCTATGTACATCCTAAGTCGTCTATCACCCTCCTTCTGACATTTCCAACACCCAATC
This sequence comes from Ascarosepion bandense, assembly GCA_037127315.1. Classification (NCBI taxonomy): domain Eukaryota; kingdom Metazoa; phylum Mollusca; class Cephalopoda; order Sepiida; family Sepiidae; genus Ascarosepion; species Ascarosepion bandense. The sequence goes on from JBBBDQ010000190.1 coordinate 14,576,306, forward strand.
CCTCTATGTAACCCCCTGCGCTATAGTGGCAGTGGAATCCCTTGCTTGGGGTGACACGTTTAAAAAAAATTGTATCGTCTTGACTCAATGATTTTGCAATATTTCTTCTGTCTTTATATAGGACAGTTCTTCCATGACACAAATATTCTTCATAAGTTATATATAGTTTTCGGTACTAACCTGTTCTCGTAGTGAGTTAAATGGTACTTACAGTATAACCCTTTTTTTCTTATGAGGAATTATTTCCTGTAAAATAATTTTTTCAGGAAAACGATTTATAATGACCACTGTTTTCGATGTTTCAATTATGATTTGATAGGCATCCTTCATAACCTTTTCTTTGAAAGTGTGGAACGTCAACATTTTATGTCATTAATTTCTCTTCGCTTTTAAGTTTATATCAGTTAAAGATGTTGATCTAAGTCTTCAAGAGACGTGGTTTTGTAATTGACACTTCGGTGTATGGCATTCACTAGCGGCAGGATATAAGTTACACTAAATCTCACAGGATTCCTGCATTGCTGAAACCTACTTGACCCACTATAATGCCTCATCAATATTAGCCAGAAATAAAGAAAACGTTTCGTTGAACTGATTTCTTCATTTTTTTCATCGCATGATCTATTGAATTTAGACGTTTGGTATTAAATAACCACACTTAACTCCTATGATTTTTTAAATTCTATCTCGGGTAATTTATAATCCATTTGAAAGCAGTATCCAGGTTATTCTTTATAATAGGCGAGAGTAATACTTGATCAACTTCAATTTTTTATAAACTAGTATACGTCTTCCAAAAGTCAAGTTTTTGAGGCAAATTTTCTTTTCATATAGAAAGGATCAATAAGTATGATAAACCGTTTAAGATTTCATCGCCTGGTTCTTTCAGCGCGTCTATAAACATATTCCTTACTCATATTTTACATTTTAAAGCCGAAAACATTCATATTTAGTTGCCTCAGGAATGCCACTCGTATGTGTTCCATCAACTCAAGCTTTTGATCTTTATCTATCCGCTTTGCTGATCAATAAATATATACTGCTTTGGTTGCCTATCTATTAATAGATTTTATCTATTCTAACAGGACTGACTGGGCGGAAATTCTTCTCGCAGTAGGTAGCCGTTACTTTCTGCGGTAGACTTCTTTCCAAATAAGTATACAGAACCCAGTCTTACTATTTAACTCATAGGTGGAGAGAATAGATGGATTAATATTCATATTTTAGCGTAAGTAAATGCAACGAATAAAACTGTCATTTGAACTCGGCTTTTGATTTCTGTTTTCAAGCCAATAACCTTTGCACCAGAAGGCACATACTTATGCTAATATAAGTGAAAAAAATTACATGATAACTTATTGTGCTACCTAGTAAATTAAAATACAATCAAATGTGACTAAAAAACATTTAATCGATAAATCATAGGCAATGAAATTGGTAGATACAGAATTTAAACATTATGCCACAAAATTGAAAATACGAATGTGTACTCTTATAGAAAAGTATCTTAATAAATGAGATAAGCTTAAAATAAGAAAATTACCTACAAATTAAATTTTCTACTCTACTATAACAGATACATCCTAAACAGGATGTAGATTATTTTTTTCACAAAAACATCACTCGTATGTGTTTCTTATTTGAATTTACATTAATATCGTAATTTTACACACGTTCAGTTAACCAAATACAGCCCTAAAACGTTTATTACAAATTCGCTCAGGTTATTCTTGGAACGTTAATCGACTGTCATGAAATCAGGTGGTCATTCAGATCCGCCTCAGAGAGGGAAAACATTGTTGTAGTACTTATACATTTGCCAGTTTTCTTTAAAATAATTGAAACATCATAAATGTTTTCTCTTATTTTAACATTATCAATATTTTTAAAATGCTGCGATTGACATGTTTATTGAACCCGGAAATGTTACCTATATCTGTGCATAGAGTAGCGGTTTTGTTTTGCGCTTAACATTTCAAAAGAGCAGTAAACAATGAAACGTTATGTATACTCTCTTTATGTCCAAAAGAGAGTAATCATTGATATTTTTTTTTTATAAGCGTTTCACACCCAGCAAGGCATGTCACTGCCACTACTGAGCAGGGGGCTACATAGAGTGGAGAAAGGATGATTAAATAAAGGAAATGTCAGAGGTGGGTGATAGGCGGGTAAGGATACCGAGAATGAGGGTTCGGTAGATGAGAGCGTTCTGAGAATAATTGGGAGTTAGGGTGATAGGAGGTGTCTATTGACCCTACATTTAAACACCTGGAGATTGTAGCTGTCGGGAAAGCAGACTTGTGGAAGGGAGTTCCACAGTCGGGAAGCGAGAGACAAGAAGCTGTTGGAGTAGAATTTAAGGTTACATCTTATCTGTTTAACTGTAAAAGGGTGGGACCTAGTTGCTAATCTAGTATCTCGTGTAAATTCGTGCTTAGGCTGCACAAGTGATCTAAGCTCATCGGAGCAGAAGCCATGAAAGTACTTGTAGAAAAGGCACAGGGAAGCCACATCACGCCGGTGAGAGAGTGGTTGCAGCCGGTCTGCCAAGTCAGTATCAACCACCTTACAGATCCTCCTTTGTATCGTGCAGCCTTTTGATAGCAATATATAATGAATATTTTAGATCTTAAAACAACCTATGTGCCACCCTACGGAGAGTGGTGTTTTCGTAAAAGGCAGACATTATTGGAATATATTAGAAATTTAATTGATTCTTGACTTGAACAAGTTATGTTTGTGAAGATTGGGGAATCAATTTTCGGAATCTCGATCCCACAAAGCAGCTACAAAAAACGCATACATACATTCATATATATATATATATATATATATATATATATATATATATATATATATATGTGTGTGTGTGTGTGTGTGTGTGTGTGTGTGTGTGCAAGTAATATGAATAAAGACAAAGTATTTTATTTTGTGACATACATTTATATTCAATGTCGAAAATTTTAAAATCTAATAGCGCCCATAAAATTCACTGGATTAGCCGAAACATCTAGACAACCTATTGAGGATGCTAACTGATACAATACAGTATCTAATAAATGAATGAGTGAATCATGTTCATGAATCTTTTTAATGCAGATTTGTACTTAAATGTTTTAGTATGTAATTAATTTGTGTATTAAATATTATTATTTTATGAGGCTATGAATTTATCAGTTTTCTTTCAATTTTTAAAAATTTGGACTTTGCATACAAATACATGTCAGAAAATAAAATTATTCTAGTTGCCTTGATAATATAATAAAAATGTCAACGCTTTGCCTAATATAACTTTTTTGTATATATATATATATATATATATATATATATATATATATATTTAAATATAATACATAAATGTTATACACACACTACAATCTGTAATTATTACTAGTATTTCAATGAATATCGATTGAAAAGGATATATATATATATATATATATATATATATATATATATATAAACTAAGAAGTATTTTTACAAACACGGTTTTAGATAGATGAAAGCATCATAGTTTAATCAAACAAAAATAAAATGAGACTACCATTTTAAACGACTAGGTTTTACTTTCTCTATTTGAAAATTGCAAGGCTTTTCCCAACTTCGGCATACCCAAACCTGACATTGGTTCTTTTCTTCAGCTACTTTTTCCTTCTATTATTCTTGCTATGCGTGTTTAAGTGTTGATTTTCTTTTCATAATTAAAAAATATATTCAAAATTTATATTGACTGCAGCAGATGAAAACGAACTTATATTTCCAAGTGTTTTATCATCATTAAAATGTCCGCTTAATTTTCTTGCATTTTTCTTACATTTTGTATATTTATCTGTTTGTTTTATATTGTTCATCTTTTTTGTACTGTCATCATACAGTCGATTTTTCTCTACATTTGTCTATTTTAGGCTTTTATTTATTTTAGCTTTTCCATGATTTCAATTCGATCACTTACTTTTCAAGTTTCCTCATTGTGCAAAGACCAAACCGACATTTAACACACGGTTATTTTCATTGATTACCTATTCTACTTCATATTTTTAACACTGATTCTGTTCTTTCCAAACTTTAGAAAGTTATTCGCTGTAATGTTAGCTTAGAATATTTTCTTCTCTCTGATTCTATAGGTTTAGATTTTTTAGAAAAATGTTTTTTAAGACATTTCCGTTAATATCTTTTGCGATAATTACTGAAATTATTATTGAAGTTGGAGAAAGACTTGTTTATCAGCTACATTGTTACAAATGCTGATTCCGAATTTATATGTGAATCAATTTGATTAGGTATATTGTGCATGTTTACTGACCAAATATATCCATATGAGGATAGTAACATTTCTTGGAAAGTGTAGCTAAGAAATTGGCGAATTACCTTGACCAACCTAGCGACAGAGTGTTGCGTTTATTCTATAACGGAAAATGTGGCCAAAAAGAAAAAAAAATGCTAAAAATTTGTGGTAGAAAAGAGCTGATATGACTATCAGAACTTATGGTAACAAGTCTTTCCCCCTTGTTTGGCTTGGCCAAACAGACAAATCGTTCGTTGAAGAAAGGCAGTTCTTCTTGTTTACCTGGGGATGCTTTTGATTTTTGTGATTGGCATGCGAAAGTTCTTATCTTAAGTGGCGAGGGGAAAATTGTATTTCTTTCCCCGTTTTTTTTTTTTTTCTTTTTTTAATTTGTTGCATACCGGATGATTGATCTCAGTGATGGCACAAGGAGTTCTTACATAAATAAAGGGTAGTAAATTGCAGAATCATAAAGAACATTATACTTCTGCTATCTCTCATAATCCCTGTTCAATCAGACATCTACACGATCTCATTGGATCGTTTAGGCACACTGATTACCAGTTAATATGTTTTGTGATTGTAAGAATTTCCATGTCATCTGTCCTCATTTTCTCATTATATGACCAAAATAATTTAATTCAGTTTCAGATGGTAAATATAAGTGCCTTTTTTGTTTCCACTAAAATTAGGTTTTACTCAATGGTTTGAGTCTATATGCTCCGCACCAATTTGCCAACCCGTACACTGTGGTCCCTGATCAGATTTTCCAGCATTTGTTGCCATGAAGAGAAAACGATTTAAAACAGACTAATAAATTGCACGAGGCAGAATCCATTAATTGTGGTGTAAAGGGAAGAAAAATTACTTTTAACACAATGTTTGTGCTTTGTTTTCATGCGACTCCAAAGATTAAATTTCACTAAATCCTATATCATATTATATAATTAACAATGTACATGGTATTACTAAAACAGCAATTAGCTCCATTTTTACTAATACAAATTTGTCACGTTAAAAAGTTACTGCTTTGAATAAGACAGACACAACTTGCGAAAAATAAAACCCGCTGTTAAAATTATACTCGTAGCACATTTAATGAAATTTATTACAATACAACAAAGACGAATAATATTTATGCCATGACGATCAGTATCTTGAACTCAGATTTTACTTCATAATGAAAATGAAGAGAAGAGGTCGATATATTAAATGGAATAGTATGAAGGTAATGTAACTTGGAGGAAAAGAAGAGTTATTAAATTTCTCCTTCAAACCACCTACTCCTGACAAATCGAGAAATGCATGTCAGATATATTTACTCATTTGGAAATGATTTACGATATTGGATGCACTGCGATCTCATTTCGTTCGCTGCGAAATCGAAGCAGACAGAGTGAGATATAAATTCTGATATGATTTTATTAAACGAACACATATTGACGTCTGTAAACTGAATGCAGATGTAGATGGGAAGATACTTTAAACACACAAACTATATATATACATAATATATATATATATATATATATATATATATATATATATATATGAAGCTACTTTTCTGAAGAGACAATAATTTCACTGCAATTCATTATATATGTGTGTGTGTGTGTGTAATTATGCATGTGCGTGTGTATGCTAGAGAGAGCATATGTATAGAAGTATTACATACTTCACTGGATTGGATATTTTCAACGTAATGCATGAAACAGCGACAGTTTGACATATATTAACATAGAAGTGCGGCAAATCCTTTTGGGGGAACTAATTTTTTAAAATATTTTTTGCAAATTAACCTTTGTAAATGTGTACCTTAGAAAATGGAGCTTAGTGCTCTGATTCTAACATGCCTGTTGGAAGGCCACATCAAAACATAGCCGATAATCCCCTCATTGAAATATATCAGAAAGTTGAATGGATAAAAGTATATAATTTGTAAAATAAGTGGAATTTATTAACTGAACAGCATATCAAATGAATAGGAAATGAAATTACTAACTAAATCTAAAAAGAACGTGTAGTATCGAAATTAAAGGAATAGTGTAAATTACTAACTAAATGTAAAAAGAATGTGTAGTGTCGAATTAAAGGAATTAAAGGTCGTAGTTGTAAGTAGCAGTTGTTATGTGTATGCAAAGATTAAGAGGACAGTGAAGAAGTCTTTGTTGCTTTCATTTTTTATGGCCGGCTAGAAAGTAAGATGGAAGGTAAATCAACATCGGGCGTTAGGCGTAGGAGTCAGCTGAAGATATTTTGTTGTTGTAGATTCGTTGACGGCTTGTGCATGAAAAAGAAAGGAGACTTGGAAGGAAAGAAAAAATGTATGTCGACGAGACTTGTAAGTTTCGGCGTCTTAAAATTTCTCCTTTCTATTGTGGCGATTACTGAGTGGTCCCTGCTCTAATCTTACTGTCTGAACCAGACAAGAAACGTGGATTATTAGTGACATCTAATCACGTGGTCGGCTTCGATTGCAAACCTTTTTTTAGGTGTCAAGAAAATTTATAGGGTCAGATTTCCATTTCCTATTTCCTGTCGAACTATAATGCAGAATCTTAATTTTTGCATCGGCTTGTAATATTTGACTTTTTTTTTTCAAAATGTTTTCAGTCATTTTGATCCGATTTTGCAGGTGTGAAATTCTACTTTTTGCGTTTGAATTAATTGTTGGCGATATAGAATGTTATCCTATTTATTACGTTAAAAATCGAATGAAAAATATAAACAGTAACATTGAGAGAAACAAATGCATGCGTTTATGTGTCCTTGGTCATCTTAAAATAATCTAAATTTTTATTTATCTATTTACTAATGTTCTTCTGAAAAAAATAAAAATTATCCGTTGGAACTGATGAAATATCTGTTCAATAACAACGCAGTTGCGTAATTAAAAAACTTGTGATTCATTAACGAATTAAAATCTTGATAAACATTGACATATTTTCTATTATATTTTCTCTGGTGAGCTTTTTTTCTCTCTAGTGCCCCGTCTACTTGAATTTAAGGATTTTACTAGATTGGCACCTACATCCCAAGTTATTACCGTTTCTATGGTTAAATGTAACCGCCACTTATACTCCAACGGTTACTTTTCTCGCTCTTTACACCTTCCAATTTTTTTGGTTCCCTAACAAAGGTGCTGACTACGGAAGTGACCACGTCCCAGTCATCTGCAAACTAAAAGTGAAACTCCGAAGACCGAAGAAGCCCAGCATATCACCAAGACTGCAATACGACACACTAGAGGACGATCTCACTCTGCAGAAAGATTATAATAACAGCGTGAGAAAGAAATATGAAGAACAAATTGGAAAAGGATACTCAAAATGGGATTCACTAAAAGAAGCAATGGTGACCTCAGCGAACAACATAGCCCCAAAGGAAATCAGACGCAGAAGAAAAAACGAGTGGATGACCGAAGAGATCCTCCACATGATGCAAAGGAGACAAAAAATATCGTCAAGACACGGAGCAGTGTACAAAAAACTTCACAGAGAGATAAGTAACAAATGCAATCAAGCCAAAGAGGAATGGCTCAACAACAAATGTGCAGAAGTAGAGAGACTGAGCAGGACGAACAAAGCAGAGATGCATAAAGAGATAAGAGAACTGACGGGACAAAAAACCTGCTCCTCAACAGGATGCATAAAATCCAAGGAAGGGACAATCATATTAGAGAAAGAGGAAATACTCCAGCGATAGGAAGAATATATAAAGGATCTCTTTTGCGACAAGAGAGAACAACCGAGAATACACAAGGAGATGGATGGACCGGAAATACTAAAATCCGAAGTGGAAGCTGCAATGGCCAAAATGAACAGAAACAAAGCACCTGGTCCAGATGGCATAGTAATAGAGCTGCTGATAGCCTTAGAAGAATATGGCATAGAAAAGATTACCGACATAATAAACGAAATTTATATCAGCGGAATAATACCAGAAGACCTATGCAAGTCGATATTTATAGCGGTGCCGAAGAAACCTGGTGAAAACGAGTGCGAACTACACAGAACTATCAGCTTAATGAGTCACATTACAAAATTGATTGTCAGAATCCTGATGAATAGAGAGAGAAACAGAATCAGGCCAGAGATAGGGCAGGAACAGTGCGGGTTCGTCAAGGACACTGGAACAAGGAACGCCATATTCATGATTAGGATGCTCTCTGAAAGGGCATTACAAATGAAGAAAGACTTGTACCTATGCTTCATTGATTACGCGAAAGCATTCGACAAAATACGACACAAAGAAATGATGGAAATGCTAGGCAACCTCGACATTTTCGGCAAAGACATAAGAATAATCAAGAATCTCTACTGGCAGCAAACGGCCTGCATACGGACGGGTAACGACCACAGTAGATACACAACGATAGAAAAAGGCGTAAGACAAGGATGCGTCTTTTCACCGGATTTGTTCAACCTATACAGCGAGAATATTTTGAGGACCCTAGATGACACGCTAGGATTTGTTACTGGAAGCCACAACCTGAACAACATAAGATATGCGGACGATACAGTACTGGTTGCGGACACGGAAAGTAAACTGCAAGATCTCATACAGAAAGTAGCAGTGGAGAGTGACAAGAAAGGACTACAAATAAACTTTAAGAAAACTGAGTGCATGGTCATCAGCAAAAGATGCAACCCAAAATGCCAAATACAGGTAGGGGATAACAGAATCAAACAAGTCCAAGAATTTAAGTACCTAGGAAGTGTTCTAACAGGAGATGGAATGTGCGCCACGGAGATCCGAAGGCGAATTGGCATGGCAAAGGACGCGTTCCAGAAGATGAGCAAAATACTAACACACAGGAAAATCTCAACAGAAACGAAGAAAAGAGTGCTAGACTGCTACGTGATGTCAGTTCTTCAATACGGCTGTGAATGCTGGACAGTATCATCGAAAATGAGGACAAAACTGGAAGCGGCCGAAATGTGGTTCTACAGAAGTATGCTACGGATATCCTGGACTGAGCATACAAGCAACGACGATGTGTTAGAAAGAATGGCAACAAAAACGAAATTGATGCTGAGCATCAGGAAGAGACAACTAAAGTTCCTGGGACATGCAATGAGGAAGGAGAGCCTGGAGAACCTGATACTGATTGGACAGATAGAAGGAAGGAGAGACAGAGGAAGGCAGCGGATAACATATTTGCAGGGTCTGATCAGGTGGATGACGAAACGGGGGTTGCCAGGAGCAACAGGAACAAACATACTAAGAGCCACAAGGGATAGGGAGACGTGGAGATCCATGATCGCCTACGTCCTGAAGGGACAGGGCACATAGAAAAAGAAGAAGAATAACTACAACCTTTAAATATTTAAATGCATCATCAATTGTAATTTTTCGTTTTGAATTCCAATTATTTTTTTGTTTAATCAACACTGATTTCAGTCGCTGCACTAGTAGTGTTCTCCCCTTGAATGATGTGTAATGATTTATGTAAACAGTTTTCAAATTAGATGGTAATGGTCTTATATATATATATATATATATATATATATATATATATATATATATGTAACTGCATCTACTAAAAATATATACATGAAGTCAACACATATTAAAATATCCATGGAACATTCCATATTTTAAAATATATAATGAAAACAACAGTAAAATAAAATACAAATTTTGCTTTGTTATTTACCTTATATCATGTCCTTAGCATGTATTATATACCTCAGAAGAGTTTAAGATTTTGTAGATGAATGTGTTTGTCCATGATTATAATTCCATCAATTATGTCGGAGAGGAAAATATAAAATGTATTGTTTTATATTTCTTTGAGGGCATTTGTATATCTGCAAGTAAGTGTAATCTCACTTCTTTTTCGAGTTTAATCCTCAATCAATATTTTTCACCTTTGATAACAATTATTACCGATAAAAATTTGGTCTAACAAAGGGCTCTTTTCTCAGCTGCGTTTTTACTTAATATATAGTTTCACTTCTGTATTTTATCTCGCTTATTATGAAGTATCTCTTACTCAACAGAAGAATAATTACACTTCATCAACATTTTAATTGCAATTGTTCACTTTCCATAAAACGTCACCTTTCTTATCCAGGATAATTTTAATCTGATTCCAACCGGATATCATCTAACAATCCCACAAAATATCTGATTGATATTTAGATAAACTAAATATTTCAAAGAACTATATTTTCACGCCTGGAGCACGTTTTAATTATTTTGTAGATATATCCCACCCACAATACACACAGGTCTGTGTTTATATTGCATTATTTCACACTGATGCACCTTATTATTTTGTACTTGATAACGCCTCAGAATCTGAAATTCGATGTTAAAAGAAAAACACTTGACTAAACTATAACTTAAAAGTCAGGAAGCCAAAACCTGGAGATATCCCAGCAGATAATATTTTTCTTAAAGTTTTCTTACCACACTTCTTTGCATATTGATGACCCGTGTGGAAAAGAAATGATAGACTGAAGAAGCCCAATTCTTGTCTTGCTGGTTTCAAAATGATTGATGTTTGATTCATAATTTTCCCATATTTATTTAATGTGAAATTGACTTTAGCAAAATTGAACAGAATTCGAATTAATCTCGTTGATTCCTCTGTGCTTCTCATCCTTACACTACCTGCGCACACATTCGAAATCAAACAAATCCAATATTTCTCTGTGCTGAAAAACACTGAATTAACCAGTTATTTATGTTTGATCAGTTAATGTTAGAATGATCAAGCATTTTTGGTTGAATACCGATGTCTATAGTGAAGAAAATGATAAACATTATGTTAAATAGTAGGAATAGAAGGGAAAGAGAATGAACGAATTGATGGTAGAAAAGGTTTTAGGAAACAATTTGAAACAAAACTTACTGAGAGATAATAAAACAGGAAATTGTGGAGAGTCATATCCGCCAAATAACCTGAAGGGTCATGGTACACTGATTTAGTAGAAAAAAGTAAAGCAATAAATATATTGGCTTTGAAATGAAGCAGAATTGTGTACGAATGCATTCTACTTAAATTTAAAAGCCGGTCTAACTCGCCTTCATTATAAGTTCAGTGACTGGTTTGGTCGACCTCGCAATATTAGAAGCCAGAATGACATGGCCCTATGTCAACCTCGGACCTGCCAACCTGTTAATCCATAATCCTAAATTCAACATGCAACTTAACACGTAGGTCATACACTCAAGCCTTTAGGGATATAGAGAAAATTAATCCAATGGAATAGGTATTTATCAAATGTGTTATGGATTGGCAGCTCAGATAACTGGATTAGGATCATGAGTGATTAGAATTTAATAGTGTTATATGCCACTAGAGATAATGAAGAAGTGAGAAGATCATGCATGCGATATAGTTATTGTCCAGCAGTTGATGTCTTTACGTGAAGATTTCATTTAACTATGGCAAGCATGATACATCAGTATGACAGCTGAACTGCGGAGTGTTCTTATACGTGGAAGGTGCATAACCCGTAACCGGCATTTAATTAATATATAAAAAAAAATGAAATATAATTATGGTGCTATGAATCAGTTTGATAAAAATTGTTTGCTATTTTGCCATAACATTCACACTTATTGGCACTATGAGAAAAGCTCTAAGGTCTACAATTATTGCTTATTGCATGAGTGTAATTCTTTCGTTAATCTAATCGTCTCTTATTACAAATATTTTATTTCTATATGACTCAAAGGATTGATATAGAAATACAAAATTATGAATGTTTATATATGTATTAATTTAAAGGCAGAGGGATACGCTAGAAAGAAATCTGATAGGAATCTTCTTTTAAATTACACACAAATACATAGATTATTTTAAATTAAAAACAAAAAGCGAGCGATGCGTTTTCTAATATTTTGTTATTGTATGACTTAATCTCATTTTCTCTTTATTTTCCTTAATGAATCTTCATTTTATTATGCATTTTTATGTGTTTCTTCTTTCTATCCTGTCCTTTACATTATCTTTCGTTGTATTTCTGATTTTATTGTTTTTTTTTATTCTTCTCGATTTCTTTATATTCTATCGTTATTATATTTTCGCCTTTCCCTTAGATTTCTATTTTTTATTTCTTCTTCATCTTTTTAACCTTTTTGATAACCTTCAACTTCTTATATTTGCACGATCTCCTCCCTGAACAAATTCGTACTTCTTCCCAGATTAACTCATCCCCACCCCAACAATAACTTTGGTGTTTTTGTTACTCTCTCCTGAAGTGAACCTTTTTATTCTTTATTGTCATCTGCTTTTTATAATCTTTATTCGTCTGTTTAATTTTTCATTGTCGTGTTCCTTTCATTTTTCTTTAATTTATCCAATTATTATTATTATTTGCACTCATTTTCAGTGTTGTACTGTATTTAAAACTGATGGATGATCTCAGGTAGAAATATTATGAATTACTATCGACACAGACATCAAGAGGTCGGAGAAAACTAAAGCGGTAGCTTTATAGTGTATGAATAATGATCGTGCCAGCCAACCCCATGTGACACCCACTAACACTATTAACGTACATAAAAAGACAGATAAAAAAATACTGATTCATAAATGAACTCAAAACAAACAAATCATCGAATATATGAGAAAGCAGACAAACTATTAAACACGCACACATAGACAGGGAACTTTTATTGCGTGTTCAGTCTGACCTTATTCGAAATCACTAACCTAATCAGGACACCGTAGTCATATAACTTCATGAAAGAGAAATGTTTGACAGATTTTAGACAAAAAGATAGGAAACAGAAAGCAAAATGAGTAGAAATAAATAAATACAAAAAAAAAAGAAAATTCAATAAAGACAAAGTAATCAATTTTTCAAAAAGGATAACTAGTTTGCATTTCGGAAAAATGTGGCACAAGGCTTATAATCAGGGAGAAACGCGGGAGTATACGAGTGTCGGCTGAAAATTTCATATGCTGAACAAAATATAAATGTAAGTAGACATACCTGTCGGTAAACTAAAAGACGTGTAAGTGTACCAGAATATAAAAGCCTATGAACTTTCCAGCCGAAATCTGTATACTGCTTAATATATTGGAATGATAAGTTCATAAAGTTAAAACGATCATGTATTTAACTTGGATAAATTATCAAGTTGTTGCCATAAACAGCTATCTTTGAGAAATTAAGATATGTAGATTAGATGAACAGGTTTATTTGATGGCACACCAGAGTTATACATGCGGATAGGCGACATAAAGGGACTATGCAATATTTGACAGATTGTGTGTGCTGCCGAAAGTCAGTATATATAATGCACCATCGAAGATATGTTTTCCCAAACAATCTTGTGTTTGATAATACATATGTGCGTTTACATTTTTTTTTTCACATTTGGTGTGAATCAGCCATAACTAGTGTAGGAGGTTATTTAAAGCCAAAACATTTGAACATATTTTTAAAAATGTGTTTGAGACGATTTCTGATACAAGTTTTACTATTTAATCAATACGTGGGGAAGTTTACGTGCCGATAAGAGATTATAATTAACTCAACTGAACTTTGCACACGGTTCTCCAATTTGTAATTTCGAGAATTCATCCATTCCACTAACTTCACATACTAATTTACTGCACTTGGTATTCACAAACTTTCACCCATCTAGGAACTGACCAGGTGGTAACTCCGTTATCTTCATCGGTGTTTCAATGTGATACGGCCGTAAATCTATAAACATGACTACGAGTGAAACTCTTCAGGCATTGAAAGTAAAGTAATCATTATTGGCTATCTGTACTCTTATGTAGACATCTAATTTATGAAGGTACTGATCTTGAGAGCAATGTGAAAGAATATTATATAAACTTAAGTTTGTTCACACAATGAAATCAATTTTTAAGTGTTCTAATTGTGCATTGCAAAGGTTAATTGCTCAATGACATATCTAAATTTTAAAATGATGTAATTCGAGAAATATTATTGATGATGCTACATAGAACAAGTCTAGTATATGGGGTAGGAAGTGTAGGGGCCTCGGTGATGCTTGGTAAATTGGCCTTGTGACAAACATGTCCGAAGTCCCCACTATTTAAATATCAGAAGGTTGAAGGTTGGATGTTGAAATGCGAAAGGATAAAATATTTCTTGTATACATTAAAACAAAGATTTATTAACAGACACAAAAAATTGTAAGAAAAAAAAATATAAGTGAAATTGCGTTAACTGAACACTATAATATATTTGTTGAAAGAAAAATGTTTATTGAGAAATGCATGCAGATTTGTAGATAAAATAGTTCAAAGAGAAATGTAAGTATTTAAAATGTCCGCAGCAATTTAGAGGTCATGGTTTGATAGTAGCAGAATGTAAATCTAATGTTCCTTCCACTTTTTGGAAGGTTGGCGACAGAGTGAGAGAGAATTTAACAAATGAAGAAATTGTACTTAGCGCGTCCTGCTCTTGTTTTTATCTTTGGCGTCGTAGAGTGAAAAATGGGAATTAAAAATAGTCGAATGAATCTGTGACACGCACTTATGTCAGAGTGACGTACAGTGAAAAACATAAAAATAATAGAAAAAGATGTCGACGAGACGTGACCGAGTTGAAGTTTCTTTATATTGTGAGATACTAACAGATACCGCTCGCATTTTGACAGCTTTTGACCGATCACGGAATGTCCTTAAGTATTGAATCAGAGTATGTGACCGGTTCCAGCGAGCATTTTTGCTTTTGGGTGTGAAAAAAAGTCATATGTGAATTTTCTATTTCTAATCCAATCAGGATCCATAATTTTGCTTTTCACACTGACTTGTGAATTTTTCTTGGTCTGGATTTTTCGAAATGGTTTGAATTCACTTTTGCGGTTGGGCAATTTTACTTTTTCTGCTATATATGGATTTTTACAAAATGCATTTAGTCCTTTAGATTTGATTTTGCGTGTGTGAAATTTTACTTTGCGTGTTTTAGTTAGTTGATGGATGATATAGGATTTTTATTCTATAGAAGCAAAAGTTATATTAAGAATTGTTTTATTCATGTTTTGTTTGTTGTGGTACGAAGATACCATTATCGTTCAGTCGATAAGCGCTTTTCTATCAACAACAATCAGTTAAAATGTAAGAACATTAGTGTATATCTATCGGAAATTACGAAACTATCACTCTACAAAGAGAAGCTGACAAGGTTACAAGAGTTAATAAGATGTTGCAAGAGAACAAGCGGATCATTTGAAAATCACGTTCGGCTTTAGTGAATATTGTTTTATTCACGATAAAGAAATCTATATTTCCAAGTAAAACAGAGATATTGATTTAAATCAACTATAATCACATATTGAATGAATATTTTGAGAAATAATCCAGCAAATTATATTCAGTATTTTCTCGTATTTTCGGCGCATTTCATTCAGTGTCCAATATGCATTGAATATTGCTTCTCATGTGATGTGTCCCTTCAGAATATAAGCGGTCTTTTTCAATAGGTTTCTCTCTTGCTATCTCTTTCAATCTCAGCTCTGCCATCCATTTACTCATACCTATCAAGTAATTCTCGTGCTTCTTTCTTCTGTATATTTTTTCTATCAATCTTGTTAGTATTAAATTCTCCAGGCGCTCCTTCTTCATGACGTGTCCAAGGAATCTAATCTGTCTATACCTGATGTTAAATATGAGATTTATTCTCGATCGCATACTCTCCAACTCATCTTTGCTCATGTGCCCAATCCATGGTATCCGTAGTATTTTTTGCTAAATCACAATTTCCGTTGCCTCAAGCCTCTTCTTCATCCTTGATGAGGTCATCTGATATTTACTTCCATAAAGGACAGATATCACAGAGGAATTCAGAAATAATTTCTTTGTTTTCAATGTGATTTTTCTCTCTCAGTACTCCGGTTACCTTTTGAAATGCGTCATTGGCCATGTCAATGCGTCTTTGAATCCCTATGTTGCACTTTCTATTTTCTGTCAGAACACTTCCGAAGTATTTAAATTTCTTTACTTATTTTATTATATTTTCTCTGACTGTTAGTTGACATATTGGCTCTTCTTTTTGCTTATGACCATGCATTCAGTTTTTTTTTTTCAGTTTATACTTCGTCATTTTTCTTGTTTTCTTTTGCTACCTTCTGTAGAATATCCTGCATTTCCATTTCCATTTCCTATCATCTTATATTGAGATTGTGGTCTCCAATTAGGAATCCATCCAGAGGTTTTATTTGTCTCATAACAGATTGTACAGGTTGAATAGATCCGGTGAGAAAACACATCCCTGTCTTACGTCCCGTTCTTTTCTTGCATACCGGCTGAGTTCACTTCCTATCCGTACACAAGCGTTTTACTGCCAGTATAGTTTCTTGATTTTTCTAATGTCTAGGTTGTCCAGCATCTTTATCAAGTCTTTGTGCGTAATGTGTCAAACACCTTTTTATAGTCTATAGAGCAAAGATAAAGTTCCTTCTCCAAAGCATATCTCTATTAAGAAAAGCACATCATAAATATTGAATTATCAATAAATAAACTAAATATTTTCTCTTTTTTTTTTGTATTTTACAGTACCTCCATTAATATTCCAAAACACTTTTGTACTGTAAAACAATTCTATGTTTTTTTTTCTAGGCAGTAATCTGTGTCGGCATCAAATATTAACAAGTCATATGTAGGTACCATATTCTCGGCAAAGACACCCCAAATTGCGAGCAAGTATGATGGTAGAAATAATGAATGAATCAAATCTTTCTCGTTTCAATCGAGATATTTCTATATATGAGTTTTTAATAGAATTCAGTACCTTTCTTCCATATTTTCAAAATCAATATTTTATTGAATTTATTCGGGTCTAGATTAGACATATTTTCCTGTTTAGCAGACCGTGCCTCATTCAATTCTATTTGATATCGACACATTGTACCCATCATTTGGATATTATCTAGAAGTGGTGTGTGTGGAACTTTTAGTAAACATTATATGCCATGACAGAACTACTTCAGTCTTAAATATTGTTTTCTTCTTAACTTCTTATCTGACTTTGAGATGACGTACAAAATAAGTACATCTAAATCTGTCTGTATGTCCTTTTATGTTGTACATCCAATAGTCTGTAATCCAATATTCTCGCACGGGACTAATTTTAGAAAGGAAATTCGGACTATAAAAATCAAACCATATAATGTAAGGTAAAGAAAACTGTTCCACTGCTACTCTTAATTTTTGTAGTATATTTAGATATATTTCATTATTATTACACAGGATATTTCTACTTTTGTTTCTTTCACTATTCTTTCACATTTTTCATCTTTAATTTTTTCTTTTTTATACATTCGCATATCTCTTTCTATATATATATATATATATATATATATATATATATATATATGCGAGAGAGAGAAATGCAAATGAATAAAAAGAAAAATAACAAAAAGATGTGAAAGTAGTGAATGAATCGAAAGTGTATCAAAAGAAAAATATAATCCCAAAATAATATATAAAACAATGTAAAAAAATTTAAAGAAAGAAAGTACTGAATGGAAATAAAATTGGTTTTAAAGTATCAAAGCGGTGAAGCAAGCAAATACATACAGACACAAACACGCATGCGCGCGGATACACATACTAACAATAAACCACGCTCTCTCACAGATTAAAATCATGACAACATGTTTTGTAATTTAGCTGATTTGGCTTAAAGAAATAAAGAAATACAAACACTGCATTATACCTGATTCCAAGTCAATAATAAAATATCAAAATAATGCCAACTGAAGAACGAATGTAGAAATATACTTTTTTAGATTTGAAAATATTTTTATCAGATGTTCATATATTCTTTGCTAAGAAGATTAAAATCTGAACACATATACACTGGAGAATTGTATATACTTGAAAGTTTTAACCAAGTAGGATAATACCATCTTTTATGTTCGTGATGAACTGCGATCTCTCTTCATTTCAAGCAACAACATTCACCATCCCCACAGATCTGTTAGAAAGCATATTATTATATACACGTGTAAACATATATAGATATACAAAAGCCTTCCTGTGTACGTGTGCTTTAATTATATACTAATATTAATATACATTAATGATTATTCTTACAATATGGAAAACAATTCCTTAAAAATGTATTAGTGGTAATTGAATTTGCTAGGAACAGCAAGGGATAATGTCGTAGAATTGTCCCATGTATCATGTTAAGAGCATAATTATATCTAGTAATGTACACTATTCTCTCATAAATGTATGTAAATATGTGGCCTTTTCTATCGTAAATATTCATTTTGAGACAGATAAATACCGTTAACCGATATAAATTAAGCATCAGTTACAAGTCATAGCACGACGTTTTCAAGAGATATTTATTTAAATATGTTTTTATTCAGTTATTTTTTAGAGTAAACAATAAATGAATACATACATTTTTTTTGTTTTTGCTAATATTGTGTATATTAAATATATTCTTTTTTTCTGCTGACAACTGTCTCAGCTGAAAATATTGTAAGACATTTTAATCGTTTTACTTTCTGGACTTCTGTGAATGTTGAGTAAATTCATTCTGTTTAGTTTAGAAATATTAACTCAGTTAACCCGCCAAGCATATTACAGTATGCTCTAAAATTACAGCAATTTGGACATATGCATGAAAACTGGATTTTAATAGTTTGTTTTGCTCTAAAACAACCGTTCCTATATATATATGATGAATGCAAAGTATTTATCAATTTATCGTAACGATGAGTGACGACATCATAATGGTGTCTTCACGAAATTCGTAGTCGTTTTGATCTTGCTCAGTTCAAATGAAAATTCTTTGCATTAAAACTATCAATGCTCTGTAGCTAACACGATATGAAGCACCATAAGTATCTCGATTAACAAAACAAACTTTATCAGCTAAACTAATGCAAAAAAAGAAAAACTTAATACTATATATATATATATATATATATATATATATATATATGTATATATATTATTATTATTATTATTATTAATATTATTAAAAACAGATATAGAGCTTGTTCCAACGAGAGAATATTAGTATAGAATAAAAAACGCGAGAAGCCGTGAACATTTTGTATAAAGTATAGATTCATTCTTGTTATTGTTATTTGTATTACTTGCTTTTTGTGTGATATATTTATAGTGTTTATAATGCTATTTTTGTCACTGCACATGTTTCGTGTCTACAGTTGATTCACTTCAGGTGATTAAAATTGTGATTTTACATATCGAGATCCTTTGTTTTTCTCATGACTATTGTATCATGTATATATAGATAAGTTGTGAACAGGTCAGAAAGTTAATGAGTGCGTATTTGTAATTTCTTTTTTCCACAATTGCACGTTAAATATCTTCCGTCAACTTTCGTTTTCCAGATTTTTTTTTTACATTGACTTGCGAAATTTTATTTCGTCTTTATGCTTCATATAGTTTTCAGCGATTTTGATTCAATTCTACTCTCGTACCGCGATGAGGACAAAATTGCACCGACACATGCTACACTCATATTTGCATATCTAGAATTTATGTCAAATTATAGAATTTGGTCAAAGTTGAATAAATAAAACCGCAGAGGTAGAAAAGCAGATTGATACAGATAACAAAAGACGATCAATCAATAATTCATTTAAAAATGTGAACACCAAATCATTTATGACTTATGTTAATTGCATTCATATGGGTATGAAATTATAGCGTAGAATGTGGTGTATAATATGCCGTACAATTACAACATAGAATACAACGTTAAAATTGTATGGTTTTATTTTGACATACGTACAAAAAGCACTTATTCATATTCATCTCTCCCATCGCCAAAGTTATAAATTGTGTTACCATGGTCACCATTTTTTGACTTGTCGCACCAGATCTTCTGGAGATTGATACCATATAAATTTGTCGCATATGAATCTTAACTGCGTGAAGGTATATATATATATATATATATATATATATATATATATATATATATATATATATATATATGTATGTATGTATGTATGTATGTATGTATGTATGTATTACTTCAAATGTCATTCATAATGGATGCTCGCGTTTGAGTATGCATTTAATTTATTTATTATTTTGTCTGCCTGGAAACATAATCGATATAAATTAAAGAAAAGACCTTCAACAAGATTGGAACCAGCGTTCTTATTATGCAGAATAAACCACCGCCATATCAGGCGTGGTTTCAACGATCAGTTGCATATTTCACAATTACGATGCCATAAAATAAGAACGAGTAAATATAATTTTAAGGTAAAATAAAGCATTGATTGATCATAAATCTATTCATAGTCATTCGGTAATTGGAAGTCTTTTATTGCATTGATTCCTCCTGTAAAGTATTACTTAGTTTAGAATCCCACCTGAGAGGCATTTTCTGTATTAGTTTTTGTTCTAGTATGCTGGCTGCTAAATAAGATAGATACTGTTTAAAATAAACAGATTATTAATCGAAATACGGATATGCACTAAATATATATATCACCACCATTTCTGTTTTACTTAGTTGCAGTGCCTTAAGTCCAAATTACATGAAAATCATGTTGCAATCAAACAGACCATACAGATATTGGGAAAAATTCCGCGTTTAACCAGACAAGCTCTTCTGTGAAGTAGAAAGAGAATTGATCAATAGATTGAGTGATAATTTTTCTAACATAGTGACTCGATAACAGTGATTATTGGAATTGTAGAAACTTCATTTCCAGGCCAGACTGTGATTCCTTCCTGCTCCACTATATTTTTATATTCTTAAGAATCAAATGATTTGAAAGAAAATACACCATAAATATCTGCCTAAATCAAAAGTTGTCATTTGATCTGAAGCTATTGACCATATTCAAATAGCACCCGCGAGTAATGTCTAAAAATTCGTTTATAATATTTAGCGTGCCGTGTATCGAGATAAATTTTAGAAGCGTCTATTTGAAGAATAACTACGTTTGTCAAAACAAATTAAAAAATTGGATCTGCTTCGGCAAGAGGATAAAATTTAAACTAATTGAAGTAAGGCATGAATTAAAGGAGGAGTAATATTTATCTAAATTAAGAAAGGAATGAGATTTCTTTCTCCTCAGAGTTCGAATAGATTCGTATTTAATAAATCTAGAAACTCACTTATGTTCACTTATTTTGTTTCCTAAACTGTCCGTTTACAAAAAGGCTTAATCAGTAACTGAAAAGTGTTCTTCACTTTAGTAATTTTAGGAATAGAAGATGTTAAAATGTAAAAACAAATTTATGTTGTCCATAAATCATGTACACACACACACACACACACACACACACACACACACATATATATATATATATATATATATATTCATATAGATAGATAGATTATGTGTATGTGTGTTTTATATGTACTATTTAAATGCGTTAACAATCCAATTGCAAACATTCTTTTTAAAAGACGTGCAAAAATACTTCCTACAATTTATTTGATAAATTCGCATCGTCTAAGTAGAACTTTTTCGTCTTTTCATATATTGCATATATATTTAAATCAAAACAAAAATGGCATGTAGGTAAAATCCCATCGATGATGATGGTAATACTAATCTATTTAATATCAAAACTGATCCAGCGAGAAGAAGTATATTTTGACGAAGCTAATGTACTTCGGAGAAATTATCATACGACACAAGCAAATTATTGGAATATATATATATATATATATATATATATATATATATATATAGTCTTTTACGAGGATCCATTAAATGTTTAGCAGCTCATGCAAAATTGTACTTCAAGAAAATTGTGATATTGCGGTGTCTGTTCAAATTTTGGTAAATCATATAAATGTAATTACTTATTAAGGTATATATATATATATATATATATATATATATATATACCTGAATAATTATATATCTCAGCGTTTAGGAATTTAATACTAGACGGCAATAGTTTCTCTTAGTTAAATACAATCTTTGATATATATATATATATATATATATATATATATATATATATATATATATATATATATATGCGTGAGCATGATGGAATGAGACAACTAAATATTTATAGGTTTACCCATGGACATAATCTCATGGAATAATAATGACTAAATCCAAACATCTATTCATTGAATCATTTTGCATTCGCTCTTAAAACCTTTAGCGAGAACTTGTCACGTATCAAGATAAAAGTATCAAATGTGCATTAATTAAAAGCTTTTATATGACGAAAAATATATAAATAAATTGCAATGATTATATTGTGAGAAAAATTTTCAAAATGTGGAAATATACGAACTTAAGTACTTATCTCAATTCATATGGCAAGGGGATTCCGTTTCGGCAGGTGGATGTTTTGTTTAACAATTTGTAATCTTGTTGGGTTTAACTAAGTAAATCATGAAGCCAATAACTTACCTGAAAGAGAAAAAGAAACATATTATTATTAGTAATAACGAATTGTAATGTCAATTTAACTGCAATAAATTATATGGTTGTTCAACTTAGAAGACAACGTAGGATATATATATATATATATATATATATATATATATATATATATATATATATATAACATTTCTAATTCCAAGAATGATTTTAAAAAATTAAACCTGTGGTCATTATACTCATAATAATTGTTTTCTCTTGACGAATTAGTTGCAATAAAATAGTTGTTGCAAGGAAAGAAAAACTCATGATTATGCTCGTTTCGTTTAATTTGAAATAAAATCAAGATGTTTCGTGAATTAATATTAATTAATGGTATTTTTTTAATATTTTATGTCGCATTTATTTGTACAAATATTTTTTGGGTTTAGACTAACTGAAATAGAGGGTTGGGTCGGATTAAATTATTGATGTGGATTGAATAATTACTTTTTAGATTTCCTTTCGCACATGACCTTAATACACGCGATGTAATTTCAACTCAAAAAATATCCTTATGAAAAACTCTCGTCAGCTGAACTTTGCGCTGCTCATATTAAGGTATGTGCGTGAACACGTAATGATATTTTCTTTAATTAATTCCTGCAGTGAATTTCCCAGAATATATTTATTTCCATAGATAAACTTCGCACGACTTAATCAAATTGTTTGAATTTATTTCACTAATTTACTCTATATGTTCGTGTATATAAAGCAATCTAAAATTATTTATAAATGGAACTTTGTGTGTATGTGTGTGTGTCCGTTAATTAAAGATTCCGAAACGGCTGAACCGATTTTCTTGAAAACTAACACAGTTGTACTATACGCGTCTGCGAGTGTTCAAAGCTAGGTTTTGTGTCGAGGTATCTTCGATAAATATCAAAAATCGATAATCGAAAAAAATCGCTTTATAGAAGGAGTGGTCCTATTTTAATCAAATTCGATACACTCATGGACAATGTCATAAGAAACGATATTCAGAAGTTTCAAGGTTGCAGTTCTTACAATAGTGCAGAAAATCGATAATATATACATAAACATATATATATATATATATATATATATATATATATATACATAAGGAAATATGTCTCTTTATGTCTGTTTATTTGCCTGTATGTCTGTATTTCTTTCAGCCCTTTATGTTAGTTTTTACTTCGGGTTAGGCTCTAAGTAAGTATAATTGTCGTTCTCAGTCTCAGCTATGATACCTTTTACTCAGAGGACTTATTTAGCCTTCAAAATTCAGTTTACGACGAAAAAGACTTATATCGATACCGGAAAGTCAAACTTTGACTTACATCCATTCATTTTTCTTTCAGTGTACGGTTTCACTTTAACTGGAAACAACTGTTGCTTTTTAGGCTTTGATGCCAACGTCCAAAAAGTCTGAGCTCTAGGAACATGGATTAGTTTTAACGCTTTTATTACACCCGAAAAACGCCGTGCTATACTGCTATTAAGAAATAAATGAAAACTTAATAGAAGACGGTTATCATTTGTCTGCTGATTTCAATTGATATACTGAATATTGTCTAAGTCTAGTCTAAAATAATCAGTGATGATGACAAATACATAAATAAGTAGCAATGAAAATATATTTTTTGTGTAGCGTTAAATTAAAAGTGCCAAAACTGATACCTCTTCTGTGTGACGGGTCTGTTCAGGACGTAGACTATTATACGCCTTCTCTTCTCCTAATCACTTGCAGCTCTTAATAACCTTTCTCTTCTAACTCCTAAAAAAATTGCACTGCCGTTCTTTTTCACATGCCCATCAAGTATATCATAATTTGCTTTCCTTGTCTCTCTTTCTTTATGTCCTGTGTGTATTAGATTTTCCAATCCTACCTCTCTCATATGTCCCAGAAACTTCAGCTAATTTTTTGCTCACAGGCTCAGTTCATGGTACATTCAGCATCCTTCAGTAAACCGTTTTGAGTTTGCATCAATATTTCCTTCATCTATGATGAGATTATCCAGCATTTACTGCCATATTAAAAGTTACATCAAATAACATTCAAGTTCTTTTCTTTGTTACCAGCAATTTTTTTTCTGTCCCTCAATACTCTGCTTAGCTTTTGGAATGCCAACTTTGCATGATATGGCTGGTCATCCTAAAAGTGAAATTGAGAAAATATATTTTCCCCAAATTTATATTTTCCCAGTGATATCTTTGTGACATCACCAGTGAAGTTGCCTCAATTAGCTCATTGCTATGAGATCCTTACAATTAATTATCTATTACATCTTACCAAATTGCTCATTAATCAAACATAGAGAATGTTTATAACTTAAATTTTGAAAAATAATTGATATTGTTTGTTTACTTTTTCAATTTCTTATTTATTGTACAGATAACATTATTTATTGACTTAAGTCTGAAGATTGCCATGGGTATATTTGAATTGGAAAAGGGTACTCAAAATTGGATTCACTAAAAGAAGCGATGGTGACCTCAGCGAACAACATAGCCCCCAAGGAAATCAAACGCAGAAGAAAAAACGAGTGGATGACCGAAGAGATCCTCCACATGATGCAAAGGAGACAAAAATAACGCCAAGACACGGAGCAGATTACAAAAAACTTCACAGGGAGATAAGGAACAAATACAGACAAGCCAAAGAGGGATGGCTCAACAACAAATGCGCAGAAGTAGAGAGACTGAGCAGGAACAACAAAGCAGAGATGCATAAAGAGATAAGAGAACAGACAGGACAAAAAACCTGCTCCTCAACAAGATGCATAAAATCCAAGGAATGAACAAAAATATTAGAGAAAGAGGAAATACTCCAGCGATGGGAAGAATATATAATGGATCTCTTTTGCGACAAGAGAGAACAACGGAGAATACACAAGGAGATGCATGGACCGGAAATACTAAAATCCGAAGTGGAAGCTGCAATGGCCAAAATGAACAGAAACAAAGCACCTGGTCCAGATGGCATAGTGGTAGACCTGCTGACAGTCTTAGAAGAATATGGCATAGACAAGATTACCGACATAATAAACGAAATTTATAGCAGCGGAATAATACCAGACGACCTATGCAAGTCGATATTTATAGCGGTGCCGAAGAAACCTGGTGCAAACGAGGGCAAACTACACAGAATTATCAGCTTAATGAGTCACATTACAAAACTGATTGTCAGAATCCTGATGAATAGAGAGAGAAACAGAATCAGGCCAGAGATAGGGCAGGAACAGTGCGGGTTCGTCAAGGACACTGGAACAAGGAACGCCATATTCATGATTAGGATGCTCTCTGAAAGGGCGTTACAAATGAAGAAAGACTTGTACCTATGCTTCATTGATTACGCGAAAGCATTCGACAAAATACGACACAAAGAATTGACGGAGATGCTAGGCAGCCTCGACATTTTCGGGAAAGACATAAGAATAATCAAGAATCTCTACTGGCAGCAAACGGCTTGCATACGGACAGGTATCGACTTCAGTAGATACACAAAGATAGAAAAAGGCGTAAGACATGGATGTGTCTTTTCACCGGATTTGTTCAACCTATACAGCGAGAATATTTTGAGGACCCTAGATGACACGCCAGGATTTGTTATTGGAGGCCACAACCTGAACAACATAAGGTATGCGGACGATACAGTGCTGATTGCGGACACGGAAAGAAAACTACAAGAAAGTAGCAGTGTAGAGTGACAAGAAGGGACTACAAATAAACTTTGAGAAAACTGAATGCATGGTCATCAACAAAAGATACAACCCAAAATGCCAAATACAGGTGGGGGATAACAGAATCAAGGAAGTACAAAAATTTAAGTACCTAGGAATTGTTCTAACAGAAGATGAAAAGTGCGACACGGAGATCCGAAGGCGAATTGGCATGGCAAACGACGCGTTCCAGAAGATGAGCACAATACTAACACACAGGAAAATCTCAATAGAAACGAAGAAAAGAGTGCTAGACTGCTACGTGATGTCAGTTCTTCAATACGGCAGTGAATACTGGACAATATCGTCGAAAATGAGGACAAAACTGGTTGCGGCCGAAATGTGGTTTTACAGAAGGATGCTACGGATATCGTGGACTGAGCATGCAAGCAAGGATGAGGTGTTGGGAAGAATGGCAACAAAAAGAAAATTGATGCTGAGCATCAGGAAGAGACAACTGAACTTACTGGGATTTTTTTTTTTTTTTTTAATCATATCACCCCAATCAAGGCGATAACGCCACTGATGCGCAGGGGGCTACGTAAGGGTAAAAAGATTGGAAAAGAGAAAACCGGAAACCGCATCCTAAACAGGAAACAAGGGATGAGCCTCTTCACCTGTTCAATAGATGTGGGTGGAGTGTAAACCGGGCGATAGTTTAGTCTATCTACTCCAATTGGAAAAAAAAATAAAAGTGTGAAAAGATTGGAAAAGAGAAAATCGGAAACCGCATCCTAAACAGGAATCAAGGGATGAACCTCTTCACCTGTTCAATAGATGTGGGTGGAGTGTGAACCGGGCGATATGCAATGAGGAAAGAGAGCCTGGAGAACCTGATACTGACTGTTCAGATAGAAGGAAGGAGAGACAGAGGAAGGCAGCGGATAACATATTTGCAGGGCCTGATCAGGTGGATGACGGAACGGGGGTTGCCAGGAGCAAAAAGAGCAAACGTACTAAGAGCCACAAGGGATAGGGAGACGTGGAGAACCATGATCGCCTACGTTTTGAAGGGACAGGGCACATAGAAGAAGAAGAAGAATAAGAAGAAGAAGAAGAAGAAGAAGATAGTGAGACCAGATTTAATGCAATGTTGAAAAATCATTTCTCTTTGATTCTCAAAAAGTGTCTATTGTGTTTTCTCATTGCGAATCCTATACTTTTCTCCGAATTCATGGAACTCAGTGTTGCAAAGCATTGAAAGTAATGTAATAATATACTTATGAATGCAACATATAAAAATATTTTTGTCAATGGGTGGACAGAGATTTGTTTAAACAGTTTTTAATAAATATTCGCATTTGAGTAGATTCATTTTCTTCTAATTAAACAGCATATTTATCTACATCTGCTGGCCTGAATAATTGACAAAAATTTTGAGGAAAATATGCGTCTTTCGGCAGGATTGGAACAAGTGACAAATAGTTAAACTATTTCATAAATACTGAATGGTCATTGTTTTCATTGGGATTCAAAAAAAAAAGAGCGGATATTTATATAAGGAAATTAACATTTTGGGCTTTGCTTGAATAAATCTTTCGTGGTAGAGCGGTCAAAACACGTCGGATCAATTAACGGATTTCCCGCTGCTAAATCTCAAGTCATACTTTTAGACAATCGGGCTGCGAACAATTATGGTTGTTGTCTTACTTGCTTTTAGCCTAATACAATTACAGTTTTTGTCTTTCTACTTAATCTTTGCTATGGCAATAATCTTATTTTCCCCCTCGAATAGAGCTGGGTTTCTTCTTACTAATATATAATATATATAAAATATATTATTTTATATTAATATTTATTAATATAAAATTAATATTATTAATAATATTAATAATATTGTTAATTATAATAATATTATTATTATAATATTATTATAATAATATAATAATAATATTATTATATACAATATATATATTATATATACAATATCTATATAATATATATATTATATATATAATATATATATAATATCTATATAATATATTTATACAATATTATAAATATATTATATTTATAAAATATAAATTATTAGTTATATATAATAAATATTATTATATAATAATATATTATTATTATAATAATATATAATTATTATATTATTATAATATAATAATTTATATATTATATTTTTATAATATATAAATGCAACAAAGGCACTCAAAGGTGACTGCCTTTGTTGCATTTATTATAATTTTAAAAGTTTATATATTATATATTATGGCAGAACATACAACCAGCTAATGTGAGAATATAAATCACTATTACCTGCTGCATATTCGGATCCTCGATAACTAAACATTCTCCTCCCTGTATGTTCACGTGATGAACGAAATTAAAAAAAGTATCGTTCACACAGAAGATTAACGTTCACGTATATTCTAAGATCATGGAAACCAATGGGGTAGATATGCGTGCAATAATTTTGGTATTGAAACGGCATTACTGGGTGAAATTTTTCTTAGATTTAAACTAAATACCAGGCAGAGGGTTACACCTGACGATAGAATTAACGAGCACGTGTGTGTAACCAATGCAAGCCTTCAAGTTGGAGGACATATGTTGTGTTTAACTAAGTGAGGGACAATTTCCGCTAGGTTTACTTTGCTCATGACTCGCATTATATTGATAAATAGTTCTTCAACCGTGTAGGGAAGAGTTCATGTTATCAGCTACGCAATGACCCTAAGGCCACAGAGTTTTTGCGACTTATAATGATGATGATGATGAATCCATATCTTTCTGATATGATAAATAATGGCTATTTTCTATGCATAAAAGCTTTAATTTACGACGAATGTCTTTCTGATATAATTCTTTTTATTAGACATCAGATCAACGCTGTTAGATAAACGAGTAGCACCATCCGATTCGCAAAACAGTGAAAACTGTTACTTAACATCAGTTTAAAGCATCAATCAATTGTTAACATTTGATCGATTCTGTTCATTTCGGTAAATATTATTAAAAATAATCACCCTAGATTGATATAGATTGAAAGGAAAAAACGAAGGACAAAATTATGGGACTGCAGGAAGTCACTGTCCGACATTGATTAGTCCATTTCCTCTTTATGGTGAATTCTTTTGGAGTATCTCCGAGACATCATCATGTGCATCGTCATTAATTTCCTGCTCCGGCAATCTATCGACGGAAGTTACCCTCTTACCAAAAATAGAAGCTCTACTACCTATGATTTCATCCCTGATTAGATTTTGCCATTTCAGTTTTCTAAGCGCTTTCTGAAACAGCTGAAGTATTCTTTCTTTCTTATTAATGATAGCTCGTGGGTGGAAGACAAATCAATGATTGAAAAATTAAGTACGCAATGTCTTTTAAAGATATTCAGAAAATGTGAAGTTACGGCGTTGCCTGAGGCTTAACTGTAAAAAGGTCTGGGGGTAAATGCATATAATAGTGATTCGTGACCAAGTGAATGATTTTGAAAGAATTAAAGCAAAAATCGAAAGCGATGCTGATTTTATGGAAAGTAAGCATTCAAAAAGTGCAATGGTTTCTAATAGTTTTACTCTTAAGAATATAACACATAAGAAAATTATAAATGAATCATGAACATCTTGTAAGAGTTGCGATTTTGGAAATAAAATTATAAAATTAAATAGACAATTGTGTAACATCTGATGAAGAAAACACGATTTTATTTGGATAGCCTAAGTCGAGATGAAAAAAGAAAAAACATGAATTTCTTGACTGAATTCATTTAGACGTGTGTTTTGATCATTGTTCTTTCTCAATCAACCAAAACTTTATTATCAAAAGATGATCTTCATGTGAAAGAGGTTGATTCTCTATAACAATTAAAAAATTAACATGGTAGAAGAAAAGATAACCTGCGATAACCGGTCGGTATACACAACTTAAAATTTGTGGTAGAAAGTTAGGACAAATGATGTAGTTCATGTGATTATCATTGAAATGTGGAATCATGATTTCTAAAGGATTCATTATTCGTTTTCTGAGACTGACGATAATATATAACTTGCAGCAAAGTCTCTGATCGGAAGGAATTAAGGAGCGTGGACAAACCTATTAATTACTTTTATTCCCCTATCCACCCAAACTCCGGGTTGTAGCACATGTTAGGGTCCCAGCATTTGGGAAAATAGTTAACCCCCAACAAACTGGGGTCATAAAGCTAAGAAAATATAAAGATTTTAATATTAAAACACCAGTAATATATTTCTAAAAACATTTAACAACGATATAATTTAAAATATAAATACATATTCTATTCATATGAAACTATCCTGAATATATCTTGTCGGTGTTGAGGTTGATATGCTTTAAAACAAACTAAACTGAATCCAATTTTATCATTGGGAACATTGAGTATTTCTGACGTTATACTTAAAATTAGTTGTCTGGTGTCAGCCATACGTGATACACGCATGGGCGATCATGTCTCGAAAGAGACATGACTGACTGGGCAGAAGATTATCCCGCAGTAGGTTGCCATTTCATTCTGCGGTAAACTGGTTGCCGACCAAGGCTATAGAACCCAATGTGTCCTGTTATTTAACTCATAACTGGAAGGAATAGACAGATTAATACCTTTCCCAAAGGTATTTGCGCGGAAGTGAATGCAATGAATTAGCTGGAATTCGAACTCGGCTCCCCGATTTCTCGTTCCGAGCTGATATCCACTGCACCACAACGCATATCCTTGGCTGGCAACCAGTCTACCGCAGAAAGCAATGGCAACCGACTGCGGGATAATTTTCTGCTCAGTAGGTCATGTCTCTTTCGAGACATGATTGCCTAAGCGTGTATCACGTATGGCACTTAAATAACTATCTGGTGTACGCACAAAATTTTTCCTCGTGGTATGATAAGGCATACGCAGCAATTCATTAAATCTTTGGTTAAATATCTTCAGCCCTTATGAGTTAATTTCTCTCTTCGAAATCCACCTTGATTGGAAGAAACGGAAAAGTGACAGAGGGATAAATAAAAGTTAACAATATTTAAATATATGACAAATTACTTTATGAAAAGTGGGGATTAGAAAAATCTAATGTCGTTTCAAGATCGAGTTTTTCTTTTTTTTCTAATTCTATAACGACGAAGAAGCTCCTAAAGAAATTCAAATGTGACAAGTGCAAAAGTTTCGTGATTATAGCACACGATTCTTATTCCGATTACGATAGCATGTAATAAACAGAACTATAAAAATGAAAATTCGCACTAGAAATATAAACAGTTTATTTTTCATTGGAAAATTACATACGCAAAATAAGTAGTTGCCCCTTTATTCGTATATATTCGCACGAATAGGAAGAGACGTATATTATCTTCAACAATAGCCAAGTGTTACTTGTGATAACAAATTAATTCTTTTCATCATGAACATGATACGATATCAAAATCATTTTCTTTTGTTAGGAAGTAAAACACAGGAATTAAAAATTCAACCTAGCTAAAAATGATTTTAAATATTTTATAAATAGACATTGTAAAAACAGAGCAAACCGGTTTCTCTACGCTCTTAAGACCTCATCGGTAGATTCATACATAGAAATATAATAAACCATGAAATGTGTTATGGAAAGAACAAATACAAATATAGGCAAAAAATCAATGAATGGAAAACAAAGAACCAGAGACAAATGCTAGCGAGTCCCACAAACATTAGTGTTTCTTACAAACAAGGTGTGCGGGACCTGATATATAGAGCCTTCAGCACTTTTAAATGAAATATAGAGTACGAACGGGACAGAAGGCTGAACCAGTCAATATTGAAATCATAATTACACTCTCTGTTATTTAACAGGTGTTCACAAATGGCGGAACCGTAAGCATTTGGGAGAAGTTCATTCACTTCAAATATGAGATTCCTGATCGTGTTGTTTAATCGTCATGTCGAAGCGCTGATTAGTTCTCCCTGTGTAGTTGGCAACGCAACCACAATTGTATTTATAAATAATAGAGTTTACTTGGTGAGGAACAAAAACAGAAAATAGGCCGGGTTTAAAAATCTACACTTACCTCAGCAGAGAAAAAAAGCAATCGCGAACACTCAATGAAATCTGTCTAGCTAAGCTTTCATCATCAGATCCAATCCAAGGGAGTCTAATATAAACAGGACATTTTTTAACTGTACAAGTTTTGATCTTCTTGAACTCCATAATCTTGTCGCGGATAACAGAATGTACAATAATAGGGGGATACTAAAATCACAATGTCTCCGTCACAAAATTGATTTAATCATACAGAAATGACAACAAATATATCTTTGATATCCTATGAGTTAAGGTTTTAATAATGCTTGTCTTACGTCGTTTGGGGTATCCCACTAGGAGTGTTCATTCTGCTGTCCTTTAACAAATTGGGGAGTTAAAAAATGTCAAAACTTGTACAGTTAAAAAGTGCCCTGGTTAACTTAGACCTCACTGGATTGGAGCTGGTCAGAATGTTCGTGATTGTTGTTACTTTTTTTCTCTTCTCGGCTAAGGTTCGTGTAGTTTTTTGAACCCGTCCTATTTTCTGTTATGTTCTCTCTCCTCATCAAGTAAACTCTGTTATTTATAAATATAAGTGTCGTTATTTTGCCAGCTACGTAGAAAGATCTACTCAGCGACTAGATAATAAGATTAGACAACTCGTTCTTAATAAAATCTGGATTCACAGTTTTACTTTGAATGAATTTGTCCCAAATACTTACGTTTTCGTCATATGTAAGTACCTGTTAAATAACTAAAAGTGTGCTGCTGTTCACAGTGTTGACTGTTCAGTGTAGTGTCCCGGTCACACTGTATATTTCATTTGAAAGTACTGTAGAATCTTTATGTCGGGTCAAGCAAACCTTCTCTGTGTAAACAGCGGGAATATTTGTCGGGAATTGCTATCATTTGTCTCTAGTTATTTTTTTTTTTCATTCATTGATTTTATCCTACATTTTTCTTTCCATCACACATTTTATGACTTATTTTATTCTATTTTTGAATCTCCCGATGAGGCTTGAAGATTTGGAGTGAAACCGGTTGATTCGATTTTAGAATTTCTAGTATATAAATCTTGCATATATATAGATATACAATCCGCTATTGCATTTATTACTGCTGCCATATCTGGACAGATGCCTGTTTTATCCACTTAGGGATACTTGACAAAATCCAACGGAGAATCTGTAATGTGATCAATCCCGATCTGACAGCCAAGATTCAGTCACTATCTCACTGGTGCAATTTGGCTTCTCTGTGTCTCTTCTACAAGTATTTTCATGGCGTTTGCTCCGAGGAACTTAGCTCCCTGTTTCCTCCTATGCATGAATTTGCGCTATCAAAATGATTAGCAACTAAGTCCTACCATTTAACTGTGAAACCAATAAAATGTAAGCGCAAATTCTACTCCATCATCTTCTTTTCTCGTACTTCCCGCCTGTGGAATTCTCTTCAGTTTACTTGTTTTCTCGAGAGCTACAATAACCAGGAGTTTATGGTCATCTCTTATATTGCTAACTTGCATCCTCTCTCTCCTGTTCTTTCTCTGTCCTCTCCCCTCTCTGTACCTTAACACTTCTCTTACACACTTCCTGACACGCCCTGTAACCTGACACTATTTCTCATAACTTTCCTCTTATTTATTTCCCTGCGCACCAGTGGAAATATACTGTCTTGCTTCGGGCGATATGATTATAAAAAACGTATCAAGCTTTACACTTACTTTAATTATTTAATTTGTATGTATAAAATTTCACTTTACCTATATAATTCTATATCATTGTCTTCATTGCTATTTTTAATTTACTTATTTATAACACATATACACTATTGATAAAGCGGAAAGTCTTTCCATTACTCGAACAATCTGTTCACTGTTCTTGCCTTCGTCATCAGGACGACCTCCGTTGCTTGATATTTTCCAGATTCTTTCAGTCTTTATTGTTCTTAGAAACTGATACAAAGATTTCAAAACCTGGTCCATGTCAATGGTGTTTCCTTTTCTTGAATTTTTTACATATTTTTCAAGCTTTTCTATTTTTTTTTCAACGTTCAATTTCGTCTGCTGATGTACATTGAATACAGGACCAGCGAAAATATATTTATTCTTTCGGAATTGGATTTCAGTATATTCAACACTTGATAATATTCTCTTATTTGGCTTAGAAAGGAATCTTCTTGGAAGAAAATCATTATTGGATGAGGTGAAATTGCTGATAATAACAATGTCCCAAATAGATTACTCTCCCTGTCTGGTCACCCAGAATTTTATTTTCTAAATCTTTCTTTACAAACATAATGCATTTACTACACTACAGGTTTGCATTTCTTATAAAACCGACCATTTTTGCAATTATTTTTTTTTTCTCTTGTCTAATCGGAACCTAATAAATTTGATTTTATGGAATTGTTCTTGAATAATATTAACACGGATACAGTTGCTATAACGTAAAATTTCACAGATTGGGACATTTAATGTAATTTGCATTAGTCATTTCATTGTGGTAATCTATCTGATATCTAACATTGAAAATTTTTATTTTCCCAAATCTCAGGTCTAAATTTTCTTCTGTCTGAGTGGCAGGTTTGAATTTTAGTTTCATATTAATCTACTTTACAAATATATAATTCAGAATGTTTGGATATTGAAAAAAATACCTGGGAAGGAAAATTGTAATCAACGTGATGTTTAAATTCTGGACAGGGCTGTTGCATACATTTTCAGAACAAAAATTATCATCTGGATAACACCAACTTAAAATCATCTTCCTCATTCCAGCTATGGACTGCTTAACAAAGATTTAGTTTCACTATAGAGGTTGACCATCGGAAAAGGAGAAAATAACGGAATAAAGGTAACCATAATATGCGCCTCAGTCTATATTTTCCTTGTCACACCAGCTGATGCCTTTGCTGCACTATATGTAATTCTTTAATGGTTTACGGATCACACGATTGTGGCATCATCTGTAGCATTCTCACAAATAATTAATGCACACAATTGCGAGAAAAGATCCTTATGAATCTGTTTGATATTCCTTTGGAATTATGTTCAGAGTATTTACTAGCAAAATTAGGGATTCAACAGTTTACTCATGAAGGGATTCCTAACGATTTTGTCTATATACATCACGGATACTCTCCAATTATCTTGACTGATTCGTTTTATTAAAACATGATTGCGAATGTGTTCGCAGCGTTAAACAATGACACCCAACATGTGTGATGATAAAAAAATAATAAAAATCGAGCAAATTTCTACAAAAATAAAAAAGAGAAAACATCAGCCAAATATAACCTATTGGTAGATCTTTACATAAAACGAGCAGGCAGAAATTATATATAAACAAAAGATCTATTTACTGATATGGAAAACTAAAAATATTCCGTTGTGATACTGTTTTGTTTAATAAGAAAAAAAATTGGATACTTTGTTTTAAAAGTATATGCTCTCCTCTTTGGATGGGTTTTCGAAGTTAGATTTTGCTAACATTTCTTTTATTCGACTTAGGTGATATTGCCTCTTCACATCTTTCTTTTGCTTGTAGCTGAAAAATTTCTCCCAAACGCTGCTCTGCCATCCATTTTCTCAATCCCATCATGTACGTCACACGCTGTTTTTCCTTCTCTAGTTCTATGTATCCTCAAAGTGAGTATCAGATTTTTATAGACATTTCTAATTATGTGTCCCAGAATCTTCAATTGTCTGTTCCTGATTTTAAGTAAAATTTTTGATTATTTCCATTCTCTTAAAAACTTCGTTGTTGTACACATGTTCGATCTTTTAAACCCTCAGAACAATTATGTAGAAGAAAATATATGTTGCATTGAATCTCTTCATTTTGAGAAGATTGCCCAGCTTGTTTTAGCAAACAGGAAAACATCACATAACAGTTCACTATTTTTCTTTGCTTCGAGCGAAATTTTCCTGTCTCTTTGAATATATTGCTTAGCTTTTGGAATGCGTAGTTTACCATCTCAATACGTATTCGGTTTTCAATGTCGCACTTTTCGTATCAAAATCTAGTAAATTTAAAAAAACAAGTAACTATATATATATATATATATATATATATAAACCTAAGAGTGAGCCAATAACCTACCAGGGTTTCGCTAACAGCTCGTTAAGGTTTTCGTCTTGGGTTTTTTTTTTCTTTCTTACGAAAGCTTGACTTTTTGTTCAGGTATATCTTTTATTTCTTTTTTTCTTCCCCTTCTTTTCCCTCCGGGTTAGTTCCCGGTGGGTTTCAAGACGATTTCATTTGTAGTTTAATTATTGCTAGTCTTGACAAAATCAGTTCTGTCGCTATTGGTATTATTACTATGATTAATATTACGATATATATATAGTCATCCGCAGACAGAGCTGCTTTGCTGTATCACATTTCATCAGTACGGTTAGACAGCCGATTGCTTCTTACCCAGAAAGGAAACCCGACGAATTGGCGTCAGTCGGCGATTCTACCTCTGAGCGACGGGCACTCCGTGGAAGGAGGCCGACATTTTTTAGCGTGTATATCATCATTATACACGCCCTATAGCTGAGAGTGTTCTAATTCATTGCTGAATGAACGATGCGTAGATGCCAGAGTAGGTAATATTTTTCTACCAAGAAGTCTACCATTCTTCCAGAGTGCTCAATCAGGGTGTGAGAGCGTAAATAGTCATCGAACAAAGTTTAACGAAACTGGTTATAAACAACCGAAAATTTGAAATGAATTGTTTGAACATTATTTTTGATCGATACTCGCATTTAAGTAGATATTCTCTTGATAATCAAACACTATTATATATTTATTTCTATCGGCCTGATTATTTGCGATAATTTTTTGTTAAGAACATGTGCTTTATTTGGCAGCGACCCTTATCCACATAGAGGAAGCCATCATGTGATCTTAGACTTCTCAACCACGAATGACGATCAGTCTAAACAAATTCAAATTTAACCCAACACAATTTTAAAATTCATCGTAATAACAATCTCTGCTTTGAAATGTATAGTAATGTCAACAAATGTAAACATGCTACGGAAATTAAAGAAGATTAACGAATCTGGTTATAAGAAACCACAATTTGAAATGATTTTTTCGAATATTATCAGTGTGATACTATGTGGATAGGGGTTGCAGGTTCAAATCATGCCGAATGACAGACATTTTTGTAACAAAATTTTCACGTAAATAATTAGGTCGGTAAAAAGAAATACGTAATGTTGTTTGATGATAAACAGAATATCTACTTAAATACGAGTATCGATCAAAAATAATGTTAAAAGAATTAATTTCATTATATATATATATATATATATATATATATATATATATATATATATATATATATATGAACTAAATAGTATTATGTTGGCATTTGTGCAATACAATGTATTGTATCAATCATTATTACAGACCATGTCGACATCGTATTGCAATTACGAGAGAGTAGTACGTAAAATCATCATTGTTACTCAATACCTGTAAACTTATACCACACCTCTATTACATTCATTATATCCTTCACACACTGGCGTGGTTTTGTAGGTGGCTTTTTTCACTAGATCAATTAGGATAGATCACCGAGCTTGATCCTCACTGTGTGCGCCATACATTTAGCTTTTTACCACAACTCGAAATTTAATTTTCAACATTTTCACCGTTTCTTTTGTCTGCATAAACATCACAACATTTTGCGTTTTATATTCTCCACCCCTCCCCTTCAAACACACATAAAATTCCTTCCACAAAAACATTAAATAAGTTCGAGGACGTCCTACAAGTTGAATGGAGTTACACATTTTTTTCCAGAGTTTATGATTAATTTATCTTATTAATGATCGACTTTACTTTTCAGTACAAATTTTGTTAGGTGCACTTGATCTGTCGTAATAATATAGATATATGCCTAACTTATCAGAATTTTGTTAGAAGTGACATACGAGGAGTCCAGGGTAATGAAGGAGCAACATTTTCTTTCGATATATTGATGCATTTAACAAATACGAAGAGTGAAAATTTTGCAAAATTTGCTTGCAAATATAGGAATTTCTGGAAAAGCGTGCCAGACACCACTTCGCCATGAAACCTATGTATACATAGTAGGCAGATATATATATATATATATATATATATATATATATATATATTGTGTGTACTTTGGCAGCATTGTTTCATTAATACAGATTTTATTGAATAATATAGACAAGTTCTGTCTATTTTGTGTAAGAACCTTTCGCATGATCTGATTAGCTTGATAGTGCTGTCATGGAAAGACGACAAGAAATCGCAATAATTGTTGATTTTTATATCAGGTCTGAGCTTTCGGCTTACATAAGCCATTATCAAAGGATTAACATTTAATATTCAGTGAACATAGAACATTTAAATTATTAACAGACTGGTGTTATACAGAGAAAATTTAATAGGTCCATTTTTTGTGTCGCACGTGGCTGCAGGCCAAGAAGGAATTGTGGTAGTGGGTTTTTGGTCAAATGAGAGTATCCTTGGGAAAGGTATTAATCCGTCTCTTCCTTCCAGTTATGGGTTAAATAACAGGACAGATTGGTTTCTATAGCCTTAGCAGGCAACCAGTCTACCGCAGAAAGCAATGGCAACCTACTGCGGGATAATCTTCTGCCCAGTCAGTCATGTCTCTTCCGAGACATGATCCCCCAAGCGTGTTTCACGTATGGCACTGACTGATTGACAGAAAATAAACAATTTAATTAAAGTAATTTTATTTGTTTTACTAAACAAATGATTAAAAATAAAAAATACTTGTTACACAAATAAATTTAATATTTAGTATAATAGCTTTTTGCTTTGATCCCAGCTTTCATTCTGTCAGGTATTGACATCACAAGCTTCTTCAATATGCCTAATGGTATCCCCTGCAAAGCAGCTTGTAATTGTTCCCAAAGTGTGTTTTGCGATGTAACATTAGATGTATCAATTTTTTAGCCAGAATATCACACAGAAGTTCAACAGAGTAGTTTCAAAATAATAGAAAATAGGTCAAATTAAATATAATTTCTTTTTGATACATTTATTTTACACCTAGTTTTTAATAATCAATATTTATTAGCAATTTACTTGTCTTGTTTACACTCTATATTTGAATTCCAGTTAAGTTTTCAGGAAAAACACCCCTGTCCTAATACTTTTGCACACTACTGCTAGTGGGCGAAAGTTTTTGGACAAGGGTGATTTTGAACTTTATTTTGATGCCTCACGAAAGATAAAATACTACTTTTCCTAATACTTTTGCACAGTACTATATATATATATATATATATATATATATATATATATATATTAGTAAAAACAGACATTAGTAAAACCAGTCAACTTTTGAGAACAGAAATTTCTTGCGCTTCCTCGGAATGAGCAAAAATTTAGTTTTGGAAATAATGCTTTTCAAATTGTAAGTTTTTTCGAACAGTTTTCCACTGTGATTTAATGCGCTGCAAATTTAGCTGAGTGTGTCATGTACATACTTATCAGAATTGTTTTCATGATAGTTAAATTGGACTTTATGTTTCCTACCAGACTCCTCGTCTTCAGGAGGCTGCATACTCATTGAATAATAAGATGTTTCTTGTGATTATATCCAAGAATCTCAGGTCTTGGAAGACACCGTGGTGTTACCTAACATCACTGAACGTACTCAAGCACAAATGATTTTCAAACAGGTCATACAGAATGTAATGTGAGAATGTAAGTGCTGAAATATGACCTTACCGTTATTGGAAATTGTTGTATCGTGGAATGAAGAAATACACAGTGAAATGTAGATAAACTGTTTTATTACCAGAGTGGTACAACCAGGAGGTATATACAATATTTACAATCTCCCGCAATAGAAGGTGTTACTTCACAAAGTCCGTGATAATGACAACTCTTCGTGCTAAACGCACATTGTCTTTCATACAACAGAAACGACCTCAATTCTTCTTTCCTGTTCTGCATTATCTTTAGCACAATCTCTTCAGTCTGGCTAGAAGAAGTTATTAAAATATTGATATTATATTAGTATTTACATACTGTTAATATTATTTGCAATAATATAAACCGGTAATTTGCTTGCATCGTGCATAACATTACGAGAATAAGACGCAATGATTTACTATTTTTGTTCTCATTGCTGATCATTTTGACTCTTACATTTTTTAGCCAAGTCATATTTCAGCTCATCCCAGCACCTGAAGACAATAATACTTTCCTTAGAGGAAAGCAATGCTGCCTTCTTCGCTGACAAACTATAAAGAGGGCAAAATATAAGATAAGTTGATTTAATGCATGGTATATGCCTCTAATTTTCTATGCATTATTATTATACAACAATAATTATTCTGATTATAATCAAGTAACCAGTAAGTTGAAATTTACAGAATCTCCATTACTAAACTTCAAATCTTACACTACTTAACTCTTGTATGAATCTTTTCAGTATTAACCATATTGTATAGTAGTTAGTATTAGTATACTCGTCATTCAACGAATTTGGGTTTAAACAGTGCATTCATTTTCCCCCTATTTTTCTATCCCTGAAGCAAAATCTACATATTTATCAAATACTTAAATCTTTTCGTTTTACACTCTCAGAAACAGTTAATTTGAAACATTTCATTTAGCAGATATCAAATTAATACTACTTAAAAGGTAGCCTATACAAAAACGATGTCTATTTCCTAAAACCTAATTCGCTATTTTCTTTAATAATTTTAACCAGAGTTATGTATGTGTTCATATCACATAGATGCAAGCAAGTTTAGAAATATTTGCACTTCAATAATGCAGACATAGAGAGACACACGACTACATAAATAAATCACGTGCATCTATCTATACGACTCATTTTAAAAATCTATATGTGCCTTTCTACAAAATAACCATTAAAATAAATTCATATTTAGTGTGTGCGTGTGTGTAAATCTCGCGCGAGATAAATTATTTTTTCGAATATCAGACAAATAAGAAAAACAATTTTTATATAAAACACAACAAAAAACACTGTTGGTTCCTCCCAGATTTGTTGATTAACGTTTTGTTAATATGTTTGTGTTTTGAAAATGCTCACAAAACGTAGAGAAACTTCATCAATTAAACAAAGAAGAAATATAGAAATCAAGATTTTACGTGTTTCCTGTTTTCGTATATTTTTTTTTCGCACAGGTGTACGGAACATATACATATCTTTGTATAAAGGTAATAGTGGATAATTTATTTAAAAATGCATTTCTACATGGATCTTGACTCCATCTCGGGCCCACTGCTCAGATAGTTTTATTTCATGGGTGACAGATTTTCAATTGACACCACTTCACATTTAAAGTTAAATTAATGTGTAACATCCAAGTAATCAAGCATTCTTAAAGATGTTGTGCCTCCCAAGTGGAATGGTGTCGCTTATTTTGGGGCTAATTTGACGTCTTGGTAGCGTACAAAGTAGTAAAAATAAATTAAAAATTCAATCATATATATATATATATATATATATATATATATTTGTGTGAGTGTGCGTGTAAGTTTGTTTAGACTTGGCATTTACAGATTTTATTATATGTTATGCTTATTTATACTGAAATGTTAGTTATAGAATGCTGAAAAATGTTACAACTGTGCAATGAATATATGGATACTTTGATAGATATTTCTTATTTAATGATATTAATTCTCCTTAAATTTTTCTTCTCGCCACTTCTGTTTAGTGGGACCATTGGTAGAAATTAGTATTCACTTTAGTCTAATACAGTGCGTTAGCAACAGATAACATAGTATTAATTGTTACGTGATA
Source organism: Ascarosepion bandense (assembly GCA_037127315.1). Lineage (NCBI taxonomy): Eukaryota > Metazoa > Mollusca > Cephalopoda > Sepiida > Sepiidae > Ascarosepion > Ascarosepion bandense. The sequence goes on from JBBBDQ010000190.1 coordinate 14,618,368, forward strand.
TCTGTTATACTGCAGAGCAAGTGTGTGCTGGACGATCTCCTCAAAGATGAAGAGCATCATAGATGCACTCGAAATGTGGTTCCATGAAAGGATGCTGAGGAAACCATGGACTGAACATGTGAGCAACAACAAAGTTTTGGGGAATATGGAAAAATTTGAAGCTAATGCTTATCATAAAGCGACTGTTGATGTTTCTGGGGAATATAATATGGAATGAGAACTTAGAGAATCTAATACAAACGAGACAAATACAGCGTAAGGGTGTGCAGAAAACAATGTATAACATACTTCGTGAGTTTGCCTAAATGGATGGCGGGACAGGGCTTAGGAAAAACAAAAGAAAATTGTTTAGCAGCTAAAAGTAACAGAATATGTGCGAGAATATGTTATCGGTTATGTCCTGAGGGAATAAAAATAATTTGTCTTGCCTTCCCGATGAAGAATTAAGTGTTCGCTGATAGATAGAAATTATATGCTACGTTTCAATATATGTAATAATAAAATATAATATTGAATTCATCACATTTCAGGGAAAATAATCCGATTCGATTTTTCACCTGAGGGTCTTGGTCTTCTTCTTCTTCTTCTTCTTCTTCTTCTTCTTCTTCTGTGTGTTGCGACCGTTCAGGATACAGGAAGATGTGGAAAGACATGATCGCCTATCAACAACTTTATACTTAAGCCTTCCCAAATCTGTTCCGCTATCCATCAAGTATGTTACACGTTGCTTTCTCTTTCTCTTTCTTTCACTTATTTCTTCTCGTGAGTATCAGATTCTCCAAGCCGTTCTTCCTCATTACATATCCTAGAAACTGTTGTTCCTTGATGTTAATGTTCTGTTTCTGTTTCATTTACATTTTCTCCAAAGCTCGTTGTTTCTTATATTTTCGGTCCATAGTAACCTCAGCGTCCTTAAGATTTTTTGTATTTTCTACATTGTCCTTGGAAAAAGTGATGCATTTACTTTGATGTATTAGATAAAATCCAACGCCAATGAAGAAGCCGTGAAAAGTTTTGCATGGTTTCATATTTTAAAGCAAAATCAAACAGTTTGACTTTCTAATGATCTTTCTCAGACCTTTACAACAGCGAGTTTGCTTCACTATAAGCGGCCTGAAGAAAAGCCAAGCGGTAGCTGTCAGTATAAGGTGAGCTCTGTTAGCCTTGTAGTTATTCCCCTGGGGCGCCAAAACGCATTAATCACCTTTTCTCAACACACAAAGGTTATGAACCAAACTCTGATGAATTCTCCTCACTAAATTTTGCTCACATTTACTTTGAACCCGCTTTTGTCTGCTCTTGTGCCCAAAGACACGCCACTCAATCATACAAGCGGCTAGTGTACGCAAGATTTAATAGCAATGTTGCGATAAATTTTTAACGTTCACTTTTGAGTAAACATTATTCAATACCCAGCCTCTAGCTTTTGCTTGCTTCTTATGGTAAAGTCAGAATAGGTGTGGCAAGATTATAGACTTGCAGTGGATTTGAGTTCATGGTGAGGAGGTAATTTGGCGTAAGATGGATACTTCGAATATACAAAGGCGGATGGGTTCTTTGTTTCAAAAAATCAGGTCGATTAAATTAACTTTCTTTTTGATTGCAATGGTACTGCCATAGATAATCGTCGTCTCAGAATAATACTCTGCTGTTAAAAGAATATTAATTACAGACTCAATATCGACTCCATTTACTTTTTAATTTATTTCATGTTTTAGTTCATATAGAACGTGGTCAATCACGGCTCACCACAATTTCTTATCCTGTGTCGATCTAATTTTTGTCTTTCTATCTCTCCTAATGCCAGTTTAGCCAAAAATGTACACCAACTCGTTAGATATGTGTACTCGCCGATTTCGACTTTCTCTTTCATAATGTCCTGTGGGTGTCAAATATTATAAGCCTTATTTCATCATCATAATACATTATCATATACATATCAACTATATCTTTGTGATTTTAAGTTTCATTTTTTGTTTCCATTATGCCAAAAATATGTGCATTGGAGAATCTTTCAGTATATAGTATATTTTGCATCATTATATAGAACAACACTTTATGGTGAAATGTCTTTTCATATGTAACGAGACTATCCAGCAATCATTGCCACTTAAGAAGACCATTATATAACACTTCTGTACTCTGTTCTTTACTTCTAATATTTTTTTTGTTTCTTAATACATTGCTTAGTATTTGGAAAGCTTATTTTGCTATCTTTAAGCGCCTTCGGATAAAATGCATTCTAGATATTCTAATGTATTTATATATTTATATATAATACAATGCATTCTAGATATTTGATATTCTAGATATTTATATTTATCCACTTGTTGATCTTGATGGTTCCAAATGGCTGATAACTTTATCTCATTAGATTTTATTTAATACCATTCCACTTGAGTATCACACGAGCTTATTTCAAAAGCAAACAAAACTGAGATCTGGAAGGTATGAGTGGTAAGATAAGGGATAAGGAGAACGACTTGTGGAAACTGAAGTGTGACAACTCCAGCGAATTGGTCAAAGTTATTTACACACTAATACATGTTCGAAGCAATTGTTGACTTAGCTGCGTATAAGAATAAGTCCTTTACACGAATCTGATTTGCTTATCGCATGTATACTAGTAGCCCATATGCTCATATATGCAGATAAATGATGTTCATGATTTTTAAGTATATATATATATATATATATATATATATATATATATATACGAGTAAGATATTATATAGAAAAACTATCATGATTAATTATTCGTGTATAATATTATTAGCTCCCACAATAACCAAATCTTAAAGTGTAGGCAATCCAATACAGAAAATAGAATGATACCCCCTGTAACTATAGATCTAGAAATAACTGCCGGTTGATGGTAAGTGCACATCGGCTAATGTGATCTATTAAACAACCATATATTCTGAGCAAAGTAAGGAGAGATACAATGTATATTCGGCTGAAAATTGGTAGCAACGGCTTTGTACCCACAGACATTCCTACAGCAAACCTAGTTTGAGGTACCAAACGACCCATTTCTTTAGAAAATGCTGAGAATTAAAGAAAGTAACTTAGATCCCAAAATAAAATGGGAACTAATAAGCAAGTCTAGGGCGCCTAATAACTTAAAAGATAGATGTAATCTTTCACAGATAAAATTAAGCTTTTAAAATTTCAAGACCAAAATATACTCTTAAACAAACGTAGCGAGAACATACGTATATGTTGCCATAGAAATAATTAAAATTACAATAATTATCCTATTCCCCCAACTAGTCCCAATAAAAATTTAAAATGATTTTTAAAAATTTTGCCAAGCAATTACTTCTCCACCACCTACCACGATTAACTCAAGGGTCAGACCACATATCTCCAACTACCAAGGAGAAATTACTACTAAATTCCTTCACCCAACCCAACCAAATAAAAACAAATATATCTCAACCCCTCCCTTTCATTAAGCTAACCTCTGGGATTAAAGTTTTCCACATTCCCTGTTTATAAGGGGTCGAAGAATGCATGCCTTAAAATGACATGTTAAAAATGTGTTTTCGCACACACACACACACACACACACACACACACACACACACACACACACACACACATATATATATATATATATATATATATATATATATATATGGGTAACCCTGAGGCCACATTATGTTGTAGGCCGCGCTAGTCTCCATCCTTCACAAATTGCAAATGATTGACCGACTGATTCTATTCTAAGACCATTCCTTAACTGAATCACTATGGAAAAAAGCAAACATAATAACAAAACTAAACCAGCTCATTTGAAAACGCCCAAACCTGTCTGCATCTCTTTCACTAACATACGCGGCATCCGCACCAACTTCCCCAGCGTAGATTCTTTCCTCCATAATAACTCACCTGATATATGTGAAACTAATCTTAACCCTTTTATCCCCTCATCTGAGTTCTACGTTCCTGGCTACCTTCCCCTCTTCAGGAAGGACTCCAATGTTCATATGCTTGGGCTTGGTGTCTATGTCAGCGAACACCTTCCCTTAGCTAGGGTGTCATCTTTTGAATCCCCAGATCATTATTTCATGTGCTTCCGCCTCTCACTTCTCAGCTCGATTAGCTATCTCTTCTTTCTCTACCGCTCTCCTTCCTCCCCTGAATGTTCGTTACTTGACATCATTTCTGACAATATTGACAAAGTCATTTCTTCCCATCCCTCTGCCCATGTATTCGTGTTTGGTGACTTTAACGCCCACCACACCAAGTGGCTTAAGAACGCTGTCACTGATCCTCCTGGTGTCCACACCATGAACTTTTCAATCACCCTAACCCTTACGCAAGTAGTGGACTTCTCTACGGAAATCCTAACCCTAACGGAAAGGAATCACTTCTAGACCTCTGCTTCATTTCCATCCCAGACTCTTGCACTACCAGACGACACCGCCCACTTGGAAACTCTGACCACACTGTAGTGTCCGTCAATATTTCACTCCACTCCTGCCCGACCCATGAAACCCAGCCAAGTAGAATATCCTACTTCTATCAAAGAGCAGACTGGGATTCGTTCCGAGACTTCCTCTGTGACATCCCTTGGAACAACGTCTTTAGTCTTCCCATCGAACAATGTGCATCCGAGGTCTCCTCCTGGGTTAAGGCTGGCATCGATGCCTTCATCCCTGCTAGGAAATTCCAGCTTAAATCTCATTCGTCTCCATGGTTCTCACCCGCTTGCTCGGCTGCCATTGCCCACGGGAATCATTTCTTCCGACTCTATCGTAACTACGCGTCGGACCAAAACAGGCACCTTTTCACTTCAGCTCGTAATAAGTGTAAAAGGATACTTAACGAAGCTAAGATGTTGTTTGCTGCCAGAATGAAGCAACACATAGGATGCTCTAAATTCGGCTCTAAAGACTACTGGCGACAATACCCCCAGAAGATAAGGCTGAATGTTTTGCCCGCAGATTCTCGAACAATTCGAGTCTGGACTCATCTGGATTTTTACACCCGACTTCTCACCTAGAACCGAGGCACAACTGAATGATGTCCACATTACACCTTCGCTTGTCTCTAAGATAACCTTAAAAGCTACTCTCAATTAACCATCATCGACAATCTCACCTACCTCCCATTAGCATGGACCAGGCTTGCCTCCCAGAGAGTAAAACACTACGCCTCCTTGGTCTCACACTTTTAGCGGACCTCAAATGGAATGACTATATCGAATCCATTGCTAAATCCGCTGCTATGAATGTCAGTTCTCTGTGTAGGGCCCGGAAGTTTTTTCCGTCTAAATCTATCCTGCACATTTACAAATCTACCATCCGCCCGTGCATTGAATACTGCTGCCATATCGGGTGGGGGGGCACCTGCTGTTCTCCTCGGGCTTCTCGATAAGGTTCAGAGGAGGGTCTGTAATGTGATAGATACCGACTTGGCAGACCGCCTGCAGTCTCTCTCCCACCGGCGCGATGTGGCTTCCCTGTGTCTCTTCTATAAATAATTTCACGGCTTCTGCTCCGATGAACTTAGATCACTGGTGCCCCCTAAATACGAATTTGCACGAGATACTAGATTAGCAACTAGATCCCACCCTTTTACAGTGAAACCGATAAAATGCTGCCGTAACTTCTACTCCAACAGTTTCTTTCCTCGCACTTCCCGACTGTGGAATTCTCTTCCAAACCATTGCTTCCCCGACGGCTACAATCTCCAGGAGTTTAAATGTAAGGTCAATAGACACCTCCTAACACACTAACCTGCTCCCATTCTATCAAACACTCTTCCCATCTGCCTAACCCTCATCCTCGCTATCCTTACTCATCTGTCACCTTCTTCCTGACATTTCCTATGTCTAACCACGCCTTATCTTTACCTTCACCTATGTAGCCCCATGCGCAATAGTGGCAGTGGAATGCCTTGCTTGGGGTGAGATGATTATATATATATATATATATATATATATATATATATATATATATATATATATATATCGGTTGGGTTTCATCATGGATAAAAAGGTAATCGGCTGTCTAACCGTACTGATGAGCTGTGATACAGCGAAACAGATCTGTCTACAGATAACTATTTACGCTCTCACACCCTGATTGAGCACTCTGGAAGAATGGTAGACTTTGAAAAATATTACCTCCTCAGGCTTCTACGCATCGTTCATTCAGCAATGAATTAGAACACTCTCAGCTATTGGGCGTGTATAATGACAATATACACGCTATAAAATCTGCCTCCTTTTAATGAGCGCCCGTAGCTCAGATGTAGAATCGCCGACTGACGCCAATTAGGTCGGGTTTCATCCTCGGTAAAAAGCCAATCGGCTGTCTAACTGTACTGATGAGCTGTGATCCAGCGAAACAGATCTGTCTGCGGATATATATATTACTTGTGTGTCTGTGTATTAATATCAGTTTTTTTTTTATAAACCATACAAGTTGAGAAATATTATTCACCTAGAAGAACAATTTGAATACAAACCGCTGTGGAATATGAAAAAATTAAATAAAAATAACAGTTGTTTAAAAGTTTACAAATGTTTTTATAGTTTAGTTAAATGTGTACATCACATATTACAGCAAATATGTTGAGAAATATACATAATTTTATATACATATGGAATGTAAACTGTTTTATGGTCTCCTACATTTATATGATGAAAGCAAACATAATACAGCCCATTTATCTATACGAGTACGGAATTAATTGCTTTTAAAATTATATATGAAGTTATATGATATTCTTCATGCGAAAACGTCTGTGATCAATGATACGGCGGGATAGTTATTCCGATTGATAAGTTATTGATGTAAAATCTGTATTTTATTACTGGTAAAATATTTGTAGATAAGGATACTTTTATTCATATCAATAAGCGTTTTAATAATTCTAACTTGTTGTGGTGATAGGATCTAATGTTAACATTTCAATTACACCCATAGGAAATAAATTTATGTCATGCTTGACTAAAAAAAAAAAAGCGCCGAACTTATTTACGCGAAAAATATAATTAAGCTTTTTAAAAAATAATTGCATTAGTGTACGTGTGAAATAACATGTAGTGTCACACTAAATAAATTATCTTGTTACTAATAATCTTAAATACTGTACTAAATACAGCAGTAGTAATAGTGTAATATTATACAGAAAGATTTCAAATGTTCCCATCCGTGCAGTGAACGCCATAATTATAAGTGCAAGGAAATGGCCTAACTACAGATTTACCTACAAGAAAAATTAAATAAAAAAAATGAACAACGTCTCCTTAAGTAATTGAAAAAAAGCAAGATTCATTTTTCAGAAATTACCAAGCTAGCCATTCACTATTTCAAGAGCATTTCCAAAGGTTATGCACAAAATTAGGCATCAATAGCACAGGATTAACCCTTTGTTGCATACTGGCAACAATTGTATCATTTCTCCAGCATTTGTTGCATATTGGTTACAATTGTATCATTTCTCCAGCATTTGTGACATACTGGTAACAATTGTATCATTTCTCCAGCATTTGTTGCATACTGGTAACAATTGTATCATTTCTCCAGCATTTGTGACATACTGGTAAATAATTGTATCATTTCTCCAGCATTTGTTGCATACTGGTAACAATTGTAATGTTTCTCCACATTTGTGAGATACTAACATGAATCATCATTTCTCCAGCATTTGTTGCATACTGGTAACAATTGTATCATTTCTCCAGCATTTGTTGCATATTGGTTATAATTGTATCATTTCTCCAGCATTTGTTGCATACTGAATAATAAATTTAGTTCATTTCTCCAGCATTTGTTGCATACTGGTAATGAACAGTACCATTTTCCCAGCATTTATTGTATACTGGCAATAATTGTATCATTTCTCCAGTATTGTTGTATAATATAACACCAGAGCCATTTCTCCAGCTTTTGCTGTATACTGGTAACAATTGTATCATTTCTCCAGCATTTGTTGCATACTGGTAACAATTGTGATTATTTTCCATATTTGCTGCATATTGGTAACAATTTGCATTCATTTCTCCAGTATTTGTTGCATACTGTACAATTGTATCATTTCTCCAGCATTTGTTGTATATTGGTTACATCAGTCATTTCTCCAGCATTTATGTCACTGGTAACAATTGTATCATTTCTCCACAGTACTTGTTGCATACTGGTAACAATTTGTATCATTTTCCACATTTATACATACTGGAAGCACTAGTATCATTCCTCCAGCATTTGTTGCATATTGGTTTAATTTATCATTTCTCCAGTACTTGTTTGCATACTTGGTAACAATTGTATCATTTCTCCAGCATTTGCTGCACATTTGTGAACAACTGTATCATTTCTCCACATTTGTTGCATACTGGTAAATACTGTACTAGCTTCAGCATTTGTTGCATACTGAAAATAATTGTATCATTTTCCAGTTTTATGACATTGGTAACAATTGTATCATTTTCCAGATTGTTGTACACTGCAACAATTGTATCATTTCTCCAGTATTTGTTGCATATTGGTATCACTTTATCATTTTCCATATTTCATGTACTGGTAACAATTGTATCATTTATCCAACATTTGTTGCATACTGGTAACAATTGTATCACTTTCCGTATTTGTTGCATACTGGTAACAATTGTAATACTTTCCAGCATTTGTTGCATACTGGCAATAATTTTGTACTATTCCTCCAGCATTTGTTGCATATTGGTTAAGCAATTGTATCATTTCTCCAGCATTTGTTGCATACTGGTAAATAATGAAATTATTTTCCAGCATTTATACACTGAAATGTACCCAGCCATTTCTCCAGCATTTGTGACATAATGTAATAATTGTATCATTTCTCCAGCATTTGTTGCATACTGAGAATAATTGTATCATTTCCATATCTATGGCATTGCAACAATTGTTTCATTTTCCATTTGTTGTACACTGGTAACAATTGTATCATTTCTCCAGCATTTGTTGCATACTTAAAAATAATTTGTATCATTTCTCCAGCTTTTGTTGCATACTGGTAACAATTGTATCATTTCTCCAGCATTTGTTGCATACTGGTAACAATTGTATCATTTCTCCAGTATTTGTTGCATATTGGTAACAATTGTATCATTTCTCCAGTATTTGTTGCATACTGGTAACAATTGTATCATTTCTCCAGCATTTGTTGCATATTGGTTACAATTGTATCATTTCTCCAGCATTTGTTGCATACTGGTAACAATTGTATCATTTCTCCAGCATTTGTTGCATACTGGTAACAATTGTATCATTTCTCCAGCATTTGTTGCATACTGGTAACAATTGTATCATTTCTTTCCCCAGTATTTGTTGCATATTGGTAACAATTGTATCATTTCTCCAGTATTTGTTGCATACTGGTAACAATTGTATCATTTATCCAGCATTTGTTGCATACTGGTAACAATTGTATCATTTCTCCAGCATTTGTTGCATACTGGTAACAATTGTATCATTTCTCCAGCATTTGTTGCATACTGGTAACAATTGTATCATTCCTCCAGCATTTGTTGCATATTGGTTACAATTGTATCATTTCTCCAGCATTTGTTGCATACTGGTAACAATTGTATCATTTCTCCAGCATTTGTTGCATACTGGTAACAATTGTATCATTTCTCCAGCATTTGTGACATACTGGTAACAATTGTATCATTTCTCCAGCATTTGTTGCATACTGGTAACAATTGTATCATTTCTCCAGCATTTGTGGCATACTGGTAACAATTGTTTCATTTCTCCAGCATTTGTTGCATACTGGTAACAATTGTATCATTTCTCCAGCATTTGGGGCATACTGGTAACAATTGTATCATTTCTCCAGCATTTGTTGCATACTGGTAACAATTGTATCATTTCTCCAGCATTTGTTGCATACTGGTAACAATTGTATCATTTCTCCAGCATTTGTTGCATATTGGTTAAAAATGTAACCAATAAGCAATAGAGGTTTTAAATATTGCAAACATATGAAATTTGCGTAAACATTTTTTCCGCTTACCTTTTGCTTTGACTAAGATATGCACTGCTGAAAAGCCTACATTTGGAAAAAACGAGAATCTATTGGATTATAATCATCTCTCATAGAGTGCTTTGTGGAAACAAAATTTTTATATTCTGACGATATTAAAATTGATGTCTTTGATGGAAATAGAGAGATGTCTAGAGATAAATTAACATATCATAAAGTGCCCAAGTGTAACTTTATCGATTTCATGTTCATTGTTTTTATTGATGTGGACATTACATAATCAGAGAACACAGTACAGCTTTGTGTATTAAAACTTAGCGCATCCAAGAGTGAAACTTGTGCAAATATCGAGATGTCAGATTTTTCAAAATATGAGTGTAAGCATTTGTCAGTACGAAAGTAATAAGGGTTTAACACGAATCAAGAAAGCGATTAACAGTAGCCCTGAAATGGGTTTGACGTCATTTCTGTAGATTCATTTAACTGAATCGATACAGAGAGATCTTCAAGAAATTAAAAATTTGATAAAATTAGATTAATATTTCTGCATGATCATTTACTATATGTTATTCAACATACAGATACTCTCATGTCAACATCTATTAATATGACAAACCATTTCAGTTTCTTTCTCTCTCTCTCTCACTCTCTCGATATATATATATATATATATATATATATATATATATATATAGAGAGAGAGAGAGAGAGAGAGAGAGTGCACGTGTTGGGCGGAATATTCGCAGGGTGTACTGCAATATTTGGGAAAAAGCGCACTTAGTTTTCTTCATAAGCAGAGAAATTTTCGGGTGTATATCTATATTGGATAGATATAAGAAACAAAACATTATGTCGGCGGAACATTATAAGAAATGATTTGATGTGTTCCGGAAGGTAATATATATAAATATATATATATAATTATTTAAAGTAGCTAAGCGTTGTTGTTAATTCTAACAGGTTAGGACAATCTAGCAAGTAGCGGTAATGGACCTATACTCATCGTAGTATGCAGTATGCAAGGATTCTGGCTTATGCAATAGGCGTAGTCAATATGTGTTCCATTATCCGTAGACCTATAGACGAAAATCTTTATTTGTCCTCGCCTGAGTTTGAATTTATGGATAACACCAGCCAATCATATTACTATGACGGGGAACCAAAGTTTATGCATATTCATTATTTCACTTATTCATTAAATCACAATCGAAATTCAGACGAAGGAAACTGAATGTTAAAAGTATAATTCAGTGTTAATTTCTATATACTCACTGTACAGAAACACAAAAATGGAAGACTTTGAAAAACAGTAGATACTCTGACATGTACACTTCGCTCATTCAGTCATGAATTAGAGCACACTGTCTAATGGGCGTGTATAATGATAATATACGTGCTAAAATGTTTGCCTATTTCTACCGCGCGCCCATAGCCCAGAGGTAGACTCGCCAACTGACACCAACTCGATCGGGTTTCAATCCTGGGTTAAAATCAATCGAAGTCTAACCGTACTGATGAGCTGTGATACAGCGAAACAGATCTCTCTGCGGATGACTATATATATATATATATATATATATATATTATTTATTTTCTCTGCTATTTGTATTGAGCGCTTTAGGTGTTAATTTCCTCGTCTCGGGTTTTTTTCTTTCGACTAGTGTTCTAGTGCTTATTTCATTTCTTTTTTTTTATTTCATTTTATTTCGTTTATACTCGGTGGGTTTTTCCAGACGTGCTCAAAGTTAAATTTACAGTTTATATATATATATATATATATATATATATATATATATATCCCAATGAGTGCTGATAGTAATAAAATGATGTCCGATATAAAATAACTGTGCTAAAATTTGTATTACTAATAAATATTGTTTCTCATCGTATAGAAGAACTCACGATATATATATATATATATATATATATATATATATATATATATATATGCGCGTATTAAAGAACATTAGAAAGGAAAAATTTTAAAATGGTTAAGAAGTAGGTGAACAAAAAAGCCAATTTTATAATTGCAGTACTGGAGGAAGCATTTGTTTTTATATGTTTTTTATTGCAGCTAGATAATTACAACAATAATTCAGCATTGTAAAAAACACACGTTTGCTCACAATCATGTGTCATTATCAAAAACATACATTTTTGGGTTGGTATTGCAGATATCTTTATGAGCACACATGAATTGTATCTTTCCTATCATGTCAAAATGCCCAACATACACAGAAAAAATATTAATTTAAAAAGTATGAATAAAAAATATAGTAGAGATTCAGGAGAATGCGCACGTTATTAGCTTATTATTAAAATCCATACATGCAAGTTTATTATATTTAAATACCATCATTTTCTACCTGTTTTAATTTATCTACTGCCAACATACGCACACTAAATAGTTGTATAATTCTATAAAAATTTCATATGTATATGAAATTGATCTATATATCTCTTCATAATATTCTCCATATAAGACAATATCATTTGCATATACACATGGTAAATGTTAAAATATAAATTCTTTGTATTGCTATTATCCTTTATGCACGAAACTATTGCCAAGATATAATTCAATGAAGTAATATACATGCATATATTTTAAGTAAGTTATTTATTTATTTTTTGTTTACTATTGGAATAATAGTATTTTACGGATTACTAAACTCATTCTTTTTTTAAAACTAGCAGCATAGCCCGGCGTTGCTCGGGTGCCATGAAAGCTTTAAAACTAATCCATGGTTCTGGAGCTCAGACTCTTTGGCACGAAATACTAAAAAGTTTCTAGTTAAAGCGAAACCGTAGACTGAAAGAAAAATGAATGGATGTAAGTCAAATTTTGATTTCCTGTTATCGATTTATATATATATATATATATATATATATATATATATATATATATATATATATATTATCGGTTTTCTGCACTATTGTAAAAACTGAAACCTTGAAACTTCTGAATATCGTTTCTTATGTCTTTGTCTATGAGTGTATCAAATTTGATTAAAATCGGACCACTCCTTCTATAACCTGATTTTTTCGATTATCGATTTTCGACATATATCGGGAGTACCTCGACACAAAGCCTAGCTAAGAACACTCGCAAACGCTTATAGTGCAACTGTGTAAATTTTCAAGAAAATCAGTTCAGCCATTTCGGAGTCTATAGGTAACGGATACACATACACAGAGACACAGACACACACACACAGACAAAGATCCATTTATAAATAAGTTTAGATATACTGATAATTTTTTCTATATAAATGTACAATACAGAATGTCCGATTTTCTATAGAAATTTGAATATGTCTTTCTTCCTACTTTTGTACTCTTTGTTGCTTACAGACTCCCTAAACCTCAAGAAATTAAATCCACTCTCAAGTGTGACATATTTTTTTATTTTTCTTTGCTCTTATATTTCGTCAACATAACTTCCTTGTTCATTATTTAACTTCATCACAAAAACTTACATGATTTAATTAATAGCAATATCATTTTAGCCATTCATTTTGATATTTCTTGCTTATCTTACAGTTTTGTTTTCAAGGACGGAAAGTTTGTCACTTTATTTATTCCACATGTGCACAGGAAAATTTAAGTACAATAATTTTTCATTTATATTTGTCATTTTTCATCTATTGTGGTAAGACAATACGAAAACTCGTATACTATTTCAAATCTTCATGATACTGTAATACCGTTTAACTCATATTACATTTTTTGCTTCATTTCCATAGTGTCTGTTAGTAAAAAGAGAAGATATTCACTCGACGAGGGCAATGTCTTGCTAATATGTTACCATTATATGGGAAATATTTCTACCGGTGTTTGTATTAATTTAAAGGTGAGTGTTTAAATAAAATTGTAAAGTTTATATTCTTCATTTTGGTTTTCTCTACAAATAGTTACTATAAAATGTTTTAGCAAAATATATGTCAACGTCGAACAATTAATGATTTTATCATATGCTCTTTCTATCTACTGCATCAAAATTCTGAGAAGACGTGAAAATTTTTCATTCACACATCTGATCAAAATTGAAGATTTAAACTGAGTTGAATGAAAGCACAAGAGTGTTCAACTGAAGAGGCTTGTAGAATATATCACTTCTCCTCAGAAAAATACAGTTAGCTTACGAGTCCGTGTAGATATATATATATATATATATATATATATATATATATATATATATATATATATCAGTGAATAAATAAATATGAATAAACATCTAAACACCATTGTTCTTAGTAGAGTAAAGATTATCGAAGATCTCTAGCCATCGCAAGAGGATCGTTGATGCTTCTGTAAATTCTCTTTCATAGGAGGGGTTTTTGACCCTACGCAAAGCATTTTATCCTCCGGGCATTGACCCAAAAATTATTCTTAAATTGCATGTTATTCGGAGTGCAGAACATCGTATACAAGGTGTAAATGGAAAATGGTTGAATTATATATATATATATATATATATATATATATATATATATATATATATATATATATATATATATATGTTGATTGTTTAATACTTAATTGTAGTCATAATAGGGTAAACGAGTACACATTTGTATTAAGAAGTGTTCGATACAATTATATTAGAATTAAATGCATCCACACTAAGAAATATCTCTTAGGTATATACAACCATGGATAAAAGGCTATAATTCGTTTTAATTTTAAAATTGCGCGTTTGTAAATTCCCTGCCACAGGAACGTTCAAATAAAGTACCGTTACAAGAGAATTCTTAAAAACAAAAAAGGTTATAGGTAAAATCAGTTATTAAAAATCACCTCAAGATGTCACTCATGTTAGAAACATGGGTAGCGAAATATTTCGTTTAAAAATGGAACATATATATATATATATATATATATATATATATATATATATATATTTCGCAAAAGCGCTTTGTTTTTGATTTTATCGACTGCAGAGTATAGTAGAGTCAGTTGGGCAACATCTGTGAGAAAAAACAAAAACATGACGCAGTTCACTTCAGCAGAGATTTGGAAAAGGCATGCTGCCCTGTTTGACATTAGTGACGTAACCTCTACTACAAACATTTAAAAGTTTTTAGGTGTCAATTTGCGGTCGGTGCAAAGAAAGGATTCAAATTGTGACTAAGAAGCTACGACATTTAGGAAAACTCACTGACTGTTCGGACAAGAAAAGGAATACCGAATGTATTGGCGAGGCCCTCAGATACAATACAGAGTCCTACATTATGTCCTTGAGGAGATAGTGGGATTCAGGGTCAACAGAATGGCTGCTTGAAAATCTATGTCTGGCCGAAGGAATCTATATTGTAACACACAACCAGAAACTCCAGCCATAGCTGTCAGACAATTTCTCGAACACATCACTTAACTCCTGCGATTTCAACAAACTTTATTTTTTGTGGGGCGCATTTGAGCGAGAATCCAATAAAACTTATTGTTCCACCAAGGATGATCGGAAGGCAAAGATTATGGCCACATATATTTAATAAACAAGTATCCATTTCCGAAGATATGTATGAGATTCTGAAGATGTCTACTATGTATTAGGCTCATTATATATATATATATATATATATATATATATATATATATATATATATATATATCGGAGTAATACGAATTTTCCGACTATTTCAATAGCAATTACAGAAACGCCGGCTCAGGAATTTTAAGATGCTTAAACATTACTTAGCTATTTTGAGAAAGTTTTTTTCTAGAAGTGTTTTAACGGATTGATTTTAAAACAATACTAGACTAACTTGGTTTGGAATCTTATTGCATTAAAGGCATGGAAACTTTTAGAAAATCCCAGAAATCTTAAATTTGAAAATAGTGTGATGCATATTTATGTTGAATATGGCTATCAGTAACATAGCAGAATCAATATATTGGGATATCAGCAATTAAGAATATGAAAGACCACATAAAACAATTGAACTACACAACGCGTTTATAAACTCTAAGGCAATTATGAGCTGAACAACAGCGTCGTATGGTG
Source organism: Ascarosepion bandense (assembly GCA_037127315.1). Taxonomy (NCBI): domain Eukaryota; kingdom Metazoa; phylum Mollusca; class Cephalopoda; order Sepiida; family Sepiidae; genus Ascarosepion; species Ascarosepion bandense. The sequence continues at coordinate 14,634,359 of JBBBDQ010000190.1, forward strand.
CCAGAGAAAATACCAACTGTAATTCTCTTTGTAAACCAGCAACAAAGATAAGGATATTATTGAACTGTTTTCCTTTGATTTAATAATCACTGACTACAAAGATTTGGAAGGATGAAAGAAGCTGATTCAATATGAGCTGCTTGTTTTCAAATACATCCTGAAACCTCCGTGATATAAAAACATAATATAACATTCTAATTTATGTCTTTATTTGGATGTATTTCAATGAAATACTACCGTGCAAAATTATTGTAGAATAAAAATTTTAATAGATTTTTCAACAGATAAATCACAAAATTTGATTTTAGCTTATTTAAGACGAAAAATCATGACAATGATCGCAAAAGCTAGATGAGATTAAACAATGAATTTCTAATGATTCAGAAATTTTCGATAAATATAATATCAGTTAATATATCCAAATTAGAATTTACCTATATATATATATATATATATATATATATATATATATATATATATACTATAGTCATCCGCAGACAGATCTGTTTCGCTGTATCACAGCACATCAGTACGATTAGACTCCAATTGCTTTTATCTCACAGGACTGAAACCCGACTGAATTGGCGTCAGTCGGCGATTCTACCCCTGGGCTACGAGCGTTCGGTAGAAGAAGGCAGACTTTTTAGCACATATATAATTATGCACGCCCTACAGGTAGAGTGCTCTAATCCATTAGTGTATATGGATAACCTTGTATAGTGTAATACTGAAACTATTCAGACATCACGAGATTAGTATATGTTAACTTTAGATTCTACATCGGCGAAAATTGTTCAAAATGGTGGACTGTTCCTTTCAGATATTTATTAGTTTATTATTATTGCTTGACCAAAGTTTGCAAGTCTGTCCAGTTAACATGAAGGATTATATTGAAATAATTACTGGATCTTTTGCTTAAAAATAGAAAACTCTGCCGTGCTAGAAAACTTTTCTCGGATAATCATTGTATAGTGCTGCCACAACTTGCTTGGTGTTGCTTGTATATATTTGGAGATTTAAAAAAAACGCGAAGATCTGTAATTATATTGATACTGACGTGGCATCTTGGCTTCAGTCACTTTCCTATAACCGTACCTTAACTTGCCAACATTTTTCTGTAAATATTAACATAGTATTTATTCTGAATAATTTTTTACTATGATATCTAGATATACAGATTCAAGCGCTATAATAGTTTGCCACCAAATCCCATCTTTTTAGGATCGAAATGGCTAGATATCATCGCAGGTTCTCTGACCAAATTTTCTTTTATTACACTTCTCTCATGTGTATTTATCTTCCTTTTTCTTGAATACCTGTCAAATGTGATTTTCACAAATTTAAATGCAATGTCAATAGTAGTCTTGTTCTTTTATTATTCCCTCTCATAGATGATAATGTATATTTTCGCTTATAATCTCTCACATTCAAACCTATAGGTCTTTGTGTGTGTGTGTGTGTGTTTTTTTTTACCTGCTTGGGGTGAAATGATTGAAAAGTTTGAAGTTTAGATGCAATGATAGGATATCTCAATTTACTTTTGGAGCAGATGTGAATGAAATATTTGAATTAAAACACGCAGGTGCAATCACCAAGATCATGCAGGTTTCTTTCCTTTCCATAGGATGATATATTCTTCTGGAGATTAGACGGTAACTTAAATAAATTTTATATTTTACTTTATCGCATTTACTTTTTCTATTTTCGACAACATTTTATCAGGTTTGACTAAAAAAAGAATTAAAGATATCAACTAATTGCCTCCAGCTACACCAAAGTTTTCAAACATATTAATGATGATAAATCATCGAGGAGAGTGTGTGTGTATTTTCACCTTTAATTTCACCAGCACAGTTATCAATTTCTAATGTCTACATATGTACACAATTATAAGAGTTTTATCCATACATGAAGAAGCATGAAAGAATTAACTTATCAATGAATAACTTTATCGGGGTGTGGCTAAATGCAGGATTTAGTAAATGATATTATTGATGCATGTTTACTCGAAAAATAAAAAAAATATATTTCCTACAATGCTTGGATTGCTGATAGGGAATTTAATTCACTGTCGTATTATACAATTCTTCTCTTGCGAATCAATTATTGCTATTTATGTATACAATTCGTTACCTGCTAGATATTTCGATATACTTGAGAAAATCCAACGAAAAATATAACATTTTTTATCCTGACCTCTCATCTTGGTTTCAGTCACTTCCCCACCGTCGTAATGTAGCTTTGTTGTGTAATTTATATAAATGCATCCATGGCAATTGTTTGAATGAACATTCGCTATTTACCAAGCCTTTAAGAATTTACGCGCAGTACAAGACAAGTGACAGGGTTTCATCAATTCCCATCTGAAGTGGCTAGAAGTATCCGCAAATTCTTTGCTAATAGGTTATCTCGCACTTTTCCCTTATAGAAAATTTGATTGTCAAAAATGAAAATACAATATCAGTCTTTATCTGCTTTTATAAATCATCTATTTCTCGAGTGCCTTTATGGAGTTTATTTGTTATTATTTCACACATAGTTAACTATTGAGACTAGATGGCTTTACACACAGTTTGTATATATATATATATATATATATATATATATATATATATATATGACTCAAAAAGAGCTGACGATTGACCCTTCCCCAAGGGTGAGTTAAGTTGGTGTTAACAGCGAAAATTTTACTGTTTTAATTTCGCCCGAGTAGAGAGGTATTATAAATTGTATTAACGTTTACAGACTTCCTGATGATTGCATTGAGGTGCATGAAACTATAGTAGGGTTCAGTAAATTTTGTGGTGATTATGTGTATTATTAAATATTACGTTAGAACATGTCCATACTACAAAAATTATATTTTGTTTCAACAGTGTAAGAACAATGTCTCATCAGGTAGATAATAATGATTCTTACCTCATTAACTACCTGATGAAACTTTGTTCTTTCAATGTCAACAAAAATGTAAAATTTTGTAGGTATATTGTATTTTTCACATGTTCTAACATAATAATTAATAATAAATATTCATTGCTTTAACCTTATATTGAGCACTATTATATATTTTTAAATATGCAAATATGTTCTTCATTCTTATTATTCACTTTATATATATATATATATATATATATATATAAGAAAGTGAGAGAGATTTGAGCGTGAGTACGGTCACATGTAGAAATGCATACGTATATATTTATATGAAAGCTCCAACACAGTTCAACCAATGCCATCTATGAAGTGGATGTGTTTCTTTAGTTTTTCCTTGGAAATACACATTGGGTAGAAGTGGCAACGTTTGACACTTCACTTATATTGCATATAAGTTTTTAGTTCACAATGTGTGACACTTTCTTTACAAAACCTCAAAATATCTGCAAGTAAATATGCGGTATAATGATTTTGAATCCGGTTGAGAATTTTATAATTTCAAAAAGATGATTTCTAGGTTCTCAATTAGCTGCTTTTCAAAGTATTTTTTCTGAATTAATCGAAAAAGAAAGCCTAAAGAGAACATTTGCATATTTTTTTAATCGTATCAACCCAAGCAAGGTGGTAACGCCACTGATGTGCAGGGGGCTACGTACTAGTGGAAAGATTGGAAAAGAGAAAGCCAGAAACCACATCCTAAACAGGGAACAAGAGATTAGCCTATTCACCTGTTCAATAGACGTGGGTGGAGTGTTAACCGGGCGATAGATATATCTATCTACTCCACTGCTATAAACATTTTAACCTCCGTTAGACCCATCCTAAAGACATTATTTTAGTTGTAAAAACTGTAATTGATTTATGTGTATATATAAAATGTTGTCTCCATACTCAAATCGATTTTTTATGTTTTATAACCCCTTTAAGGCCAAATTCAGTTAATCTTCTTTAACATCCAACTACCTTTCACTAGTACGGATAACCCACTTATAAACTCTAGTTTAAAGAAATTTAAAATGTTTTTTAAAAACTAATGAAAGACTAAATATTGGAAGTAGACGTCCTTTTTGCCAGTACGAATTTTTTTATCTTTTTATTGAACTGTTTATTTGAATCTTCAATGAAAATCTTTAGTCACATATACATTTGCTGTTTGAAACCCTATTTGCAGCTTTACGTCCCGTTCCTGCATACACTTTTTGACACACATTATTACAGTTCTTTTTCACCTAGATATTGGAATTTACATACCTCAATTATACATTCGGTCAAACACTTCGTTATCTTTGATATCAGTAACATTTATTTAACAGCATTAATTAAGGATCACATGCTCGTTTCCATTTCCGGTAGTGGTCCATTTTGTTTTGCTTGATTGTATTGCACCTTAATAATTATTGAATACTGAGTCTAATCTATAATGAAACATGCTCAAGAATTCAGTGGGGCCCAGAAAAGGAAGTTGAAATTACAGAGAGTAGCAAATGCTGTTGAAAAGACTCACAGGATAGATGACGTGACCATTTTCACTATTAATAAAGGAACATGACACTATTGAAAATATTGACAATATTCTTAGAACTTATTGAAATGTACCGTCACTAAATCAGAATAAAATTGTTTACAGAGTAACGAAAATAATGCTTCTGGGATACGAAGTGAAGCGACTTTTAGACTCTGAAAAGGTGAGACCTCTGCGAGAGCTCTCTCAGTTAGGCTATATGAAAGCTCAGAAGAAATATGTAAGAATATGTTCACTTACTAGAGCCGCTGGTTCCAAATCTATTCACTAAAAAATCAGAGCACTAAGTAATATCGTTATATTCTCATTATCAGTTAAATTAAAAGGTTTCAATATTTGAAAAGTGAATTAGCAAAAGCTGTAGTACACACTCTAGTCTAGGAAAACCACTTGAAATTGAAAGTAATGTTTTCTCCCTGAGCTTGGCTGCGACTCCAAACTAAGGTGTAGACGTGCTACATTTTGGTTCAGCACTCTAAACTCCTCTGAAAAAAGTCCTCCTTAGTAGAGGAAGAAGCTAATGCGACAATCGAGCCAATTCACTGATGAAGCCATTAACTGAAAGTTAAATATTTAATTTTTTTCACAGAGCATAATCTTCTATCTTACATTTTCGATAAGGAAGAATCTCCGAAGACTAAGAATGATAAATTAATCAGGGGCGAATTGAACTTTCAACTTACAAATATAGTAAGATATATCGAGCTGGCATCAAAAACGCATGCCCAGATGTATTATGTATAGTACATTGCGATTCTGTCAATCTTTAGAAATTTTATAATTTATATCTTTCTGAAATATCAAGAATGGTGCATTTTATCAGGTCAAGCAATTTGCCTTACTCAACCGAGGAAATAATGAGTTTGATGGAATAACTTAATCAGTGTGCCGTAGAAAAGCCAAGACTTGTACGTAAAAATGACAAATTAATTGAAGTCATTGAATATTTCGAAAGATTGATTAAAGCTTGCAAAGGGGCATCCTTAGAATTAATGAAGAGATATGTATTGACTATCATCAATGAATATAGTAGTTTCCTTTTCGCATTTGCGTGTAGGGATATATTCAAAACAACTCGATTGACTTGCATATTTTGTACACCAATGTATATAAACAGTATAGAGGACCTAGTTTATGTCAGTCTTTTAATTTTAGAAATGAACATATACTAGTAAATCTACTGCGCGAAACGTTCATGTGGAGTAACTGAAGAAAGAAATTGTAGACGACGATCAATTTTAATAAAATCTACTTCCGGAAGTCCTGCTAATTCGTGGGTGACGATAACTTATAAAGTGCCCGTAAGGAATTGCGTTCAGCTCAACAAGACCGAAGTGACTGTACGAAAAGTTTCACTGATTTAGGACGCGATTACGCTATTCTTATGTTACCAAATGAAAAGGAAAATGAACTTCTTTTATGTCATGTTGCTTCTGCAATAAAAGGAATGAAAATCTCCGCATATGAAGCAGTTACAATATTCTTAAAGAGCCCTCGATCAGATTCAGATGAAAATAACATAGCGAAATCTGAAGATACTATGCCAAAACAAGTGACTAGCGATTCAAATAAAAAAGCTTGAACTAGAATCCAATAACTTCCATAGCATCACAATATGAAAGCAGTTCCTGGCCACTCCTTAGTTGCCAGACTTGATAGATTTCAAAAGATTTTCCGAGGCAATGTTGAAAAATAATTTATTTTCTCTTTCTTTTGCTGTTCTATAGCTACTACCTTTAAAAGTGTGCGCGCGAACTGCATCATCTTGTTCTAACAGGGATAATCTTCACGGCTAGGACCCGTCATGCTATTTAAATAGTAGGACACCACCAGTGCTTCCCCAGTGTTTTACTGACGAAAAATCAACTCCAATAAAACATAAAACAGTCTCTCTTTGGGATTTTGTCGGTATTCTGCCCGATATCTTATGAATTATGAGGAAACCTGAACCGATCTACAAGCGAAATTACTTTTAAGGTAAACATATAATTTAGCCAAAAAATACTTCAATTTAGTATGAAAGTCATATGATCAGTCATTGCGCTCTTACCACTGGGCGGTTATGCCTTCCATAAGTGATACTATAAATCAGGCGATTTAAAATGCCTTATGAGTTTTTAAAATGCAATATTCCTTTCTGATATCCACTATCAAGCATTATTCGAATTTCAATAATACATAATTTGTCAAGAGCAACCTTGCTGATGATATCGCTGATTCACTAAATGTCAGAACAGAAAAGTTAGTCTGCTGACGCCTAACTACCTTAATATTTACAACTGCTAAACCATTTTAACAAGTCTGTGTGCTCGCTCGTGCACACAAATGCATAAAATTTATATATATATATATATATATATATATATATATATATATATATATATATATATATATATGAGAGGGAGAGAAAGAAAGAGTTAGAGATTATATATGACAACGTTTCATGAATCCAATGTCTATGTATTTACAAAATATTAGACGTGCATAAGATAAAATATTGTTTAGCATATGTGTCTAATTTAATTATTTCGCATTTACGAGTAAGTGCGTTTCAGAATCTTATTTCCTATAGATTTTCTTTTCAACAGAAAAATTGTCTTCCTGTTTTTTCCTGATAACGCTGATGACAGACAACCGTAGCTTTAAATAAAAAAAAGAAAATGTCGCAGCATCCTTGACAGTCGTCTTCTACTTCAGCAATGATAACTTAATACTTATTTGTTTTTATCAAATATTCACTGTTGTATACGGACTGTTGCAACTGATTGCTTTAGAGCTAATAATGATGCTATCAAATGTATTTTATGCTACTTCGAATGTTAAAATATATTCTTTATTTGATTAGCGTCGAAAATACTTAATGATCTGTTGTGTCATTGATGCATACTAAATACCCAAAAAAAAAGCTTAAACAGTCCGAACAATGTAAATAGTGTAAATAGTAAAAATACATCTCAGAATTATTTACAAATACTTTAATATTTTTATTTGATTTTTACGACTTAAAATTATGTTTTTTTTTTGTTTTTTTTTATAAGCGTTTCACCCCGAGCAAGGCATGTCACTGACACTACTGTGTAGGGGGCTACGTAGAGTGGAGAAAGGCTGATTAAATATAGGAAATAATAGAAGTTGGGTGATAGGCGGGTGAGGATACCGAGAATGAGGGTTGGGTAGATGAGAGTGTTGTGAGAATAGTTGGGAGTTAGTGTGATAGGAGGTGTCTATTGACCCTACATTTAAACACCTGGAGATTGTAACTGTCGGGAAAGCAGACTTGTGGAAGGGAGTTCCACAGGCGGGAAGCGCGAGAAAAGAAGCTGTTGGAGTAGAATTTACGGTTACATCTTATTTGTTTAACTGTAAAAGGGTGGGACCTAGTTGCTAATCTAGTATCTCGTGTAAATTCGTGCTTAGGCGGCACCAGTGATCTAAGCTCATCGGAGCAGAAGCCATGAAAGTACTTGTAGAAGAGGCACAGGGAAGCTACATCACGCCGGTGTGAGAGCGGCTGCAGCCGGTCTGCCAAGTCAGTATCAACCACGTTACAGACCCTCCTTTGTATTTTGTCAAGAAGCCCAAGGAGAGCAGCAGGGGCACCCGACCAGATATGGCAGCAATATTCAATACATGGGCGGATGGTAGATTTGTATATGTGCAGAATAGTTTCAGGTGGGAAAAATTTCCGGGCCCTGCACAGGGAGCCCACTTTCATAGCAGCAGATTTGGCAATGGATTCAATATAGTCATTCCATTTGAGGTCTGCCGAGAGTGTAAGGCCAAGGAGGCGTAGTATTTTACTCTCTGGGAGGCTAGCCTGTCCCATGCTAATGGGAGGTAGATGCAATTGTCTATGGTGGTTAGTTGATAACAGCTTTGTTTTGGAGGCATTGAAATTTACCAACCATTTCCTACCCCAGGTCACTACGGATTGGAGGTCCCTTTCAAGTGCGGCAGCGAGGTTCACTTTGTCGTCCAGACGTGGTTTCTGATCGATGCGGGAGTAGATTGTTGTGTCGTCGGCATACATGCCAACTTGGGATCTAATGGTGTCGGGGAGATCATTAATGTAGATCAGAAAGACCGTGGGACCTAGGATAGAACCTTGAGGGACGCCCGCGTTCGTCTGGTAGTTTTGGGAGGCATGCCCATTTAATATCACCTTTAATGTGCGGTTAGAGAGGAAGGACTGGATGAGGTCAAACAGATGTCCAGTTATCTCATAGCTCCGCAGTTTGCACAAGAGGCCAGCATGCCAGACCCTGTCGAATTCTTTGGAGATATCCAACGCTACGGTTCGGGCTTCACCATTCTTGTCGAGTGCCTGGTATATGTACTCGGTAATGGTCGTTAGCATATCAGCAGTAGACCTGGTGAAGCGAAACCCATACTGTTTGTCAGAGAGAAGCCCGTTGGTCATAAGGTGCTGAATCACCTCGGCGTAGATAATGGCTTCGAAAACTTTGCCAAAGATTGGAAGGAGACTAATAGGAGGGTAATTGGCGGGGTCTGAGGGTTTCGCCAGAATTCTTAAATATAGGTACTACGCAGGAGGACTTCCAACAGGCAGGAAAGCAGGAAGCAGATAGGCAGAGGTTATAGAGTTTAGAGAGGACAGAGGAGAGTTCTGGGGCACATTTCTTCAGTACTATGACTGGGATTCCGTCACCGCCGCTCGCTTTGTGTGGGTCAAGTTGCGCTATTATCTTGGCGACCAGCGAGGGTGAAATGTGGACGTTATTTAGTTGAGCCTTAGAAACCCAGAAAATATTTTGTAGTTTAACAATTCCTGAATGTAAAAAATTAGTGTTAGAAATCCTACTGATTAACCCATATTTATGAGGAGCAGAATTGGATTCATATCTTTCTCAAGGCTAACTGCGAGAGATTAATATAAGGAACAACCGGAAATTGCAACCAGGAACGCTGATTTTCAAATCCACGTTCAAATATCCACGTACATTTGAGTATACAGAACCTGATATTCCCATGCTCCCAGCCTTCTAAGGGACAGAACAGACTCGATGTTGCCTAACTTCGGTAATTTTGTAAAAACCGGTGTTCCAACGGGATATACCAATAATCTCACTTAGAAAATACATGATCTTCTTGTACGCGTCTGTTTGATAAATACTTATCACGTCAATCGTGAGACAACCTTATTCCAATTTTTAAAACTCATTAGTAGCTTCGCTTCTTAGAGCCTTGTACCAGAAGTTAACATAGAAAATAAGTATTGCATTGGCAAATTGATTCTTGAATCCTGGGTTGAACCTCTGACATTGTGAATACGGGGTTACAAACACATCTAAAAGTTGAAAAAATATAACTGTACTTGTTCGTTTCCTGCGTCAGACCAATCGGGCCTTTAACTATGTGGGAGCAGTAGGTTATTTGAAATGCATAATTCATGACGTGCCACATATGCGATAAATTTCTCTTGCGGCAATTTCCGTGATATGTAATTACTTAGAGAAAGTTTGTTACATAACCAATTAAGAAAACGTTGAAACATACAGATTAATAGCGTCATGCATGTCAATAATAATATAGGAATATGATCAACATTAGACGAAAATCGAAATGATTTAACGATGTCACAATATTGCTAATGATAATAGTAAGATTAAATGTTCTTTTATGAGAAAATATTTATCATTAATTCAATAAAAATCCGATATTGCTGTTTGGTTGTAGAATTTTTCTTTTAAAATTGTCTTCAATAAATTTGGTGTTTTTAGTTTAGTAGCTGTTATCATATTGACTAGCTATCATTTTAAGCAGTGTGGAATTTCACTCTCGTCTTGTCATTTTCTTTTCGGGTTACATATGATATATATTTTATCAGTTGCTTTTGTCGGAAGTTCTCACATTTTTATCTGTCATTTGATATATATTGTGTGACTCTTTAATGCCAATGTTCAAGGTTTGAAATAATATTAATTTTGTTCAGATCCACGAGCTTCACTCGATCAAAGTTGTGTTAATCATTAATTTCAGAAAGCGCCTGTATCCATAGAGAGTTTGGTTAATTATGAACAGTTTTCCTTTGATGCATATGTAAGTCTCGTTATAACAAGATATTTAAACACATGTTGACCTTTCAGGCTGATGTTTTCTTTTTGTAGCAATTTCCAGTGTTGAGCATGTCTGTCTCTTGCACACTATTCTAAGTTTAAGTTTTATTTCTATCATACTAACATTGTCAAATCTGATCCGTTTACAAATATTTTGAAGTTTTTAATATTTACTTATCCTACAACTTTAATTGTATTGGTGGATTCAGAATATATTCCATAACAGCTTTGATTACAATTCCATATCATAATGACTTGGTGGCTGTTTTAGATGTTGTTATTCTGTTCAACTTCATTCTTAGCAAAACGCTATGCCTCCTCAAACCTTATCAATTTTTATGGATTTTTGAAGAGGAATTGCCGAATAAATTAATGTGCTTTCTAAGAATAAAGAAAAACTTACTGAGCTTTTATTAATACACTTATAAGTAAATCCTCTATTTAAAGAATGAAGATAAAAGCTAAGTCATATGAATGCTACGATATACTATACTGAGAAAAAGTCGGACAATAAAATGACAAATTCGAGATAGCATTGAGTTGGTAGCCAACATTAAAGACATCAGAGAATAAATAAATACGAGAAAAGGGTTTGATCAACAAAATAACTGTATATATAATGATAACCTCATCAGTTGAAATAACTGTTCGGTTTCTTTTTTTAGGTTTGTACATAAACAAAATACTAAAAAATATTCACAAGAAAGTAATCAAACGATACTTAAATTAACATGTCAATATACACGTTTTCTAATTATATTGAACTATTTTTTATATAAATTAATCTAAACCTGCTTAACATTAAATAACGTCAAAATATTAATGAGGATTAAACCCAACATATGCAAGAATATTTAAGCATTACTATGGCATTTGTTAACGTCATGTTTTGATACAAGTGATGTCAGAGTTTATATTAATATTCAATTATTGATGATGTTGTGAGTATTAATATTATTGATATTGTTAGCACGTTAAAGCATACAAAGCGACATCCGGTTCAACATACAAATGGTTTAACTTGCTACTTGAACGACGGCACATACTAATTTCTAACTAGAAAAATATGTCAGGTACATAAGCAAGGTCTCAAAACCATAAGATAATGTTGTGCAGCCAATTGAGTTTTGTAAATTTTCTCTTTTACACCACGTTAAAATAAAGCAAAACAATTATATATTAAATAAAAAGACACATTACGTAAATTTGAACAATATGCCACTCTTCCGAATGAGAGCAGAAGTGTAAACCCAGAAGATTTAATATGAAAACAGAATATATATTGTTCGGTTGCAATTAACTTTGGACAGACATTAATTGTTTTCACGGCTATCGCATTTTGACCTATTTGTGATATGAGGAGAATGTTTATTAAGAGGAAACGGACTGTATAGGTATATAATATGAATTTAGTAAATATACAAAAAATATATATATAACGTAAGACAAGGATGTATCTTTTCAGCGGACTTATTCACACTTTACATCAAACAGACCCTGAAAGAATTGCATATCCTCTCGAAATTTTAGACAGAAAAAGTAAACGGCAGATATTTCTGCAGAAAGGAACAAAGAATGCGAAAAAAAGGATTAACTTAAATTGCAAATAGACAAAATATTTTTGATAGAAATATTAAGTTGTGACACCAAAAATCAAAGATACACTGAACTAGAGAACGATGTTTTCCAAAATCTATATAAAGCAGGATAATTTTCTTAGAAGTAAAAGAGTATTTAATTTCCAAAAGATGAAGTTAATTTGATTGATATGCAAAGTCATTGTCTCCTCTATGACATTGTCCATTTGACAATTTCTAAAAGATGACGTTAATTTGATTGATATGTGTTTTTATAACTCTAATTTAAAGACCAAACATTTCTAATTAAAAAACGGTATACAAGTATTTCGAGAAATTACGAAAATAAAGATCATGATAAAGATCATGAAAAGTATTTATGGAGATCTATTTTCGACAACCTTTTAAAGAGAAACCCGACCTGATTTGTTGATTTCAAATCTCCTTCATTCAAAATAATTGAATTAGAAGTCATAAAATACTTAAGTGAATTTAATTTTTCTGTGAAGAAGAAATTTCGTTCAACTTGCGATTTTATTTTAATGATGATGTTATTACATCCACGAGTTACTTAAAACTTTTGCTATATTTAAAGATGTAGTATATCCAATTCTGAATAAGCGATATTACCTTCAGAACAAATCACATATATAATGTCCACGTGCACAAAAAATTCAATATTATTATTTAAAAAAGATATATGATTGCATGCGATTTTAATATACTTTTCATATTATAAATGCATTCCTAATTTATAGTAGTTCAAAGGAAATGCACAGTACTTAAGACAATATATATCTAGTCAGTTATTTTATAAGACATCTCAACTAGAAAGATCAGTGTTTTATATTTTTAGGAAATTTAAATATTTTCATTTAAATTATTAATCAGAATTTAACACCCTTTGAAAACCTGGAATAGAGATAAATATGTTGTCACCAGATTAGTTAAGACTGAATAGTGATTTCGATCCTCACTAGATGCTTTATATTTTCGGCTTTAATCTGCATCTATAGTACGTTTCAAGAAATCCAGCTTAATATTTGGCGATCTTCTTTTTCCCTATTATAAAACAATCAACAAGGAAAGTAATTTTACCAGTTTCCAGTCAAAATATACATTGAATTTAACTTAAGATTAAAAATGTTTGAATACTGCACTGTATAATTGTTCATTCTTTCTTTAGAATGAGAGATTATAAGGAATTTATCTTTATTATATAGTGTCTTTCCTTATTCTTGTCTTTCTTTGTGCAGATGCGAAAACCAAAAGCATTGAGGTTGGCGGATATTTGAATCAATACTTATCAGCACTTGACAGGATGCGCAGATAATTTAAGCTACTGATTAGAGGATTAAGTGTTTAGGTAGTAAAAAGGAAAAGATCTGACATGTCTGAGCGAATGTATGTGTGTGTATATATATATATATATATATATATATATGTGTGTGTGTGTGTGTGTGTGTGTGTCTGTGTGTGTGCATGCGTGTGTGCATGCATGTGTGTGTGTTCGTGCATGTGTATGAGAGACAAAAGTATTTAGACATTTAGATTCGCTCACTCCTATGTGTCCGAATAAATATTTTTTTAATTTTTTTTATAATCGTTTCACCCCGAGCAAGTCATTTCACTTCCACTATTGCGCAGGGGCTTACATATGGGGGAAAGTGGTGAGAAAGGATGCTTAGATAGAGGAAATGTCAGAAGGAGGGTGATAGACGGGTAAGGATACCGAGAATGACGGTTCGGTAGATGGTGAGAGTTTTCGGAGAATAGATCCAAGTGAGTGTGATAGGAGGTATCTATTGACCTTACATTTAAACTCCTGGAGATTGTAGCTGTCGGGAAAGCAGACATGTGGAAGAAAACTCGACAGGCGAGAAGAGAGAGAAAAGAAAGTGTTGGAGTAGAAATTACGGTTGCATCTTATCTGTTTCTCTGTGAAACGGTGGGAACTAGTTGATTATATAGTATCTCGTGTAAATTCGTACCTAACCGGCACCAATGATCTAAGATCATCGGAGCAGAAGCCGTGAAAATATTTATAGAATCTATTCTGCACAAATACAAATCTACCATCCACCCGTGTATTGAATATTGCTGCCATATCTGGTCGGGTGACCCTGCTGCTCTCCTTGGGCTTCTTGACAAAATACAAAGGAGGATCTGTAACGTGGTTGACACTGACTTGGCAGACCGGCTGCAGCCGCTCTCACACCGGCGTGATGTGGCTTCCCTGTGCCTCTTCTACAAGTACTTTCATGGCTTCTGCTCCGATGACCTTAGATCACTGGTGCCGCCTAAGCACGAATTTACACGAGATACTAGATTAGCAACTAGGTCCCACCCTTTTACAGTTAAACAAATAAGATGTAACCGTAAATTCTACTCCAACAGCTTCTTTTCTCGCGCTTCCCACCTGTGGAACTCCCTTCCACAAGTCTGCTTTCCCGACAGTTACAATCTCCAGGTGTTTAAATGTAGGGTCAATAGACACCTCCTATCACACTAACTCCCAACTATTCTCACAACACTCTCATCTACCCAACCCTCATTCTCGGTATCCTTACCCGCCTATCACCCACCCTCTGTCATTTCCTATATTTAATCAGCCTTTCTCCACTCTACCTAGCCCCCTGCACAGTAGTGGCAGTGACATGCCTTGCTCGGGGTGAAACGCTTAAAAAAAAATATATATATATATATAATGTGTGTGTGTGTGTGTGTGTGGGTGAAAGACAGAGAGATAGAAGCTGCGAACATCTTGTTTTTTTAATCTATTAATTTTACATAATATTATTTGTGTCGGTACTCGTGTTTCGATGACATTATTTACTCTTCTGTTTGACAAAGACAAACGTACCAGGATATGTAAAGTCAAAAATCTGTCCGCCTGAAGGGAGTCAACTTTGAACTCGAAACACGCGTAGCGACAAAAATAAACTTATGGACACTTAATATATTAAACACAAGATAAATAATATTAATAATAACACTAAATCTAGATGTTAAACAAAACGGTCAAAATTTCTAACACTTTTTCATCAACGAAAATTTCTCCTGTTGAAACTATTTCCGTTTTCTTTCTCTCTCTCTGTCTCTGTCTCTGTCTCTCTCTCTCTCTATATATATATATATATATATATATATGTGTGTGTGTGTGTGTGTGTGTGTGTGTGTGTGTGTGTGAGAGAGAGAGAGAGAGAGGGAGAGAAAAACTGTGAGGTGTTTGTGTCGAATGTTCTGTGGATGGCTACCTCGTTTTCAGCCAGGTGACTAGGATTTAAAATATGATTTGTCAGGGAGGTTTTTACTTGATAATATCGGATCATCGAGAGGATCCTAGTTTACAGCAGCTTTGGAACGTGCTTGTAAACAAGATAACTTTACACAACCTTTTGAGAGAAACCGAGGAGACATATTTTCAAGTCGTTAATGAAATTATCAAGGAATTACACACCATCATCATCGTTGGTTTTGAAGCTAGAGGCATTGGGTTCTCACTTCACGAAATATGAGCTCTCAAGAATTTTACAGTAAAAACCACATTCGACACTGGCCATTAAATAAACACATCTGTGCAAGAAAAGCGTTTGCAAAAAAAGACAGTGATATCACAGAAAATTTGTGTGTTTATATATATAAATATCACACGCAAACTCGTATATATTCATAAAAATATGTACAAAAGACTGCAGAAACTTTTATTTGTCTTCACTAATAGAAATTCATTATACCTCTTATTTTGTTTCTTAATCATATAATAGACGTAATAATGCTCCCACTTACACACTCAGAATATATATATATATATATATATATATATATATATATATATATATATATATATATATTCGTCACCGTGTTTGGATTCGAGAATAATACGACATTTGTCTCCTAAAATATTTCATCTGTCTGTTAGCAGTGTCCAACTAGTTAATACATCCGGGTCGTCCGTTGCTCAACATGTAATAAATAACAGGAATTGTGTTTTTGTACTGAGTGTGAATCATTTTTCTATTTTATCATGGTCCCACTCTTTACACCATTTAAATGATCTAGATTCATTATACATCAAATCCCGCGATCCTTTCCGCTGAGGAGTTGCTTGATTATTTGAATGCTATAGGACTCTTGTTTTCTTTGTATTTTTCGCTTCCCCCATTAATGATTTTTTTATGTTACATATCTCTTATTCCCTGAAATAAAAATGATAAAGTTTAGACGAAGCCGCTTTTTTAAAAGTTTTATAAAAATGCCATTTAAGCTACTCTTATTCTTGGGTGTTATAAAATTATGTACAGGAAAGAATATATATATATATATATATATATATATATATATATATATATATATATATATATATATATATATATAGCTAACTTATGTATTCGTTAACATATTGAAATCATTTCTAAAATATATAGTATATAATTAATTTGACTCAATTATTGGTTTCGAAGCCTACTACAGATGGCGCTCTTGTCTTAAATTCCTTATATTACTTTTCTGTGCGGACATCTAATTTGTTACATTCACACAAGAACCCTATACTTTCATCCATTTCCATGTAAGCTGCACTTGGAAAATTACCATAACATGACATTTGTTTTTTATTTTGATATCAGAACATTGACAATCACGTTCTTAGTAAAAATAAACAATCATCAGTCAAGAAAATCGAAACTTTTTAGCTATTAATTTGCTGTATATAATAAAAAAATAATAACAAACATTATATATATATATATATATATATATACATATAATGTTTGTTATTATTTTTTATTATTACACACACACACACACATATATATATATATATATATATATATATATATGTAAACTTATCAATATATTTGTTTCAATAAACCCTCCGAGTAAATATGCAGAAGGAAAAACAGGTTGTATAAAAATAAAGAGCTAAGTACGTGAACATCTGTCAAAGTACGTAACCAAAAAAAAAAAAAAACTGAAACGAGTAATCTATAACGAAAAGCGCTCAATAAGTAAGCAGAGCAGAAAAAGTAAAAGAAAAGTAATTAAAAGTAAAAGTTACTTTTACTATTATACCATTAATATATATATATATATATATATATATATATATATTCTCTCCTGTCACGCTTAGGAGGGTGGTAACTTATCAGGAAACAGCTAATAATCCTTGTATATTTTCCGTCATTTTTTGACGGCAGGGGTACACTAGTTTAGATTATTCAATAATACATATAGTGTCAACAATTCTGTTCCCAATAATGTCTTAGACAAATCTATTGCGCCGTAATCAAAATGCCTAAGATATGAAACTGCCGAGATATTAATTTTAGCATCTATATTTCTTTATATTACTAATTTCATTGATTACATTTTTGGAGTCGAAGTAAGAGACTTGTATATGTGAGTCTATGTTTTGTAAAAGCTTGCTACCAATTGTAATCTGTCCATATTTTATTCTTATCAGCTTTCATTCTCCCTATTTTACAGATCTATTCATTTTATTTTTATCTATTTCTTGGCTGTTTTACTTTCGCTTTCCAGCACTTGATTCGATTCGACGACCTTTTAACTGATTGCTTGTGAATCTCTATGCTTTTATTGGAGAAAGGTGAACACTATGAGATAAAGGATTACTTTTCGCCGTGTAAAAGAACACTAACCTCCTTTTAAGTCAGGTTATTCAGTGGCAGCTACTTTAGAGATAGCGCAGGTAAAAGAGGAACGAAAAAAAATATATAAATAAAAATCATGTTAAGTGTTACGATGTAGCACTTTTCATTCTAAAAATGTTCAGCGTCAGTATCCTGTACCGATACAAATGCTTGCTTACACACACAAAGAATATCTGCATCCACTTACGTCCGGGTACAGAGATGAATCAGCTTGCCTGGAGATAACATACAAACAACTATTTACACGTCTGTATTCAGGATAACTTGAGTACTAACGTACCTTCGAAAGGATGTATGCACGGCAGTAAGTGTCAGTTTCTCAATAATAATTATTATTGCGTACATGTGTTTGAGTTGCTATCCCGTTTTGTGTTTCTTAAATCGTGCAATTAATAACAGCGGCTTAAATCGAGAACTTCTTTTTAAGAAGTTACCTCCCGACGGTAGTGGAACCTTTTTTTCATTTTCCTCAGCAAAATTAATAGTTTACCAGTTTGACGAGAGAAACCCATTTTGACAAAGCAAAATACAACTACCTATTCAGAGATACCAACTCAAATACAGTGAGTTAAGTGCCATAAGTGAGACACGCTTTGGGCGATCATGTCTCGAAAAAGACATGACTGACTGGGCAGAAGATTGTCTTGCAGTAGGTTGCCATTTCTTTTGCGGTAGACTGGTTGCCATCCAAGGCTATAGAAATTAATCTGTCCTAGAATTGGGGGGAAGAATTAGATTAATACCTTTCCCAATGTTATTTGTGCGGAAGTGAATGTAAGGAATTCAAGTGGAATTCGAAATCGGCATCCCGGCTTGTCGTTCCGAGTCGATATCCACTGCACTACAAGGCATATCCTCAAATGCGATAGGTGTCCTTTAAATGACGTTTAGAGTACGAAACAGAGCAGATATGTATAATTCGAGAATCAGAACAACTCTGTTTTCAAAAGCACTATTTGAGCTTTAAATGTTCAGATGCTCATCCGTAGACTAGCGACTATGGCATCAAATTGAAGATGGCACTGAGAAAAGCAAACTCAAATCCTGCCGGAAGACGCATATTTTTATAACATAGTTCCTTGAATATTAAAGGCGGTAGAGCTGTATTATATCCGTTTAAGAGTCTGTGTTTATGTTTATATATATATATATATATATATATATATATATATATATATATATATATATGTGTGTGTGTGTGTGTTCTATATATAAGGAAATGGATTATATCGAACATTTGATGAAGCGTTATATTTAATAGATACTCAAATTCAAATAGTCGGTGTTTTTATTGTTAAACAGAAGATTAATTTCTTTAAATCTATCGATCTGAATATACGAAAAACATTATAAAAATATGCGTCTGACGTCTTTACGTTAGAGTACGAAACAGAGCATATATGTATAATTCGAGAATCAGAACAACTCTGTTTTCAAAAGCATTATTTGAGCATTGAATGATCAGGTGGTCCTCCGTAGACTAGAGACTATGGCATCAAATGGAAGATTACCCAGAGAAACGCAGATTCGAATCCTGCCGGAAGACGCATATTTTTCGAACATGGATCCTTTATTATTGAAGGTGGTAGACGTAAAGTCTCTCTATTATAATAAAAACCGATATATATATATATATATATATATATATATATATATATATATATATATATATATATATATCCTGTAACATTTGTGAAGACAGAGACAATAAATAATTAAACCGGATTTTCCTAAAAGAATAAGATAAATTTAGACATGATTAAGGATGCGACCTGGTGTGTATATCATTTAAAGTTTTTATAGCATCATTGCGAAGGAAGGAGACTACGTTGAGGCTGACATATAGTATGTGCTCGTAGCTTTCTCCATTGCCGTTATACCTTCTGAGCATTTCATATAAAAGACAATTTAAAATGCACTTTGCTAAACAACCATTCTATAAAATTAATTCCAACGTATCTCGTTTTCTCTTTAGTTTTTCACAAATTATTTGAGATAGAAAACTAATAAACATATAATATCTTTCAGATGAGTTATGCCTTTCGTGCTACGTTTGGTTTTGCTGAAATTTTACAAGACACTTTAGATATCTTTATAATATTTGAAAGCCCTAGCCGAACAATGAATCTTGAGTGAAGTAAAATATTAATGCACTCTTTTTTGCCAGTGCTCCATGCAAAAATATTTTATCACCTAATTATCAACAATTCGTCAGATTTACAAATCGAAAGCGCAGTTTCAAAAAAGCAAACGTTAAATGCATTTAATCATCATATATATTGAGTTCAGTAAGGCAACGTGTGTTGCAGTGCAGTGAATATAGACTCGGAACGACAAATCGGGGTGCTGCTTTCGAATTCCAGTTGAATTGCTTGCATTCACTTACGCACAAATACCCTTGGGAAAGGTATTAATCTGTCTCTTCCCTGCAGTTATGTGTTAAATAATAGGACAGTCTGGGTTCTATAGTCTGGTTGGCAACCAATCTACCGTTGAAGAGACATGATCGCCCAAGCGTGTTTCACGTATGGCGTTTAACTGACTGACTGATAGTAACTGTTTGCATTTATATTCTGTCCAGGTAATTGCAATATATCAGAAAGTATTTACTTTTAATTCCTGAGAGGAATTATTAATGTTAATTTCGTTTAGTTGAATATATTAAAATATATTCAGAAAATGCAGAGTGGAATTCATGTGTTATTTTTTGTATATTTGCAAAGAATACATTTTTAATTCCAAGTAACTTTTGAGGGATTCATTTTTGGAGATGAAAGTGATGAACGAACGGTTAACGAGGATTTTTTTTCGCCAATAACAATCACGCAATTCCCATACCGTAAAACATATACTCCTATTTTAATAACTGTCCTTGCTCTAAAAAACGATTTTTATACACATTTCCATCAATCTTATCACATCGTTCTAAACTAAACAATATTGTATTGGTCATTGATAATATGTGATTTTCAACGTATGTAATGAAAAAAATATCAGAATTGAAATTTGCAGCCTGACAGTAAAGAATCAAAAAGGATTGTATTCGGTAACTGAAATAACATAATTTAAGGATAACCAACAACAACTAAATAACTTGAATATGTAATCATATGTGTAAATAATAGCATAGGGTTCGGTTCGAGATTATTAGCACCTGAAGAATATCGGAACATACAACGTCCAAACGCCGTAAACATGGCAGTAAAGATGAGGACAATAGTTCGAATAAGGTAAATAGTATTAAAAAATAAAAATAAAAATACAAAAGCATCATTGTATAAATTTATGAAACTATCTGAATCTGATATGATGCTTATTCACATATTTCTACACTATTTCCCTTATATATAAACATTCTTTTTATCCTGAGTATTTTTTAGTTCAGAAATGTTTCGTTAATTTAATTCATAAAAGTACGTTGGAAACTGAAAATGTAATGTTTTCTTTTTTCAATGTATAAACCATATTCCATGCATTCACTTTTGGGCAAATACCCTTGGGAAAGGTATTAATCCATCTCTTCCATTCAGTTATACGTCACATAACAGGATAAATTGGGTGCTTTAACCTTGGCTGGTAACCAGTCTACCGCAGAAAGTAATGGCAACTGTGAGATAATCTTCTGGCCACTCAGTCATGTTTCTTTCAAGACATGATCGCTCAAGCATTTATCACGTATGGCACTTAACTGATAACTTATATACTGCGTATTATCAGTGATCATTAAATAATAAAAGCGAGAAGGGAAAATCCTGGCAATAATTTACGTTTTCAGATTACATGAGAAAAAATAAAAACTAATGATATTATCGAAATGCATTTAAATATAAAATAACGAATTGTCACTAACACAGAATTAACAATCGCATTTAAAAAAGATCTACATTATTATATGCATATGATTTTAAATCCATTCTTTCTGTCCACATTCTTCAAATATAGAAATTGACAGAACGTCGATAATCTGCGCATTTTCTCACATCTCTAAAAACACATGAGGAGTGTTGAGTTTATTTATACGCCTCACGAGAAGACTACTTCAAGAGAAGCTTAAATTTAATGTGGAATTTACAGTATTCTTTGTGCAAAAGGAACAATGAAGTAAAAGGTAATGTTAAGGTATAATTATTTTTGACCGCAGCATAAGCCTTGTGACTGACAACGTTCTCTTTTGTCAACATGCAAGTTTCCTGATGGAAAAATCCGCTTTTCGGGTCGATAAGAGAATCCCAAGTTAGTCAGATTACAAATGAAAGGATTGTTTTCGACAGCGCAATAGGAATCACAAGAACTGCCACACTAGAAATATTTTGAAGATTGCTTTACATTTATTACATTTTTGGATTAAAAAAAATATAACAATGAGGAAGAATTTTTAAAATCGATTTTTTTCCTTTTTTTTCAAACGTGAATCCTATGAGGGATTTTGAATAAGTTCATCCGTGTTCGCTTCTACATGGGAATAGATGTGTGTGTGTGTGTGTGTGTGTGTGTGTGTGTGTGTGTGTGACGGATATAGGTAAAAATAAACCCGTTCAGAAATTTCAATGTTGTCCAACATATCCAAAAGTTTTCTAAGATAAATGTTTACTACAGGTTTCGAGCAAGTGAATACAGACTGTCTTGACAACGATAACACCTCTTTGAAAAGTGTGGTCTAGCACTACAGAGCTACAAACAAATAACATCCCCAAATAACAGAAGTTACATCAGTTGACTACTAACAGCTGCAAAACAACTCTAACATCCATATAAGGTTACTCAAACAAAACATAATGTTTTAGTAAAAGTGTTTACATTAAATAATAAAATATACAATATAAATAAATATATATTAAAATAAAATATTAGGTTTGAAAATCCAAGCAATATTGGAAATAGCGATACAGGTACTGAACTTGAAGAACATTATGAACTTGACTTGATAAAATTCCCTGAAATGTGCATTGGCTTTTCGGTCAATGAACGGAAAATAGCTTATATTAATAAATTAATCTAGAGCAGAATATATATAAAGGGAAGTCACATCAGAAATGTTCTCTTGGCACCCCACGAACGAAATAAAATATTTGCTCTTGTACACATATTTATCTGTAACATATGACTCTAAAAAAAAAATGACGGCATATATATATATATATATATATATATATATATATATATATATATAATTCCAAGTGAAGAGCACTCAAGTTTTTTTCTCTATATTTTGAGTGCTCTGGCATTTATTTTATTATAAACAGTGCTCAATATAATGAGTATTATAGAGCTTAATATAATATAATATAATATAATTATATATATATATATATATATATATATATATATATATATATATATATATATATATACCTACTATTGGGTATCTTACATTAAGACACTAATAAATCCAAACACCTGAGCGTAACAAGAGAAAAATATAACATACACACAATCAAAAAATACACAATGACCATTTTTATAGTTGAGTATAATCATTGCAGAAATAAAAGAAGGGATCTGTTAAATGTCAAACACGCAGCAAGAGATTACATAACTTATTGTAAAGGGAATAATCTTAGTCGACGCTGCCTCCTTATTCGCTATCTCTTCAGGTGCGTAACAGGAGGGAAATTATATATATATATATATATATATATATATATATATATATATATTATAGTCATGCGCAGACAGATCCGTTTCGCTGTATTACAGCTCATCATTACGGCTTAGATTCCGTTCGCTTCCTAACCCAGGATTGAAACCCGGCCGAATCGGCGTCAGGCAGAAGTAGGTAGGCTTTTTAGCGCCTATATACATGTGTGTATGTGTATATATATATATATATATATATATATATATATATATATATGTATATATATATATATATAAATTAGATACCTATCAGTCTTTATTATAGTAAAGAGGATTATAAAAACCCAGCTCTTAAAAACGAAATGAAATATATTGAAAGTGGTTAAATAACTACCATTGATATAATGCAAATATGGTCTGTATTTAAACTTGAAAGGTCTCCCAAAACAAAGAAAAAAAATATATCAAGAAATCAGTGCCTGCTATTTTTTTCTCAAATGTATAACTTGCAAGATTATATAACCAGTACAAACAAGCTGCTATTGATTATGCCACAAAGAGAAACGGTACCAATAATACGTCATCCAGATGAAAAAAATATGTGAAAAGAGAAGAAATTAAAAAATTACAAAGAAAATAAGGAACATCTTCCAAAGAGCTAAAAGAATAGAAAGAAAGCAGAAAAAAGAAAGAGAAAACAAAGGCAGCTGAAGTTCTCAATGTCTGTAGAAATTATACCAAGACAAATCATCACCATTCAAAAGTCAAGCATCTAATATTGACTAAAATCCAAAGCCTTATACCGAGTATCCATTTCGGTGACTGGAAAATTGCAAAAGAAAAAGATATCGCTTCTTTTTACCTGATGGCTGTTGAGCGTTAACTTCAGCTATTCATTGTTTATCCCTAGCAGGAAGAATTTCTAATAATGACAAATTATCTTCATGTGCTGTGTCCTTTCAGGACGTAGGCGATCATGGTCTTCCACTTGACACTGTCTCTCATCGCTCTGAAAATTTTCGTCTTTGTATCTCTTCCAAACCGTACTCTGCTATCCATTTGCTCAGGCCTATCATCTGACTTT
Source organism: Ascarosepion bandense (assembly GCA_037127315.1). Lineage (NCBI taxonomy): Eukaryota > Metazoa > Mollusca > Cephalopoda > Sepiida > Sepiidae > Ascarosepion > Ascarosepion bandense. Next base: position 14,658,802 of record JBBBDQ010000190.1, read on the forward strand.
CCCCTGCTTCTCTTTCCTTCTATCTGTCGTTTATGTACTAAATTCTCCAGGTTATCCTACCTCATTACATATTCTAGAAACCTCATCTGTCTCTTCCTTATGTTAAGTATGAATTTCCTTCTAGTTTCCTTCATCTCCAACACATCTTTTTTAGTCTCATGCACAGTCGATGTTTTAAATTCTCCAGATTATCCTACCTCATTTCATATCCTAGAAACCTCATCTGTCTTTTCCTTATGTTAAGTAAGAATTTTCTTCTGGTTTCCTTCATCTCCAACACATCTTCATTAGTCACATGCACAGTCTATGTTATCCTCAGCATAATTGTGCAAAACCACAATTTTGCTGCATCAAGCCTCTCCATCATATATATATATATATATATATATATATATATATATATATATATATATATATATATATCACCCATCATATATATATAGATCGTCCAAAATTCACTTCTTTACAGAAGGACAGACATCACATAACAACTCAACACTCTATTATTAGTTTTCAACGAGATTTTTCTTTCTTATACTACTTTGGTAAGCTTTTGAAATGCGTCCTTGGTCATGTTAATGCGTCTTTGGGTGTTGATATCGCACATTCTATCCTTTCTCAAGAGGCTTCCCATGTATTTCCAGACCTAAACCCGAAATTTTGAATCAGTTTGTGAACGGATGAAAATCTTTCATTATAACTTCACATACATACATACATGTGTGTGTGTGTGTGTGTGTGTGTGTGTGTGTGTGTGTGTGTGTGTGTGAAGACTTTCATCTGTGCAAACGTGTGTGTAGTTTTTTTGTGTAGGTCATCATAAAGGAAGCAGGGAAATTACATCAAAATCAGGAAATTAAAGAATATAGTCAATGGATATTTCCTGGTCTGTATAGTTATTTGCAACCACATTAAGCAAGATAAATAGTTATGATGCAGTGATTGTGAAAGAAAATGTCTATGATTTGTAAAATATAATAAAGTAGAACAAATATTGGTATTAACATCGATTCAGATATTCTGGCTTTCATCCAATAATGATCCTTTTGACAGAAATTTATACACAGTTTATCTCAATAAAGTACATACAATAATTCACTCTAAAAATGCCATCTTAATTTATTGAATTCATCTTATTAGTTATTTATTTTCAAGGTCAGTTAGATGTTTGTTAATATAGAAACATTATTGAAATATAAGATTTTCATTTAGTAATTGGTTAATTATTGGTATACACATGTGCGTAAACGTCATTGTTTTTTCATATTCTTAATTTACTTTGAACATCATAGGATCATTCCTGAATATAAATCAAGTTATCGATTTTTCGTGAGTATATACAGTGATGTGATTGCTTTTCAAATGTAGGCATCATTCTCAAAATTCCACAGTTTATAGTAATGGCATTTAGCAAATAACTATCAGTCGCACTAACGAAAACAAAATAGGTAAGTCAACAAGTGTCCTCACACGAGCTTATAAAATAGCGTATTTGTGCGTAAGTGAATGAAACGAATTCCACTGAAATTCGATCTCAGCTCTGTTGGTTTCTCCTTCTGAGCCTATATCCATTACACCACAATGCACACCTCCAGCAAAGACATCAGCTTAGTATTTGAGTAGAAAAATCCAGACTTTCCACTCAAATAAAAGTGTCCATAAAAAATAATATTAATCAAATAAAATATATCGGCTAATGCCAGTTTCGTAAATTTCCGTAATCTATCTATCTATCTATCTATATACATATATATATATATATATATATATATATATATATATATATATATATATAATGATATAAATATTATGTAAATAATTTTATTAAAACATGTATTGTTTGGATATATATTTTCTTGATCTTTTTTATAAACATTGATGGTATCATCATTGTTTGATCAATGTGTATGACACTGTCTTTTCCACAGACGATTAAAAGAGGAAAACATATTTTGCAAAAGAACAAAATAGTAAAACGTCTAAATCCAAAAAAAGAGAAGATAAAAATATGATGTCATATGCTAACTTTATTCTTTAAATATAGTGTATTACAGAGGAAAAATATAGAGAAACAGAGATACAAATAAGCTAAATTTACACAAGAATATTTAAACTCAATATGCGATAGTGTGTGTGTGTTTATGTGTGTGTGTGAGAGAGAGAGAGAAAGAGAGAGAGAGAGAGAGATATGCAGCGCTGTACAATTTTGCAAACAAGAAATATAATTTGAAGATATGAGGGTTAAACAATTCTTAATTTTAGAACTGAAAATTCAAACTACCCAAACGTTATTTGATTATAGTAGGGAAGGCGTATGTAGCAAGGACAACATTGTACTGTGTGACAGGATGTTTCTAAAAAGTTAGAAATAGGCGTTTCTTTTAACAGTTGCCAAACATGGCTAGAAAGGTCAGTCTAACCTGTTTTTTTAACCGGAATAGATGAATAAACTTCTGACAGGAGCATTTCTCTTAAAGCATGTGTATCGAACAACTATGATTTCTCTTTCTTTACACCACTCGCACATACAAATGATATATATTCAATTTTGGCTGATATCTTCAATACTTATGCGCTATCGTTTTTAGTGAATATTCATATATGAAACAGATTTTCCATATTTTATTTTTATTATTAAGCATTCTGTATTGCTTATGTCAGCCGTCTCCGAATACGCAGACCAATAAATCTAATACTCATTTTAAAGTAAATATACAGTTTTGCGCCTGTTTAAAATATATATTTTGACTAACAATAACATTTGACGCATATATATTCCAATAAAAATCACAGACAACGTATTATGTTTGTTGTTTTTAATGTATTTTTTCCTGTGATTTTATGATTTTACTTTTCTTTTCAGGATATGAATTAATTACATAATAATTGTTAGAATGCTGTTTTTCCGAAAGCTTTCGGCTATATTTATAGCCATTTTCATGATTAATTTTAATTTACGTATAACTGAATATATGAATTTATATTTATATTTGTAAATTAGTGTGTCTTTTTTATGATCCATAACTATGAACGTAGTAAGCACGTTGTAAACGCGTTCGCAATTGATATTAAATTTTGTGTTGTTATTTTTTATTAAATGTTTCATTATATTCAGCCTTTATTTCTTTTTTTTTGTGTGTATGGCTGATGCTATAAGTGTGTTGTCAACAAGTATGTTACTGACCGAATACACTGGGTCACCGTGTGTGTTTAAATTATATTGAATTGGGCTCTGGTCTGAGAGATGCAACGTGAGACTTCATATCAAATTCATAGTCGTGTTGATGATATAGTAATTTACAAAGTTGAGTGAACCAAGAACAGTTTTTCAACGACATATATTTCGTAATATTGTTTCACTCTAGTTTAGGTCTTGGATTTGAAATCCTATCCGTAACATAAATGATTACAATTACATAAATGATTTACAATAATCCACATGCATAAAAGGCTGAAAATAACGAGAGCATAATTAATATAAAAGAAAACCGCAACACTCAATATCAACTACGAACACAATAAAAACGTGATTATCGAGTTCGGAACATAAAAATTACACACGTTTTACAAACATGCATAACTCTAGAGATATTTAGTAACACGTAAAATAAAATCCATTTACGACAAAAATTAAAAATACTGAGTACACAAGAATACCGAAGCATTCAAACAATTTTCATATATGTCCAGAAAGGAAAAAAAAATCAAATGAAAAATTAAATAAAAATAACCATAATATCTTGTCTCTTTTTTAATGAAAACTGCATAAAAGAATATTGCTGCCCTTATATATATATATATATATATATATATATATATATATATATATATATATATATATATTAATCAAACACTTTAACTAAACACTCTCCAAAATTCCAACTGTCAGAGACACATTCCCTATCACTAACCCCCACCAACACCTCTAACTAAACTGGCCAAATATAAAGAAAGAGGTTTTCCATTACCTTACATAAAACCTGATGACACATTGAAGATTCAATGTCGAAACAAACGTGCATTTGTCGTAGATTTATATAGAAAAATTACGTACATTTTCTAAAATATAATTTATAATAAATATTCACAACTCTATATATTATATATCGAGCACTCATTTAAATTAATATTTTGAACGTTGTAAGAATTCTTTCTTCGTTCTGCATTCACAGGGATATATATATATATATATATATATATATATATATATATATATATATATATATATATTGTGCGCGCTCGCTTACACACACACCATACAAACGTTATGTATTTTCTCATGGTTTCTAATTAGCTTCATCTTCATATTTTTATATCTACTCTTAAGGACCTGCGTTTTCTTGGCTATACACAGCATCGTATTCCTTGCTATTATAAACAATTCTTTACCATCCATCTTTTCTCCCCTCTGATACCAATTACCGCACACTCATTTCGTAAAATGTATGCCATGATATTAAACACAACGTGGCATCAGTATCTTCTCCGAGAGTTAATTTATCAACTTCCTTTCTCCGTCATGCATCCCAGAAATTTCAGCAGTCCCTTTTTTAATTATATTTGTCGATGTATTTCCATTTTCTTTAACTTTTTCTATCACACATATGTTGTGCACAGGCAGAATCAAATTTTATCATATATAATGAAAATTTTAAGAATTTACTATCATAGAGAAGTGCTATAAAAATGTTCGATTCTAGAATAGTGTTAGTGTTTCCTCATGTTTCTTGTTTTCTGGAAGGTAATATTTCCAATTCTGAGGTGTCTTCTGATTATTGCTACATTTTAGGTTGCTTGTTACAATAACAACAGCGGTATTCACGGTTGTTTGATTTAAAAGTCTCCAACTGACCGCGGCTGATCTCTCTTGCTGTTTTTCGGTTACTCGAATTAATCGATCAGTGTATGCTTTGAATTGTACGTAACTCTAAAATGCTACCTTAAAGCTGTGAGCTTTACTGAAAGGAAATCTTTACAAGAAGGTACACTTAGGCTATATTGTGTAATTCTGAAGGATTAGAATCCATGTGATTGAAGTGTGTACAGCGGAAAGGGACTCGAAAATCTTTTTCCGCGACATCGCTTTTAAGATTGTTACAAAGAGTGTTACAAAGAGAAAAATGTTTGTATCTAGAAAAACATGTATGTGGCTCAAAACTAGCGTTCAAATATTATAGAAGGATCAATGCAACATGACAAGGAAACAAAATATTAACACAGAAAAAACACTTTCTACTTGCTTGTTTTCTGCTACATTGCAAGTATTCAAGCGCGTTTCTTCAAGCCGATTCAGAATTTTCTACACCTGTTTATTTAATTATATTTTTTTAGATTTCATAGCTGAATACTCCTTTGTGCAATATTGAATGAAATTCGATAACAAAACTTATTTCGCCTCTAGAAACATTTAAATTGTTATTTTCTGCAATCCGTAAGTTTCATAGGAATATCTTGTCGATATATGGTTAGAATCTTACAATACAATTCCGTGGGTGCGGAAGAAATTAAGACAAGCTGTGCCGAAACTTTAAGATTCCAACTCATCATTCGATGCAAAACAAAATAGGTGATGAGCAAAAGGTTTCGACTCCTTTATTTCGTATGCGTAGAAGGAAATTTAAAGTGCATTATCCATAATAAAGTTTGAAAATGCATACAAATGGCGGCGATATTAATTTTCGGTTTGATAATCACAAAATAAATAAATATTAAACCTAAAAATTAAACCTAATAAATAAATATAATATTAAACCTTAAAACCTAATAAATAAATAAATATTAAACCTTAAAATTAAATAAATAATAAACCTGGCATCAGCTGCCTGATGCTGAACTTCAGGAGAGCAACATTCTTCATATTATAGAGCACTTGTTTTCTACTGACAAACTATATTAAATCAATTGCTAAGTCTACCGATAGGAGATCTGGTGGACTGCTGGTCTATAAATATTTATTCTTTAGATTTCATCAAGTATATTTATAAACCAACGATTAGTTCATACATTGAATATTGCTACAATATGTGGTTTGGTTTTACTGTTATTTATAAAAATATATTGTTGACATAATTCAAAAATGTCTCTGCAATAAACAAGAAATGGAATCTTTTTTTCAGTCTCTTTTCTACTGACGTGATTTCTCTTATTCTCGAATATTTTTACAATTAATCTTATGAACTTTCCTCTCCCAGTATCTCAACTATATTAATTTTTAGCGATTTACTAGTTTGATAAATAGTTCTCACTTTTTCCCGAAGAACTAGTTAGATTCATATATCAGTCAGTCAAGTGCCATACGTTATACACGCTTGAGCGATCATGTCTCGAAAGATACATGACTGACTGGGCAGAAGATTATCTCGCAGTACGTTGCCATTGCTTTCTGCGGTAGAGTGGTTGCCGACCAAGGCTATAGAACCCAATCTCTCCTGTTATTTAACCCATAACTGGAGGGAAGAGACGGATTAATACCTTTCCCTATTGTAAGTGAATAAAATGGATTCAACTGGAATTCGAACTCGGCTCCCCGGTTTCTCGTTCCGAGCCGATATCCACTGTACCACAACGCACATATACTTCTATAATAAATGTCTCTTTTTCTCGAAATTCACACATTTGAAAATCTCTCTTGACATATTACTTCTGATAACTACCAAAAAAATGCAATATCATTTGACATTTGACATTATCCTTTGACATCTTATGTTTGCTGAAGCTTGTTCCTTTTTTCTTTCCTCACTACTCAATTAATCTTTTTCTCACCTTGGAACATTATGCTTTCTTGTGACATTATTGACTTGATTGGAAATGAGACGAGTAAAATATACAAATAAAAACGACGGATATGTAAGATACCGGCCGTTGTTTTTAGAGTAGCATAGACAATATTCCTATTTTTATTCCAATGGTACTCTACATTCTTTGATGCTGTTAGCTAAGTTTTCAAAACATTCCACTTTCTGCCATCCATTCACGCAATGTTAACATGGGGAACATATATCTACATATGAGGTTAGGATTGATAATTTACCACCAAAAATATTTTAGTAGGACCCTCTATTTAGAACTCCTTGCAATTATTGCAAGAGAATCTTAGAAAATGCCATAGATACTTTTGAAATTGCAGTTCGAGCTAAAGTCGAAAACTAAGGTGCTGAATCACCTGTGGTCAGGAAATGTTTAAGAAAATTCTAAATAGATGCAAAGCGTTAATGCCTACTATGATAAATTGTCCTGAAGTCCTCTCTTTCTCAGGTAAAGAAAAAGCTCTTCACAATAAATTTTCATCTAAGTCTAGGTGAGATAAGATCAATCTTCTGGACTTTCTGCCTTGCACTGAGAACATTTTTCTTAATATCTGTCACAGTACAAAAAATGTTCATACTTAGCAAATGCCTTGATCCGAAGAAAGCTACCGACCCCGAAAAAATCCCACTGATTGTGTCTAGGCACACATTTAATTCTGATCTTCGTAAAACTGTTTCACAGCTGTATGAAGAAGAAATCATTTCTATGTCTCCGGAAGGTTGCAAGTAAATGCTGTTTTCAAGAAGCTGGTTCTTCTGTCAACTTAACTCTAAGCTCAGTGTTTGAAAACTGTTCTATCACGCTCTTTAAATTAGAAAAACAAGCTAATGACGTTCAGTCACAAAAAAAATGTCATTGTTTTTTGGCCTCTTTCGATTATGTTCCTTCAAAGAGGCCCATCGCTATAAAAACCACTTTGGGATTTAAACAAACTCCAGACTAAAAGTGGAATTTTTATAAGCAATCCATATACCAAGAAGCTTTGAAAAACGCTCTCTTTATGTAGTGCTCTCGGAAGTACGTTAAACCCCCTGCTACACTTTATCTTTCCCAAAGACAGGTTAGGCATAAAATGGTGAACTGTTTCCATATCTTGGCTGGGGCCTGATCAGTCTTCTCATTTTTGATTTCAACGCTGCCTGCGCAGCATTTTTTAAAATCATATTCCGACCAAGGCGGTAATGCCACTGATGTGCAGGGGGATACATAAGAGTAAAAGCACGAGATAGAAGAGAGTGTAAAGAAGGAAAAACCAGTTAGAAAGGAGCAAGAAAAGGAGGAAATACAGGTGTGATGACAGTTGCAGAATTGGAGAGAAAGAAAAGGATATACAGGGTGGTGAGGAAAGAGCCAGGGTCAAGTGGTTAAGAGATGACTATTGACCATGCATTTAAATTCCTGGACTTTGTAGCCGTCAGGAAAGCAAGAATAAGGAACGAGTTTCACAGGCGGAAAGTGCAACAAAAAAGCTGAAGGAGGAGAATTTCGTCTGCATTTGGTTGATCTCCCTTTGAATGGGTGAGACCCAGGTGCCAGTCTGGTTGAACGAGTAAATGCCTGTTTCAGAGGCACCAGTGACTTAAGTTCGTTGGAGCAGAAGCCATGGAAACATTTATAGAACAGACAAAGGGAAGCCAAATCCCGTCAGTGGGAAAGTGGCTGTTGTCGAGCCGCCAAGTTGGTACCTATCACATTACTGATTCTTCTTTGGAGCCTGTCAAGAACCAAGATGAACAGCGGGGGAACCTGACCATATATGGTAGCAGTACTCCATGCACGGACGAATGGTTGATTTGTATATATGCAGGATGGTTTCAGGCAGGAAAAACATCCTTGCCCGACATAGTGATCCAACCTTCCTTGCAGTGGATTCAGCTATTGTTTGGGTGAGGAATTATATCTCATTCAAACTTTTTTCAACAGTAGAATATTTCAAAGTGTCTCGCTATCTATACCTATTTTCATGAAAAATCTATCTTCCCTAGTTCCACTAATACTAATCCTCACAGTTAGGAAAAGACGTTTGAAATATATCCAAAGTCAAGTAATCCTCGCAAATTCTTTTTCATTATCCTTGACACTCCTCATGACCAGCCTCTTTACACAAAACACCATTTTGAGGAGGCGTTCACGACCTCAGCCTTTCCAAACCTAGTTCAATTATTCATCTTTGTCAAATATTCTCTAATATAGATTATTATCTCTTACTTTACACCAAATATTTGAGTAACATTCTACAGGGTAAGCACTCCCTCTGGCAATATAAAAAATAGAATCTACAAATTAATAAAAAACTTATTACTGAGACGACGTAGAGTGATAAATCGAGATGAACAATGGTCCCAGAAAGATGGCACACCCACTCCAACACATCAAATGACTCCCCAGCCTCGCTGAGAGATTGATTTCAGTAGAGATTGAGAAGCAGGAAGTGATATGTTGAGGGGGCACTGCATTCACCGGACATGGATCCCCAGCCAATTTTTTATTTGTGGGAATATCTCAAGGATAATTTGTACCAGAGCAACACTTCAACAGTTAGTGAACTGAAAGCAGCAATCACAGCTATAATCAGAGAAATCCCAAAATAGGAATGTGTCCGAGGAATTGACGATTTTGCACGAGGTTTGCAAGTTTAACTCTAATGCCGGAGCCACTTTGGAGCGTAATTTGGAAGGATCGTGACTTTTATGCAAAGTGATCAATTTAACTAAACTTGGAAGAATGGTGGTACCTAGAATGAAGAGTAAGACTAGCAAGTTTCTTGAAAATAACTGGACTTTTGTAGGGTTTATTAAAATATGTATAGGTTCTGTTTTGTTTGTTTTTTTTTGTTTTTGGTGGATGTCTACCTGTATATCACTTACACGTCTTATATGGTGAATCTTAGAAAAAATTCCTGTAATTGTAACAGTTCACAAGAAATGAATTGTAATATCCAAAAAATTATTGCCGGAATAAATATATTCTACATTATACCAGGATATTGAAAATGATTATAGTTAATTTTCATGCAGCCTGCCATTCAATATACAACGAAAGCAATTATGCTTATAAAGTTGACATAAAATGCATGTAAAAAATCAAAACTTTAGCTGTACCAAATCATAACAAGTTTTCATATATAGGAAGATCTGAATATGTACAATCTAGGCTTGTATATTAAATACAGTGTTAATTTTTATGTTAACCGGGTCAGAAAACATCTTAAGAATTTCCTATATTATCAGTAAGTTAAACACCATATGTGATATACGATTGGTGGTTCATTTCTTGGGTAAACGGGTTGCTAATTAAGGCTATAAAATCAGTATGTCCGGAATATTTGTGATGAAACGAATTCGAGTAGAATTTGAACAAGGCACTGCAATTTCTCATTACACCAGAGCGCATATCCAAAAACCGGAATTTTGTGATACGAAAACAAATACGCAGATTAGGACAACCAAAGGAAAGTATATGCGACTAATTCTTCTGAAATTCACAAAGTTGTCATTAATTTTAGTAATTTTTATTATTTTATTATGCAGGGTTTCTTTCAAATTTAAATGTACTAATACAACCCAGGTCCATGCATCTGCAATAAGTATAAAAACCGGAACATATAACCATTATAAACATTTTAATTACACTTGAAAATCACCAATTGTTGCATATTTATAGATGTCACATTAATTTTTCGGTTATTTACTGTTTATCTAAAAGAGAAAAAGTCTTGTACTCATTCAGCTTATTTCGACTACAATGATTATACGTTGGCAATTAGTAGCAATCTCATATATTTAAGAATATTTCAGTATTTTTAGCGTTATTACTCTAGTGAAATATCAATTATTTGTGTAAAAGCATTGTAGTGTCTTTAATTCTTCATTATTTACGGCTACGATAGTTTATATAAAGTTTTATTTTAACGCAGGATAACAGGGAAAATAAGAAATGATATAGACGTCATATTCTTTTTGTATATACGAATCATCCACAACAAGAGTTTTATAAAAAGCAAGAAACCTATCTTTCAGGAAGTGAGCTTTTAGTGAAACATTACAAAAAAGATATTAATAAACGTCAATAATTCCTTGAAATATACGGCGTGGAAGGCGGCAGTTACTTGACAATAACAGCGATACTTTCTAAAACGATTTCATAATGTTCTAGTAACGGATGTGTCGGGGCTTATATTACGTGAAATATATTGGAAACTCAGAAGTAAATATTGAAGAGTTTTACTGCATTTATTCTGCAAAATAAAACTGAATACTCTCTGCTCTAAGAATATGAAAAGTTTTGGGCTTTATATAAGTGGGTATAAAAACTATCATCTGAACAAATGTGATGGGAAAAAGGAAAAATATCACTAGAATATCATAATATCAGAAAAGTAGGTAAAGTTTAGAATTTTTTCACTGAATAATTAGTAATGACCTACATGAAGCAGACAATATATTTTTGAAGTATTAGATATATGAGATAATATTGTTGCTGTGATTAGAATAACTTTTTGTTAGTTTTGGGAATTTAAATTTTACTTGACACACTGATGTGCAAAATATACATTTTTAGTTGTAGAGATGAATAATATCACGTTAAACTTCAGCTCTGTGTACCAAGCCGTGGAGTAAAACGGATTTTCTTCTCACCTTAATTGATCAGAAATATTATGTCACAGCAAGCTTCACTAATGACCTTCATGCAGGACCGTAATGGTCGGCGGGAAAGTATCATGACTTTTCGAGATACCTCGACAAAATTATGAAAACGATTCGCATTTAATTTTTATAAAGTTCATCGAATTCAGTGCCGGCCTAGCCATAAATGTGATGGTATTAAGGTTCTCACTCTTATGATTCCCAGCAGGTGTATCTAAGTAAAATGAAAGCATAGAAAGCAACATTAGCCTACAAGTAGTATTTTGAGTCTATTAGTATTGTCTTTGAAATTAATTAGGATTTGAATTTGAGTGTACAGAATACATCTATTTACTTTACAGGATTTTTTTTACAATTCTGAAAGATTGAATACAATACCCTTTAATGAAATATCAGAAATTAATTTGTTTTTTTTTCTTTGACTGCGGGCTTTACAGAGAAATTTGTTAAACTTTAAATATAGATCGTACTTACATTAATGACGGGTTTGCAAAGCCACTCCGAGAGTAAAAACTATATATCTGAGAAAGAATTCAAATGATCGATATATATGCAACACTGAAAATGGATAGAATGGTGTATCAATAAAATGAGATTGCTCCGAAAATATAATAAATATATTTTTCATTTCATCTCATTTCTAATATTATTGATGTTGTTCATAATAACGACAATAACATTGATAATAATTAAAATTCCTCGACCATTGCATAACGTGGTTTCAAATCGGGAAATAACCCCGGAGAACCGGGCTTATTGTCCGAGTCATGTTGCTAGATGAGTATTTACGTAACTAAAAGACAATGAACTGAGTCAACAGACCTACTTCATTCTGTGACGATGCACTCATGAAAGAGTTCAACTGCAATTGCTTACAACATATCGTCCCAATATTTTACAGAAGCTGCGTACATCAATTTGAATTCGTACACAACTCCAGGCGTTCTGGAATACATAAACCTGCTAATACGAAGATGCATGTTGTTCATGCATGATGGGTCTCCAGGACATTTTATTTACAATAATATCACCCTGTTTTTCTCGAACAATCTAAGATGGATAGGTAAGAGGATGATCTCCTTTAGATTTTTATCTGTTGAGCCACCTAAAATTATTATGATGTCGACATTAATAATGCAGAGACGCTTCATCAGTTTATCATAGTGGCCTGCAAAATCATTCGACACTGCTTTGGAGTATTTGAATGTGTCCGCCAATCAATCATCCGACTAGTGTATGCGTCTGTATAAGTAAGTGGAGTAATGGATAAGAGATCGGATTGATAAATCGGAGAGCAGACTTCGAAGTTCAGTTTAATCCATTAGAACAGCTATGAATCACTCTCCTCACAGTTATGGGTGAATATCAAGAGAGATAGGGTTCTATAACCTTGGTTGGCAACCAGTCTAACAATTAAGAATTGGTAACTTCCTGTAGGAATATCTTCACACGATATGATTTTAGGGAACGCTTGTCGAGCCAAAGGATCCTATGAAACTTCTAGGTAGAAAACCGGTTCACCCCGTCCTGGGTGAATGCCGCCACACGTATAAGAAAGAATGTGTGTAAAAGTAAGCAGAATACATTTTGCACATTAGTTAGGAGAAACAACGATGGTCTTTCTGACATGTTATATTACTTTGGTGTCAGGAAACTATTTGTGAAAGTATTTTTGATACTCCGTTATATATATATATATCTTTAGCAGTGATTCAAGTTTTGGTTGTCTAGCCAGATTTTTATTTGGCATTTGTGTTGTTGGTCTACAACTGTACAAAATCTGGGTGACTGACTAAGCTAGTCTTTAAACAAATAATACGGTAAAAATTCAATGACATAAGTATATAAAAAGAAAAAATTGAAAAATACAAGCTGTAAATTGCTGATAACCTCCCAAGTGTGGACAGACAGGACCGTTTTGGAAACTCTGGGGTTAAAATGCAGAAGTTAACATCATAGAGCTAAGTTATAAACATGTGTGTGTGTGTGTGTGTGTGTGTATGTGTGTAAAAGTAAAATACTCATAAATACATAATATATAGCAGAATCAATTTTTCTCCACAACAGGAAAAATTGAAATTAATCTCTATAGATACTGATAATTTTTGCTTGCACTCAACTCAGAGAAAGTTATATATCTCAAAGTATTATAATCAATTTGCCTCAATATTTCATTCCTTTCAAATTTATATATTATTTTTTTGTTTGTACTCAGAATACTAAACCCAAATTCGTCATGGTCGATTTGCCGCCTTTGGGAATCTACGGACATCTATTCTATCTTCGTGTTATATCTTCAGTATTAATTGAATGAAATCTAACACTTTCCCTAAAGTCATGTCTGGGGATTTTCCCCAATCATTCATTGCTCTATTTTCTCTTTTTTATGCAACAAAATCTGTTCTTTACAACATATCCGCTGATTTATTATCTACAGCATAGAATTGTGATTTAGCGCACTTCTATATCCTTTTCCCGTTCACTTCACTGTCTTTTTTTTATTTTCGTCTATATTAATATATTTTTTGTTTTTTATTATGCTCTGATAACATCTGTATCTTGCCATCATTACCGTCTCTTTTGACAGTGGATTGAAGGCGATAATATGATGCCCATTTATCACAATACATCCAGATTTGGTTACGGCGTGAACACACGTACTTAAAATGTAACAGTGACAATTATGCTAACCCAGACACTCTTATATTTCATAGCGACATTCTATACGATGTATATTTGTTATTCTATTGTTCAAACTTTTTTTCTTAGAATCTCACTTTTTCATTTTTATGAAGAAGAAATAGTCTTCAGATTTCTTCAGTCAACCAAGTCTTTTATTTCATTTATATGCCCTGTCTCGCCACGAAATATGCAATCATGGTTCCACACGCATTCCTATATTTTGTAGCCTGGAAAAATTTGAACACAACATATTCCGCCATATATTTATAGAATTTTCTTAACTGTGTATTACGTCGCATGCACCACTTTACTATATTGCTACGAGTTTAAGTTTCCTTCTCTAGTATATCTCAGAAATTAAAAATTTCTTTTTGATTCTGAGCAAAAGTGACTATTTCTTTCGTATTATCCACGATCCGCCGAAGGTATTGACCTTCCTATGTAGATTCACATTTCTATTGCCTGTTTTTTTCTGTGAAACGAACGAGAGTTTACTGCCATATTTGAGGATTCATATTATATTGCATTTTAACATTTATTTTTTTTGTAAAAGAATATAATAATATTCAAGTGCCATACGTGACACACGCTTTGGGCGATCATGTCTCAAATGAGACATGACTGACTGGGCAGATTATCCCGCAGTAGGTTGCCATTGCTTTCTGCGGTTTGTAAAAGAAACGTACCTGTTAATACAGTGTTTCTTTTAGGTCAAGAATTTTGCTATTCCAATGTGTCTAAGGATTTTTGTGTCACATTTGTCTGTTAACATAATTACAACACGTTCCTATTTCTTTTTTGAATTTTCATATTGCGCTGTTCTTATTACTGACGATACAATTAAAATTAATACAATGATCACAATTGTTTTTTTTCTTTTTCCTTTCCTTTATATTTTGTCTATAACTAACTGTAGTTTCATTTCGGTTTATGCCATTAAATGATGTCAGCTGTTTATTTTATGCTCTTCATGTTGCTCAGAACAGTGATTCTGCCAGAAACCCAAGATTCCCTCAGATCACATTTCTACATAGGTTAAATAAATCTGGTGATAAAATTATCTTTTCTTCAACAAATTTCGGGTTATTTTTCTTTATACTTACTCAATTTGTATTTTAAGAGGTTTTATTAAATAATCCAAGAATTTTACTATTTTACTGAAAATTTTTTCAAATGATTTTAAATAGATCTTTGTGCCTTTGGAAATGCTTTTGATTGGTGTGTTTTCTAATGCTTATCAACGCTTTGCTAATTATTCAAAACGATTTTACAAAGGGATTGTAAAATCATATTTTCATTTAGATAATAATCATTTAAGTGATAGATATTTTAATGATTAATCCATAATTTGGGGAAGAAAAAAGTTAGTTTTATACCATTCCCTAGCCTATTTTCGCATAAGTGAAATTTACGAAATCAACGACTGGAAGTTGATTTTCTGATTAAAATTTTCAAGCCATTTTCGATTAACAAACCAGCGCATCTAATAATAAAGCACCTGGTACTCCCAAGCGATCACCCATATAGATACTGACCAGACTCGAGTTTGCTTAACTAGTACGGAAAGCGGTGAATCAACGTGATGTAGTGTAATTCTAAAATGGGTTTGAACAGTCTAAGAAATACATATATATATTCTGCTTTTTTGTAAGCTCTGATAGCATTCCGTTCAAGTATCTTTAATGAAAGCACACTCTTTCTCTATTTTACTTCTAAATCTCCCACGCGTTCTCTTCAGAATCGTAATAATACGCACATTAATGTCACTCAGCAAATGGATACGAAAGCAGTAAGTATGCCATACACTTAAGAAAAACGATGTCATTAATTCGCTAAGATAGTTTTCAATAATTTCAAAACTAATGTGTAAAGATGCCTTGATAATAAAAAGTGGTTAACACCCCGTTACAAAAATACCTGACCTTCATATTGACATTTACTTCGATATCGAATTTATTCACAAGTCGATATTTCGGTATTCGAGTTTTTTCTGATTATATATGATCATATGATTTTTATGATTAAGTTTAGCTTAAAAACCATCTTAATGTTTTATTACATAACCGGATTAAATTTATTTCAATTCTGCTAATTCTGAAGGATTTATTTTCCTATGCATAATCCTTTAAAATCCTTGGCTTGATTTAATGGTTATTCTGTTTTGTGTCCTATTTTTTTTTTTTCAGATAACTCTTACAACAACAATATTCAACTTTATGGAAACTATCCATAGAAAAATACATGTTTGTTAGTGCATTAGCACAAATGAAAGGTTCAAATTTTTATACTTATGCAATGTTCTGATTTCTGGATATATTTCCTTTGACAGTATTTATTATTTTTTGAAGCCAAATGAATCAACTTTAATAAAGTAAGTTACTACGATACTTACACGGATATTTTGCATTTCTGAAAATCACTTGATGTTTATCGATTTGAAGACAAACAAACCTGCATCGTAGTTTCGCCTTAATTTGTTCGTCTTCTTAATAAGGCATGTTTAATATTTATTAATTTTTTCATCTTCTTAATTGTTAAGGTGATGTATAAACGTTATCAATCGTTTGCTTATATTTTCTATCCGTTTATTGCAGAATTTTATCACAATATTTCGGTTGTTGCAATCAATTTAGAATATCAGAATTAAAATATTCTATTTGATATACCTTTCACCTTTCTATAAATGGAGTTGCATTTCTACATATATATTCCTTCAAATAGGTCAATATAATTTATTTCAACACACAAACATATATACATGGGAAAGAATGGCAAATGCGTAAAGACAGAGGGGATAATTCAAAAGGTTTTTATTCAATTATTATAAATTATTTATTACATTAAAATAGGAAACAAGAATGATATTATCTAGGGCATTTTTAATTATTGAGAGGAAAAATCAACAAATAATTAAATGGTTATTTATCTAGACTTTATTTAACAACGAAATTTTACATTTTCTCTTACAGACTATTGACTAATTAATTCACTCGGATTCTTTATTAATATTATTTAAAAATATTTTGAATAAACTTTTTTTTCAACGGTCTGCGAATTTATACACGTTTCTTGTGTTGAGTTTTCCTCTGAATAAGTAACGAAGAAAATATTTACAACGTTCAAAACATTAATTTAAGACAGTGCTCAATAAAGAAATAGAACAAAGAATATTTATTATAAATTATACTTTAGAACATGTACAAACAACAATCTACTACAAAAGTGTACATTTGTTTCAATATTGAAAGAAAAATGTCTCATCAGATAGTTAGTAATGATGGCAATAAAATTTATTTTATATAAATTGACGAAAGTTCACTTCCTTTTACTGAAAAAAATATTTGTTCGAGGTGAAGAGTATAGAAAAAAAAAAGAAAAAAATAAGAGAATTCAAAAAATTCGTCTTGTATTTTTAAATATACTAAAATCTGCGTTTTTAATAATTCCTATGCCTATGTATGTGATTTCACAATTTTTAGGGACTTAGTTTTATCCAATGTTATTAACAAATATATATCTACAATTCATTTCCGGTCAAAGTTTGAAATTTCTATTTCTTTGCAGCTTTGTTGTATCCCCAACCACTTTTTCCCCCTGTGCATTTTCTAATTTTTGTCTCTTTGTTATACCCAGAGGTAGCGTGACTGATGTTTGCATATGCTTATACTTTGGGTCTATTACACATTGAGCCGTCTTTCTTTGGATCTTTCCGCATGTTTGTTTATTTCTTTCTTCCTTGTTTTCCTCTTTATTTTTTATTTCATCTGTATTCTTCCCTTCCACTTTTTCTGATTTCTCATTTTGCTTTCTCATCAATCCTATTCTCTTAACACTTACGAAAAAAATTGTTAATAAAAGGAAGTGAATTTTCATCAACTATCTTTTCAAAAATAAAGCTTACTACCATCATTACTAACTACAGGATGAGGCATTATTCTTTAATGTCAAAACAAAATGTACATTTTTGTAGTAGATTGTAGTTTGGACATGTTTTAAAATATAATATATATAAATATAAATTTTTCATGTAGTAAATTTTATGAGTTATCAAAAATAATATCCCCCATCCATTCATTCATTTCACCCATAGGAGATATTATTTTTCATACTTTTTTCTCGTTTACTTACGAAAACTTATATACATAAAAAAGTTTATGATAGGTAAAATGTCGTTTGAAAGAATATAATCAGAACTTTGGTCAAAACTGATCTACTGCAGTTTTTGTCACGTCGGTAAGATATTCTTTGCTTAAACTATTGTCCCGACTGTGCAGGAATTGATTACTACAGACACAAAAATTGTAGTGGAAATAATGTCTCTTTTTACCTGCTCATTTAAATTGACATATTTTTTAAACAACGTTTGTCTCCATCACGTTATCGTGTAATTTGCGATAGAAAAATCAGCATCTTGGCGCCAATATTCTTCACAACTAATATGTGTGTGCGTATGTGCGTTTCTGTTACCACTGCATTATGAACTCAAAATTTACTCTCTCTAGCTAATCAATGTAACAATGAATCGGTTGCGCTGGTGTAGTTTTGTTCAGCAGCGCACGAAAATAAACATAAATAAAACTCATTAACCTAAACCCTCGAGTGAGGTTATTAAATTGCCACCTGAAACCCAGATTTTTGTATGCATGTTATGCATGTTTCCATCGAATTGTCTATCATCTGTATGCAACAGCTTTCTCAGATCAATGGGAAAATGAGCGAATGAAATATGTAGGTCTTTACGAGAACTATACTTCTTCGAACACTGTGGGTCGACGCTAACGAATTATAATATAAATGAAATGTTAGAAAGAACAAAAACCAAGTAACTTGAGGATATGCTGCGCAAATTAATTGTTAGTGTTAGGTCAAGTAACTCAAAGGAAATAATTAAATGAAGACAAAAGAAGGCATCGTCACTGTAAAAAGTGTTAACATTTACTGAACCTGAGAACCTATTTTTCTGAAAAATAGTTTTAATAGAAAGTGTAGCGAAAAAAGCGGCGAATTACATCTTCCCACCAAGCGACAGTGTGTTGCATGTATTATACGACGAAAATTTTTTAAAAATTGTTAGCACAAAAAGAGCTGCTGAAAGCATCAGATATGCTATAATAATGAGTTTCCTTCCTGTCTACCGTAGCCAATTAAAAAAAATTCTAGTAGATTAAAGGCCGTTGCATTTTGCATACCAGTCAGTACAATAATTGAGCTTGGTGAGTGAATGTGTGGTTCTGCTCTTTCTATGGATAGGATTTAATTTCGGACCTAGAATTAATTAATACGTTGCTTGCTGAACTGGATTCAGCAGTTTTGTGATTGGACTTAGTGATTGGACTTAGTGATGGAACACGATGTTCTTTTTCTTGTTTTTTCTAACAGAAGCCGTCAGTTGATACACAGAATAAATCTGTAATTGTGTAATCTATCCGACGGTAACATCAGCTATCTGGTTAATATACGAGGAATGATTAAGAAATGTTTTATTATTGTCATTGTATATCCTTAAAGTGTTAAATAGAACACATTTATTTATGCCTGAAACAGGATGATTTACAGGCGATTGGTATTGAGATTTGCCTTGCTCTTACTGATATGTCGATTCATAATTTTTCGGGAGATGAAGACTTGACAAATGCTGATGTACTCGATATAAATTTATTTCATCTGTATTCTTCCTTTCCACTTTTTCTGATTTCTCATTTTACTTTCACATCAATCCTATTCTCTTAAGCCGTACGAAAAATTTTGTTAATATAAGTAAGTGAAATTTCATCAACTATCTTTTCAAAAATAAGGCTTACTACCATCATTACTAACTAGAGGATGAGGCATTATTCTTTAATGTCAAAACAAAATGTACATTTTTGTAGTAGATTGTAGTTTGTACATGTTTTAAAATATAATATATATAAATATACATACATTTTCTGACCCAAAAATGTATACTTAGTAAAGCGCTGAAGATTAAATTCTCCCTGCATATATGTGCCAAACATTATGTCAATGCAAGTTTCAAAATATGAATTAATATAAAAAAATTTAAATCCAGTTAAAAAGTACAGAGAATCTAAAAATAAATTAATATAATGTCACAGTTGCTATGCTTGTTATAGTCATTACATACATAGAAAATGTAACATTTGTGAGTGTCATTCAGTCGATAGAAAATTAAATTTTTATCAGAATTCCATTAGTTATGCATTTACATTTATTGCCGAACATCTAAATTGATTTTTTCTTACGGGACATTAATAATTTGATGTTTAATTTTCTATTTTAAAATAATCTTTTAGTCCTTTTAGATAGTTTAAGCATATTTCCCAAATGTAATTATCTCATAACGTAGAATATTACTTCACAGTATTTAGCAGAGCCATAAAGAATTTCAGCATCCTCTTTAGTTTCTACATGATACGACTTATGACTTAGTGATAAATATATAACATTATCTAACGTATTAGTTTGAAGTTAATTTACATCAGCAGAATTTTGAAATTTTTATTTGCCGATACCAGGTCTACATGATGTGACGAAATAGATTTATTTTCCTTTTTTGAAAGTACAGACAAATTTTCGTTTATAGTCGAAAATTGTGATTTGAAAAATTACAAAGGAGATACATCGAACGACTTAATACAAAGAGACTTGTTACATAATATTTTTCGAAACGTTAGGGATAGACGTCAAAGCTGTGTAAGTTGTGATTGACAACAGTTTCAGCAACTGTGTTGATAAACTTTAAGAACTTTTATAGTAGTGTACACATGAAATTGTCAATTTAGTATATGTAATCTCAAAATCCTTGCATTTAAATACGCACAATTACCCTTGAGAAAGACATTAATCTATCTCTTCCCTCCAGTTATGGGTTAAATAATAGGAAAGATTGGGTTCTATAGCCTTGGTTGCTACCAGTCTACCGCAGAAAGCAGTGGCAAACAACTGCGGGATAATTTTCTGCAAAGTCAGTGTATCACGTATGGTACTTAACTGAGTTAATCTCAAAATAAATATTTTCTGTCCACATATTTTTGGGCAACCACACACACGCGTATTTATATATATATATATATATATATATATATATATATATATATATATATATATATTATTTATTCATAAATTATAACATGTATATGTTAAAATATCACTACAAGAGTAGCCATTTTGTTTCGACACTTTTGTGTCTTGTCAAGTAATGTGATTGTTCTTTAATGAATGGTTTAAAAGTCTGAAAACGAGCATGGCCCCTTTAATCTGGGAGGTATTATTGTATATACAATGTGGACCAATCAGAGTAAAGCAACTTCTAATTTGGAAAATATGCGGGCAAACTTAAGGTTAATTTTAGTGGGTATTGTTATTAAGATTTGATTGAAGTCAGATCATTATTATTAATTAATACTTATATCTACTTTGTTCTTGTTGCTAAAATAATAATATAATAATAATATACTAACATGTATGTATTTTACACTGACTACGCGCACACATACACATATGCGCACGCCACGGCTGTGACATATAAATCTTCATATGAACTAGATAGGTAAGGCAATGTTCACGAAATTGATACTCTTTAGAAGTCAAATGAAGACATCGCACCTCATTGAGATGAGATACATATACAGGCAGACTTATGTTGTTGGACAACCGGGACCCTAAATGGAGTACGCACACGTATAAGCAAACGGGATTATTTCGCCTGGTTGGTTCTGCAATCCGAAGACCTAATGAAAAGAATGAGATGGAAAGCTCATTTCTTTCTTCTCGAAATGAACCAAATGCATCATCAAGAAAAATTTGGCTTTAAAAGCTTGAAAACGGCACCGTTTTTTGAAGGACTGTCTGGATTCGAAAATGACCTGATGGAAATCGTGAATGGATTAACCTTCTGTAAGGGGAAGAACTCCTTCCAGAAGCATCTGGATAATATTGTTAAGAGCATAAAGAAATCTGATGATGTCTACGTCAAATCGAATAAAACCGCAAACTTTTAAAAAGTATGCCCCATGGATTACGAAAACCTAGTGAAAAATTGGATGCGCGGTGTGGTGCATTGGATATCGGCTCGGAACTAGAAGTTGGGGAGCCGAGTTCGAATTCCAGTCAAATTCATTACATTCACTTACGCGAAAATACCCTTGGGAAAGGTATTAATCCGTCCCTTCCTTTCAGTTATGGGTTAAATAACAGGACAGACTGGGTTCTATAGCCTTGGTCGGCAACCAGTCTACCGCAGAAAGCAATGGCAACCTACTGCGGAATAATCTTCTCCCCATTCAGTCATGTCTCGAAAGAGACATGATCGCCCAAGCGTGTATCACGTATGGCACTTAACTGACTGACTAGTAAAAAATATCTTAACCAAAAGCTAAAAGAAAGTAGATACTACCAATTTCAGTCTGGTTGATAACATTAACCAAGTCGGAAAATCAATTACGGACAAACTATACATTAGCGACCGAGTCAGTAAGTTACAATCAAAAGAGGCATATGTTTTATTAAAGGACCATAAAACAGACTTTAGAGCAAAACCATCGACACGTTTTATTAAGCCCACAAGAACGGAAGTTAGCAAAATTAGTAAAACAATTCTAGAAAGAATCAACAGATCTATTAAATGTACCATCGGACTCATGCAATGGATTAATACCACAGATGTCATAAACTGGTTTAGGACCATTCAAAATAAAGGTAACTGTATCTTTGTCCAATTTGACATTATGGAATTTTACCCACCCATTTCCAAGGACCTCTTTACCTTGGCTTTGGAATTCGCCAAAGAGTACTCCGATATTTCTACTGGCGAAATGGATATTATTCTAAAATATAGAAGTTCTGTTCTAATCTATAATGATGAACAATGGACTAAAAAGACCTCTGCTGAATATTTTGACATTGTAATGGGTTCCCTAGACGCGGCAGATGCCTCTGATCTTATAGGACTATTTATTCTTTACAATTTAACCGCTTACGAGGACATATATACGGATAGTATAGGTCTATATAGAGACGATAGTTTAATGGTTGTCAGAGGTTCCACTAAAATTAAGATAGATCGTATTAGGAAGACTATACACAGAGAATTAAAGAGTTTAGGGCTTAAAGCAGAAATTACCACCAATATTAAACAAGTAGACTTCTTGGATGTTAATCTTGACCTTAATAACAATTCTTTCCAACCTTACATGAAGGCCAACTCCAACCCAATATGCACAAACCCTAATTCTAACCATCCCCCATCTGTCATTAAACATATGCCATCCTCTATTGAATCTAGACTCAGCAACAACTCATCTAGCAAAGTAATGTTTGATAAACATAGTAAATTTTATAATTCTGCATTTAGAAACAGCGGCTATAAGATTGCTAACATCAAATACTGAAACCCTACTAACAATAATAATAGCACGAATAAAAGAAAATCTAGAAAAATCATATGGTTTACCTCTCCCTACAATTTGATGCTTAAAACTAAATTAGGACATAAATTCTTAAGCTTAGTCGGCAAAACACTATACAAAACCAATCCTCTTAACAAAATATTGAACAATAATACCCTTAAGTTAAGCTACAGCTGCACTGATAATCTGGAAAAAATTATTAAAAACAAAACAACAGAATCGTCAATAAATTTTATAACAAAAAACAAAACATTGTAAATCGCAATGCTCAAAGAGATCGCACCAAGGACACAGGAACTAACACCAATGATTGTAACTGTAGAAAAACTAAAGATTGCCCTCTACATAACAACTGTCTGTTTGACTCCATAGTTTATCTCTGCACTGTTTCCACCATTTATAATCCTAAGATAATCCTAAGACTAAAAGGTTCTACATAGGTTCCACTAAAAACACGTTCCAAACTCGCTGGCATCAACACATTATCCTTCAATAATAATTCTTATAAATACAGTAATTCATTATCGAAATACTAATGGTCTCTAAAGGAAAAAAATAAAACACCCACGGTTAAATGGAAAATCATCGCTAAAGCCCGAACCTGCAATACCCAACATGCACCTTGCTAGCATTGTCTCAATGAAAAACTAGAAATCATCAAAGTTATGGACAAGGTTAAACTGTTAAACCAGAGAAATGAGCTCACAGTCCACTGAAAGTATAGCTCAGCATTTACATTAAAGTCCTGGTTGTAGTGGTAAAAATCTAAAGAAGATACTCCAAACTGCCGGCTTAGTGGGCGCTTCTGTACGGGCTCGGCGCCCCGGGTGACCTTTATGGGGTGTTTCGGTTTGCCATGTGGCATAATATCTATGACAACCGTTCGGCCTGATACTGATCAGTTGGATGTGTGACCGTGCGGTACTCCACCCGACATCGATTTTCGGGGAGCCAAGGATCTATAAATAGTGAAAAAACTGTGTGGGACAAATGCCCTAAGCATCACGGTTATTGGTTATTGGTAAGACAGTCGTTGCTATGGCGAAGCGTGTTGGCTCTGGCCGACTAATCTGTATTGGTATGAATTCTG
This sequence comes from Ascarosepion bandense, assembly GCA_037127315.1. Classification (NCBI taxonomy): domain Eukaryota; kingdom Metazoa; phylum Mollusca; class Cephalopoda; order Sepiida; family Sepiidae; genus Ascarosepion; species Ascarosepion bandense. Next base: position 14,683,434 of record JBBBDQ010000190.1, read on the forward strand.
TCATACATTAGCGTGATAATCGATGTCGCCTTGGATGCCCCATAACTGTTCAGTTATGCGTTCGCCGTTGGGTTTGGTAGTTAGAAATCTTTGTGGTATTGATTTATGTCGGAACTGCACCAATGGGAGCCTCTTGGGGCGTTCGGATCGGGCCGGAATACCCATCAAGTCTAGGTAGATTAATGTCTAAATATTATTGTATACATATGTATGTGTATGTGTATATGAGTGTGTCTATAGAGATATATATATGCGTGGTTTTATATATGCGTATGTATGTGTACACGTATGTATTTGTGTACTTGTGTATGTTTGTGTGCATGTGTGTGCGCATGTATATATGCGTACATGCCTATGTGTGTATTTTTGCGCACGCATGAGTGTATGTACATATGGGCGCACTTCTGTCCTCCCATACTGGTCAAGTATACCAATATCCGCATCACTTACTGATGTGTATGTACGTGTAGTCCCTTTACTTGTTGGGTTATGTATGCATATCATGCATGGATGTATGTATGCTCTTGTGTGGGTATATATGTATGCACGTATAGATGGATATAGATGCCTGTGCGTACGTGGATATGTGTATATATATTTATTCATATATATATATATATATATGTGTATGTGTGTGTGTGTGTGTGCTGTATGTATGCATGTATGAACATTTGAGAGTAAGACAGATGTTGTATCAGGTCTCACGTCTTTCGATCGTCTAACAAACTGTAGTAACTAAAATATGAATTCAAAATATTATAGACCCCCCCCTATGAACAGTTGTTCAGGGCCATTTGCTGATGTTGTATATGAGTATATGTACATGTGTGTGTATGTGTGCATGTATGTGCGCGTACACCTGTGCGAGTAAGTGTATATGTGCATACGTGTATGTGTATGTGTATGTGGGTGTATGCCTATATATATGTGTGCATGTGTCTATATATATATATGTGTATATATGTGTTTATATATATATGGGTGTGTGTGTGTATATATATGTGTGTATATATGTGTATATATATATGTGTGTGTGTGCGTGTGTGTGTGTATGTGTTTTTGTATAGGTAAGTGTATGTATGTATATATACGTGCATGTATGCGTGTGTGTATTCTAACCGCTGGACGTGTGTCCGCGTGTATACGTGTGCGTACTCCAGTTAGGGCACCGGTTGTCCAACAACATAAGTCTGCCTGTATATGTATCTCATCTCAGTGCGTTGCGATGTTTTCTTTTGACTTGTTGACCTGGCTAAAGAGTATCAATTTCGTGTGTGTGTGTGTGTGTGTGTAAAATCGTATTTTTTAATTTATGCCCGGTTCCTGCTTGTTTTTTTGTTTTTTGATGACTGCACACTATAGTAGATTCTGTTGGACGTTTTCCGTAAGCAAAAGAGCAACATGTTGCAGTTCGCTCCACCAGATATTTTTAAACGACATGCTGTAATGCGTGGCATTCACGCCGATTGCTTTAGTACAGACATTTAAGGGTGTTTGAATGTCAATCTAAGAAGATATCAGAGGCTATTGAAAGATTTGGATGATTTTAATGGCGCTAACTATTGTATGTCCGTTCGGAAAATAATGTTGAATGTCTTTAAATGAAAAGAATACCCAATTTTGTTAGTGAGGAGCAACACATATGCCTACATCAAGTGGTTTAAGGTGGTAAACCTTTAGACAATTAAGTGGCTTTTCCAATTCTATCATTAGCCGAAATACTGCACCATACCACACTAACAGGTGATAACACATATGGATGTCAAACAATTACTGCGACCTCACACCTACTGCCACCTATCTAACTCCATACTAACTCCCCTGATTATTGTAGGGCGCAATACAGCGAGAAATCAATAAAACTCCTTGTAACAACGAAAATAAAGTTAAGGTAAGGACTGTGGCAGTATTCACTAACTTAACCGGAAGAGATGCAGGAGATTCCGAGTTTGTTTGTAGGCGTAGGCGGAAACCAATTTCGATTTTATTAAATCGAATGTACTCTTTTGTACTGCTAGATATTTTTACCTGAATAATGACATGCTTGTTAAAATGAGTTGTCAGTGTTATCATTTTTGCTTAATATAAACAAACATTTGTGTGTGTGAGAGTGAAAGAGAGAGAGACTTCATAGTGGAATTGAAGCAATTCAAATTTAATAGTCTATATTCATCTATATAAATACTGAAGAAAATGAGGTTTTAAGAGGTTTGGTAATGATGAATAAATTTATTTACAGTTTTAATTTAAGATGATTTTTCGAAGGTTTTATGGACAGCGACAAAGGCGGTTGATCTCCAGATTTCTCAAAGATTTGCTGTGCCATGAAATGAAGAAATTGCCAATGAGTTGACACGCTGTCCTTTTGTACAGTTCTAGCATCTGTTTTCTTCGAATAATTGACGTAGTTCAAAGAGTTCAGTTAAAATGTTTCAGTTTTTCCTTAGTGATTAGAAGACGATCGCTTGGCCGTATACGCAACCTGAAGATACTGATTTGAGTTTTAAAATAATGGAAAATATGCGTCGTTTACAGAAAGGTTACAAAATTCAGAACATATGTTGTGAAAAGTAAATAATATATCAAAATGAAAGAACTATTTCTTTTAACACCATTCTGTATCAATTCATATGTAATCTCTTAAAAAGTAATGAATGTTATTGAAAATCTACTGTTACTTTTTATTGTAAATGTTATCATAATGATACCATTTGTTTAATTTAAAGGCATACAAACAAGAGTTGCTGATAATTAAATTTGTGCATCAGCAAATCTAATATATTTTGTTTAGTTATGTAAATATTATATCATATAGTGTTTAAAAATTATATTACTAAAAGTAAGCATATTTGAATAAAACAAAATAATACCGAGAATTACTTGTATTTAGGAAGAAAATAAAGTAAAATGAAAAAGATTAAGTGATTAACTGGAACTAATTATATATATTTTTACAAAACCAACTATTGTATATGATATGCGACGAAAGTCTTTTACTGGAAAACTCTTACTAACACCAGGATGTTTCACACGACTGAATAAAAGATAAAATTCAATTTGGTAGACAAAATTGTCGAGAATGTAAATGAATAATTAATGTAATAAAAAGTAACAAATCTAAGCAAAGAAAAATATTTTAGCATCAATTCTGATTTGTAATGATTGAAAAAAGCGTTCATAATTTTATTACCAATAAAAAAATCTAAAAAAAAAATGTAATCCTGGTGACAAAAAGATAATAGCTGTTTATTGAATATTTACTGCTCAAGTAGGATTTATTAATCACTTATGTAAATGTTATATTGATTAAAGTTACATAAATAAAGTAAATTTGGGCAAGTGTAATAATAAGTCTTACTATGTTGAACGCTTTTAATTTGGCTTTTGCTTGGTACCGCCCATACCACAAAGCATTTTACAGATAACTACGAAATTTGGAAGAAATTAGGAAATATTCCTTTTTCAGTCTTTTATGATTGCAACGAGTAAAATGAAATTATCTATGGTCAGGAATTAAAACTGATGCAATCCAAAGACGGAACAATTTAAGTATTAGCTTAAAACACGGGATAATAATGATAGACAGAAAATGCTACAATGAAGTGATATAGTGAGAGTAGCAAGAACGAAACTGGATAGCGAGGAGTGATGAAAAACATCGCGAGAGCAAGGAGTGACGACAGACATCGCAACATTAAAGAATGACAGAAAAATAGCGATTGAGCGCAACTAAACGGAAATGAAGTGCTTGAAAATTTAAGTTAGTACTTAAAGTAAAAAGATAAACTACTGTAATTAGAAATTCAATACCAGGATAATATCAATATATGAGTACTAGTAACCCATACAGAAAACAAAACACAAAGGAATTATATAAATAGTGAATCAAATGAGGAAGGAAAATTTAAGGCAGTGCTACTCAGTAAGAAGAGCAACGATAAATGCCACTGAGCAATGTAATTAAAGCGGACAAACAGGGATAAAAGACAGTTATTGTCTAAATGTGTGACATAGTGCTTTTTCCCCCTGAAGCAGCAGGATGGAGTCATTTACTCGTAGATAGAATG
>JBBBDQ010000190.1:14690000-14730000 GCA_037127315.1 Ascarosepion bandense
AACATATCACAACCCACTGATTCTTTTCTGACACACAATATGGTTTCCGTTTCCCAAGGTCTACTACTAATATGCTCACGACCATCACTGAGTATATTCACAAGGTTCTCTACCAGAACGGCGAACCCCGAACTCTTGCCCTAGATATCTGCAGAGTCTCTCATGCTAAACTTGTACGCAAGCTATGGGGCTATGGCATAACTTTATCCAGTCATTCTTAGTTCTATGCATTTCCTTATCTACATTAACGATCTACTCGATGTAATAACATCCCAAGTAGATATATACACTGAGGACACTACGGTTTACTCACTACTTGATCAGAAATCTGCTGAGGCTGACAAAGCAAACCTCACTGCCGAACTTGAAAAGTACCTCCAATTCTTGGCGGTCTGGGGTAAGAAATGACTCGAGCAATTTAATGCTCCCAAAGTAAACCTGCTGCCTATTAACCATCGCAGACAATCATTTATAACCCCCATTAACATGGATCAGGCTAGTCTACCTGAAAGAAAAACAATGCACCTTCTCGGGTTAACTCTCACATGTAGAATCACTGTATAGAAGCCATAGCTAAATCCTCTGAGAATAATCTCAGTTCTCTGTGTACGGCCAGTAAGTTTTCCTGTCTGAAACAATCCTGTACATATATACATCTAGCATCCGCCCGTGCATTGAAAACTACTGCCATATCTGGTTGATTGCTTATGCTATCCATCTAGGGGTCCTGGACAATATCCAACGGAGATCATGTGATCGATCCCGACTTGGCAGTTCCGATACTGTCACATTCTCACCGGCGCAATATGGCTTGCCTGTGTCTCTGCTACAAATATTTTACGGCCTTTGCTCAGATAAACTTTGCTCACTGCTGCCCGACATATATGAATTTAATCGAGCCAAAAGATTAGCAACGAGAACCCACCTTCTTACAGGAAAACCAGTAAATTGCAAATTCTGCTCTAGTAGCTTATTTTCTCGCACTTCCCGCCTGTGGAGTTCACTTTCGTTTACTTGCTTCCCCGAGAGCAACAATCTCCAAAAATGTACATGTCAGTTCAATAGTTATCTTCTATTTCACTAACTTGCATCCTCTTTCTCATGCTTCTTTCTTCGTCGACTTCACTCTCATCAATATTCCCATTTTTTTCTTACCCACTTCCTGACAAACACTAAATCTTGTCAGTCTTTCTCATATCTTTCCTCTTATGTAACTCCCTGCACAACAACAGTGACAGTAAAATGTCCTGCTTTGGTAAATATATATATTCCTGGGTAAAAAAAAAAAAATAAATTGTCTTCTCTAATACTATTCTCTCGACAACTATGTGACAACAGTATTTAAGCAGTATTTTCTGTGTTATAAACTAGAGTTTACTTTATAGGTTCTTATAAATTGTGGGTTAATTAATTATCCTTATCAGTATTTTGAGTCGGCAGGTAATATGTTAGTCAGTTAAGTGCCATCGTGATACACGCTTTGGGCGATCATGTCTCGAAAAAGACATGACTGACTGGGAAGATGATTATCCCTCAGTAGGTTGCCATTGCTTTCTGCGCTGGACTGGTTGCGAACCAAAGCTATAGAACCCAAACTATTATTTAACACATAACTAGAGGGAAGAGACGGATTAATACCTTTCACAATGCTATTTGTGCGTAAGTACGTTATTTAATTTATGAAGTGGTAGTATGTCCGATAAAATTAAATGGTTCGTGAAAAGAAACATTTTTGTAATGGTCATTATAACCACCCACAAACTAGGAATCTATGTAAAGTATATCGATGACATTTTCCTTTTGATAAAAAAATTAGCTGAAATCACAAACTTAAAATCAACGTTTGAAAATCTAATAGCAGAAATATACATTTGAACGTCTGATTCATGACAAAGTAGAAATAAAATCTAATGCATTTACTACTAATTCGTATAATAATCCTCCAGTACGAATTGATCTTTATTATTATTATTAATCTTCTATAGCAAATGCCCGGAAAGATATAAAATAGCAGTGATAAGCTTAATAGAGTCCACCAAATTTTCTCTTCCCGAAGAATATTTCTAAACGAATAGAAACACATAATTTCAACAAGAGTCATTAAAATATTTCCTAACTACATCATTGATAGACAAAATTTTTATTACTAAAGTCCCCGACACCAGTAATAAAAATAACAAGAAAATATCAATGTGTTTTATTGCAACCAGATAGACACTCATTATAAGCAGGATGAATTAGTAATGAGTAATGATATTAAACACCATGTTTAGGGAGTAAATTATGAAAAGTGTAATGTTTATAATATATTTATAATATATTACAGAAAATGAATGACAACTTTTTCGTTACTCATAAAAGAAACATAATAAATCAAAATTCACTATTAACAATATGATATATATATATATATATATATATATATATATATATATATTATAATTTATATTTTAGACCATGTTCAAATTACAATCTACTACTACATAACTGTACATTTTGTTTTGACATTAAAGAACAATGTCTCATCAGGTAGTCAGTAATGGTCATTACTAAATATCTGATCAGACATTGTAATTTCGATGTCGAAACAAAATATAAATTTTTGTAGTAGTTTGTACATGTTCTAGAGTATAATATATAACAAATATTTATTGCACTATTTCTACATTGGACATTGCACTGAATGAATATTTTGAACATTGTAAACATTTTCTTCGTTCCTTATTCATTTGAATATATATTATTGTGTGTATCTCTTTGTGAGCATTTCTTTATATGACTGTTATGTATATTTCATTTAAAATAAACCAGATATTAAAATAAGCCATATTATATCATTTGGAAGTAGCTACCGGAAGCTACTTAACCTTGGAGTAAGTATAGCTTAATAACAGGAAGTTCGCGGATATACAACTGATAAATCGATAATGCTTCATGCCGTGCTTTTAACTTTAGATTCGTTTAGCACTGGGTCATTGCATTGAGTCATCAGAAGATTTCAAATACAGCCTAACAAATTGGTATTTCACTGAAGATTGTAAAATACTGATTTCCTGTTGGATTGATGCCTATCTCTCTCATAAAAAAAGTCGAAATCACTAGATCATGGCTGAAATCCTGCTTCTTTTCGCTCATGTTTTCGGGCATATATTAATCAGTCTCTTGCATTTATGAATAGATAAATATAATGAACATTTAAAACTTCTCGTTGGTGTAAGGACAGCTGGTTGGTAAAACAGTGAATCCTGATTTCCTCAAGTTTGTCTGAGCGAAAACTGAACTCAAGAGTTCATTTGTTCCGACGAATCCGATTACTCCCACTCACGTGCAGTAACTACTCTAATGAAAAATAACCAATGTCTGAATCATCAGCAAAGAGATTTTATATCCTATCCGTCTCTAACATTTTGTGGTGATAATATACAAAGCTCAGCTCCTATAGAAACGCAATGTCTTCCTCAGCACATAAGCTGTTCCAAACAGTGCTGTCATCTACACACTTCCAATCATTTTAGGCCACTTCTAAGCATATTACGAGGCAGAAATTTACCTGAATCTAGTCACGAGTAGGCTATATTCCTGGATAATATACTTTTGTAAACAAGCATTTTGATCGGTATATTGTATGTGTTGAGGAAGATGGAACAAGGTTTTCATTGCTGTTGTTTTCAGTTCTGTACTAAACGGCTATTGTAGCCTGTTCGGGTCTCAGCTATGACAAAACAGCAAAAATCAAACAGAGACAAGTCACTATAAAAATGTAGCAAAATATTTCAAAAATCATAAAAACGATCAACAAAAATAATGCCACTACTATTTCTAATCAACAACAACATTATTTCTGACAAACAACAGATTTTATTTGTAATTGAAAACATACAATTACGCTTAAAATATTTGATTTTGGCATTAAACAGCACAATGTAGTGTTGATATTCTTTTAAATACAAAACTTACCGAGTGCAGTAGCAACAAAAGAGGTATGATCCTCTGGTTGGTATATTTCTCCAAGTTTGCCTGTGAGGGTTTTCTTTTTCTGTATTACCCAATCACGGTGTCATTATCCCAAGGTTAGACATCATTTTCGTTTTAGCTACATTATAACTAAATTTTAACTATATAATCAGCGTCGTAAATTTTATTTAGTTAAAATCGGAATAGGCGTTTATATAAAACACATTGAATAATAACGAATATATTAGTAGAGATGTTGTAAATTTAAATATCATGAACATATTTTCAGCAATCAAGTCCTGAAAAGAACGCATGATGATTTTGAAAAAAAAATTAACGATAATAAATTTGCGTAGAATAGTTCAGATGAAATGGAAGCCGCTGCTGATGATTGAATGTGTGGTTAACGAATAATTCTAGAGGCTAATCACTTTGGTTTCTATTGATACGGTATAATTATTTTGGAATTCAGCCTGGGCTGATGGTGGCTGATTCAAAACTGATCCGTAAAATCTATCAGTTTCTAATATAAATGTTCCTGACTTGTGATTTTTTCAGTTATTTTTTGTACAAACACAAAAAGACAACGACTGATTCTGACATGAAGCAAGTACATGAAGAAAAGAGGTGTTTAATCGAACTTACCAAATCGAAAATATATTGAATAAATATTGGATTTCGATTTTCAGTCATCAATTTAAAGGACAAGACAAGTTCTCTCCAATCTAATCAATATTGTCTTTTTGATAAATCAATAAACCAATAAATTTAGAAAACATGAGAAATAGATATTATATGACTGTAAAATTCGATATCGAATATCATACATATCGACTATTTGTGCGATTGGTAATTTTGGCAGCGTATATAAGAACGTAATTAACGTAAGTATATATATATATATATATATATATGTGTGTGTGTGTGTGTGTGTGTGTGTCTGTGTGCGTGTAAGATTGTTTAGACTTGGCATTTACAGATTTTATTATATGTTATGATTATTTATACTGAAATGTTTAGTTATAGAATGCTGCGTGTGTGTGTGTGTGTAATTTCATTTAAAGTAGATAATTTTTAGAATGAAAAAATGGTACAAAGCTTAATCGCAATATCTTGCAAGTCGTCTTCCATAAAACATATAAATATATATAAACGATGAAATGTTAAAATAAAATACAGGTGTGTGTGTTTTGATACATTTTAATGAGCGAGGTTTCCTAATTACGAATAATCCTTCTCGAAGCAGGCGGAAATTCTCTCAGCAATTAGCAAGAAGAGATATCAAAAGAAAAAAAAGTGATACAAACGGTCTGTTAAAACCTTTGTGTAGATTGCATATATCAGGTCTTCATTAAAATATATATTACCGATTTACGCAACATCATTGTGACTATATTGCTGTATATAAATAAACCCATTTTTTTCCAAGAAATTCAATTAAAAAAATGTCAATAAATCTAAAGACACAATTAAAGCAGAGTTTTACACAATGTTGCAGTTAATGAATATCTTTTTGACAGAAAATGCTGCAGATATTCTCCTCAGTTCGAACTACATGACACCGAACTTTACCAGTCCACAGAAAATATGTTTCTATAAAAGATGAAATGCCGTAACCGATTCCTTAATTTCAATCTTAATTTTTGAGGTTGGACTTTGTCTATGAAAACCAGCAGAAGCAGTACATTTACTTGATTTTTACAGCACTAACACTCACTTCGAATATTATCGCATGTAAATCCCTCTACCACTTTTTTATGACATAGTCTGTGTTTGTCACTAACGCTATAGTATCAACCTCAGTGCGAGTACATTTTCATCTATATACTTATGATATTTATTCATTATATTTGCTCTAAAATACTCTCGTGTGTGTATTAACTTATATAGTATCCCATCAATTTATCGTAGGCTTACGATTTAATATCTTGCTTAATATTCATGATATTCATAGCTTTCCAGATATTTGAATGTCAGTCAGATACGTGATAGACACTTGTGTGATCATATCTCGGAAAGGACATGACTGAGCAGAAGATTTTCCGGTAGTACTTTCTGCCGTAGACTGGTTGCTAAGCAAGGTTGTAGAACCTAATCTATTCATTTTTCCACAGAGCTGGAGGCGGATTAATACCTTTTCCAAAGGTACATGCACGTAAGAAAATGAAACGAATTGAACTGGAATTTGAACTCCAATTTCTTGTTCCGATTTGATATCCACTGTACCACGATGGACACCCATCGTGGTACAATGGATATCCATAAGGTATTCGACACTTTACTTAACACGTATGCCATGTGTATGAATACATTTCTATGTGTAGGTTTTTCAGAAGAATGTCCTGATTATGCTATGGTCTAAAAACTTTAGTATATCTAAAGTAGTAATATTAAAAGACCTTGTGAAATATCGAAGCATGACTGGTAAATGATTATTACAAAAAAAAAACAATTAATGTAGATACTAAAATAAGAGATATGAACTTATATACAGTAGATTTCTCTTATATAGCAGTGAATTCTGAACATTTGATTTGCTGATGATTGAAAAAATTAGTCCAATATCGATCTAGTTTTCTAGAAAAAGATTGATAATAGCATGGAGTGAATATTTAAACATGGAATATTTAAGGAACTAGAAGTAAATGACACTTAGTTTCAGAAAGAGGCTGTGTAAAATTTCAGGATATACTGCAGAAGGACGTTTTCAAAAATTTGAATGACAGGATATATAAAAGGCAAAAGGAAAGTAGGAGAACATAACCAATTTGTGTAAATGGATAACTAAGAAGAGTGTTGGAATTTTAGTAAACAAGGAATTGCTAAGATCTACAATTGAGAGGATTTTGAAGAATCTTGCCCGTCTACATCCTGAAGTTATATGGTACATTATTCTGGCAACGTCTTTTGCCTATAAGTTTAAAGTCTGTGTATATTTGTGTGTGGGTTTATACACAATTCAGAATGAATTATGTAAGTGAATTATCCGCTAGTTTATGTAATATAAGATATGAGTGAAACCAGAATTTGCCGACAGTTTTTATTTAATGATAAATTTGGTTTGGTTGCGTTTGTTTTACGGAATAACTACTTGGGGTCATTTGATACCGACGCATTAATTCATTCAAAAACGTAATTTTGTTGGTAGAATTTTTCCTTCGAAAACGTATTTTTGTTGATATCATTTTTCCTTCAAAAACTTATGTATATATATTTCATAAAAGTCCGTTTTTATACTTTCATATGTTTTGACACCTGTTTGGAGGGTTAACTATTTGGTCATAGCTGGGAACCTAACAGGTGCTACCACGATAACAACAGCAATTGAGAGGTGGTTCCATGTTCCTCACAACATCCAAATCAGTGGTCATGCTGCCGGAAGCAGTTCACGACTATACCCAGAAACTTTATTTAAAGATTATCGTTACGCTGGTTTATTTGCATAATTTCAAATCAAGTTAAAACCACAATAAAGAAATTCGTTACCATGGCGAAATTGCTACATAAAAATGGTCTAGATTTGATATATTCAATCAGTTAAAGAAAATAATGTAAATATATCTGAAAAATCAGTTGGAATCGTACATCAAAAATAAGTTAAAGTAAAATGGATTTATAAGAAAATAAAACATTAATGAACAAGATTTTTGGAGGGAAAATAATGGGAAAATATATAGAAAAAATTATGAATTTTTATGTGAGAAGATAATTCATGGTTATATATTTGTGTAAGTCTTAAGAAAAATATATTTTACACTGCTTATTTTAGATGTCTCATTGGTATTTTATGTTACTTTCTGATATATTAACTTTTACAATTTTTTTAATTCTACAATCCCCCGAGAAAAATATTCTCTAATTCTAGATTTATCAATCAATTTTTAAAACATCACATTTCTCTTGATATTTTTTTCATAATATCTACAAAATATTTCTCTACTAAAAAACTTTTCAATTTTTTCTTCAATTCAATGACAATCCTTTTATCGCGTTGAGATCTTTTCAGTTTATGACCATAATCCTTTGTCAGAAAAACACACCCATTACAATAGCGTATAAAAGAATGGGATATATCCCTGGGTTAAATTATTCCCGTTTATGATTTTCCATCCTTATTAATCGCAAGAAATATTTGTTGAATTAAAATGTAACATGCCAGTTGGTAATAAAATATTAAAACGACAGATTAATTTGTTTCTAAAAAGATTCCAAGGCAATTTCATTCTCAATTCTCTAAAGATACATTTAACAGTCTAAAATATCTGCTAGATAAAACATTTGCTAACCTTTACATTTCCGATTTCCAAATATACTTTTTAAAAGCATAGAAAATATCTTAGTTGAATGTTTTTTTTATTTTAACTTTTTCCTTGATGTAAATATAGGAATTTAATTTCGACTCACAATTTTAGCTGTAAATATTTTGCTCGACACTTTGTAATTTAAAGTAATTATCAGATATTTAATATTCGTACCAATATTCTTCAATCAAAATGAATAATTACTTTTTTTAGAAAGTAAATACGATATACTAATAGTAGTAAAAACGCTATGCCCACAGTTAAACGTTTATAACTGCATTTCAGGTTGACTCAATTGAAGGACCGGATTCTTACAATTCCATGATGAAATGTTCAATTGTATCTTCTACCGTGAAAATAAAATAAAATAAAACCTATGAAGTATATTAGGTTTTAATCATTTTTGCTCAATATAAGTGCTTTTAAAGCATATTGTTAATGAAGGAAAATGGAAAATAAGAATTAAAATGTGCATTTGTTGGTATTAATGTATTTGATAATCACAACGGGCCTGGTTCAACACGGGTCAAGATCTGAAGATTTTTCTTGCTTGTCTGCTCAACTCGCCTTTTTATTAGCATACAAGCAATTTGTAGCTAAAATATTTTCGCCCAGAATTAACTGTGAACGTGCATGTAGCAGATTTGCAACGATTGATCTCTTTGTTGAAAATCGGCGGATGCCCTGCGCATTCGGATCACGACGGCCACAGCACGTCAGTCGGCTTTTATGGGCATCAACAAGAATAGATGCCGTAATATCGTAACAGTAACTTAAGCATAGGCTATTATAACCGCTGAATACGAAGAAATCGCTACTGATAATCGCAACTTAGGCGGTTCAGGACAGGCAAAGCTAAGTAGATCCATTTTTTCTTGTCATTGAGGGTCACGTTTTACTGTTTAATACAACACAAGTATTAGTAATAGTTTTAATAGCACTAGAACAATGCATGCACTTTACCTAAATTGCAAATGAAAGCTCAGACATCGTGGCCTCCTCCCTCCAGATAAGCTATAATTCATTGGTTCTATTTCACCACCTAAGTAGGATAGTCAACCATTAATATTATTGTCGTCGGGAAATATTCTCACGTGAGTACGCTCGAAATACCTTATATATTATTTCTACAAAAAAAAAAAAAAGACCATGAAACATTTCCATAAACATGAAGGCAATTCAAGATCACAATTTAGGTACGTTTGTTAACTTGAATGATTAGGCGGAGAAAAGAATTTAAAATTTTTAAACACCTGTGTTCGAAATTCACGGTGATTCCATTATCGGGTATCTGGAAGAAGCTGTCAAAGCGGAATTTAATTAATGCTTATAGAATTTTAGGGAATGGGGATTGATAGTCCATAATGGGAGTAGCATAGTGATTTTCAGCAGGCAAACTCTGCCCTGATAGTGTAAAGAATATAGCTCCTCAGAATATTTGCCTTAGAAAGAACGAAAGAGTAGCGAGTGTCTTACAAAGCTTTGTCTGTTGGAAAGAGGTGTAGCGTAGAAAACACTATCGTCAACGAGACAATATAGATGCTCATGATTTCTAAATAGTGTGTTGTACAACTCCAGCCTCGATATGTCAAAATACTTCATTTTCGGTTTAATCTGGCCCTTGTAAACGTAAAGCATGTGTTCTAGATTATCTGAGCTGGTGAAAAATTTCAGCAAAAATAAGCAAACTCCTAGTACAAGAAAAACATACATTATTTTGTTAAGTATTTAATTCCGGTCAAACTTAAGAATGTATGCAAAATTCTACATGTCAGGAAAATATTTAATTTTTTTAAACTAGCGTGGCCAAGGTTTGATAATACTGGATTTGAAATTATAGAAACAATGATTCAAAATATGACGTAATTTCTAATGAAAAAGACAGAAATTATTAGAAGTAAGCATTTAATCCATAGTTAACATCGGAACCCAGATTAAGCAAAACAGGAAAAGCCGGTCTATCCCGCGGCCTCTGGCTGCCTCAGTGCGTGTGTGCTGTTACCTGCGACATTTCCTTTACGTCACCTGGGGTGAATTAGAGTGACTATAAGTTTTCGTGGTAAAGAATGAGAATATACACTTGCATCACTATAGGTTAAATTTAAGCCCATTCTTGTTAATAACAAGTCATTACTATCGAGATGTTAGAAATTATTTAGTGGAGACATAAGCTGCTAAACTCTGGTAGATGAACCATTTAAAGTTCCACAATATTCTGCTGCATCATTTACAGAGTTATTCACTAAATACCAATGAATATTCTTTGGCCGACAGGTAATATAATGTAGAAAATGATCGTATCTGCTACAAAAAATTGGCCTTTAATAAAAGCCGTCAGTGTCCTGTTACAAATAATTTAATTATTAAGAAAACTCCCCTAGATACTTCATAACGGAATAATATGTTTAGCAAGACCTTATGCAATAACATTTCAAGTAACATATATATCAATTAAATATTTTGAAATATCATCAACTAAATGAAGGCAGTTTAAGAAATCAATGAAGATATATTTGTAATAAACACATGATTAGAAATATATAAACAAGGTGCGAATCTCACCGTAATAGATAAGTCAAGAAAACTTCCGATTATTATCAGCCTAGGTAAATCAGAAGAGTGTGTGAGAACACACTCTTATATTGATATATCTATTCTAATGATATATCAGTTTATAGAATATACTCTAATGATATATCATATTCTAATGATATATATCATATTCTAATATTCTCATGATATATATTACATATATATACTAATATTCATATTCTAATATATATATCACATATCATATATGTTCTAATGTATGTATCACATGTACATATCACATATATTCTAATATATATATATATATCACATATACATATTCTAATATTCTAATGACATATATCATATATATATATATATAATGATATATCATATTCTAATGATATATATCACATTCTAATGATATATCATAGAACACACACTTATATGGATATATCTATTCTAATGATATATCTATTCACCATAGATGACGCGCGCATATTTCTTCTACAAAAGAAATTAGGTAACTAACACAGAGGACGATTATACTGGGAGATAAAAAATAGCAGGTCATTAATATATAAGTAAACATCTCACTATGCAACTGAATTATCTGAAATGATGCAGAAAGTATATCTGGCCAAACACTAAGCATATTTAAATGAAATGAACCATTTGAAAAAATATTGTCCATATTTTGACGTATGTATTTGTAGTTAAATTTTCTACATTTTCTCACTAAAAAAAAATAAATTAACATACACATGACACATTCCAAAATGCTGTCCAGATGTTTCTGAGAATGTTTTACTTTTTCTCCTGGGATTAAGTTTAGCATATCAACCACTGTTTCTTCCAATATCAGTGCATTTAGGCGAAGATATTTTTCCAAAGTTTTCTCCCATGGGTATGTAACCTTGTGTCAAGCAGATTGAATCGGGAACTGCAGAGGATCATTAGAAAGACAGCTGTCGACAATGTGCAAGAGATAAAGCTAAAATATTGATTCGAAATTCAAAATTCCATTTTAAAAAATCAATACGAAAAACAATAACAATTGCTAACACAAATGTGTTAATACCTCTCTTTTCTAGAATAGTCTAAGAAAAATAATTGAAAAACTGCTGATATCAGAATAAACGTTTAAAAAATGAATTCCTGGCCTGCAGAGGCTTATTCTATTTTTCGCCTCGATTTTGCAAAGGACATTTCTCAACTGTGCTGATGGAAGAAATATATGTCTCTATTTACCATTCAAACTGTTGTTACATTTACCTAATCCATTTGCTGAAGATTTACTCATCAACCGTACTGAGAGTTACAATGCTCATAAACTAATAAACATGCAAAACAACGCTGAATTGACTGATGTAAATGCCCTCCCAGCATATTCTTTGTTCTAGAGATTTACGAAATCCGTTGTGCTTGTGTGTGTTGTTCATTCTATATGTTGGAAGTCACGGCTCTTCAAAATATCCTGTCCTTCTTTGCTCTTAATAAAGTGTATTTTGAGATTTTTCCGTTCCTCCATTTACCCAATCTCACTAAGTATGTTATGCGTCGTTTTTCACAGTGCCTTCAATTTATCTTGCGAGTGTCAAATTTTCAAACATTTTTCTCAATGTAGAGCCTTGAATTTTCATTTCTCTCTTTCTGAAGACATGTCTAAATTTTCGTTGTTTCCATTTTTTCTAAAATTCGGTTTTTCACATGTTCGTATATGTGCACCCATCTGTACAGGCACATTTTTCTTGATTTAAGTTTCGTGTGAGAGATGATTATACCACAGAAAATTATCACAAACAAAGTAACAGATTGATGACACCCACATCAATATGACATTTTGGTCACTTTTTATTTTATTATTTAGAATGATCACCAATGTTCTGAAGGGACATGGCACATACCAATATTTCCTATGTTCGTCAGTTGAAATAATTGAATCAACTGAGAAAATAAATATTTAAATATTTTTGCGTGCATGGTATCTCATATTTTCACATTTGAGAGAGAGAGGAGTAAAGGAAAATAAAAAAAAAACATCAAACATTTCTTGTTTATCTAAAATGAATAATGTATGTTCAAAGATGTTGATAGATGGAGATTGTTCTCCTTCACTAGAATATTCCTTATATCTTTCAGTTCTAAATTTAACAGTATGAATGTGTGCATTATCATTCTGGAAGATAGGATTTCACTCCAGCAACTGTCCCAGAACCATGGAATAGTAATTATCATATAAGACAAATCGTTCAACTGTTGCTTTTAATAAACTTATTGAAATAAAATCCGAAAAATAGCACATAAAACCTATTACTAATATTAATTCAACGAACATAAAAACAGACATTTTTTTAAATTTTAAGGAGGTTTTCTAAAAAATGACTAGGAGATTCCATTATTTTGCCGACCTTCAGTATATATATATATATATATATATATATATATATATATATTACATATATATATTACATATATATATATATATATATATATATATATATATATATATATATATATATATATATATATATATATATATATATATATATATATATATATATATATATATATATATGTTAATCTTTTAAGTGGTATAACTGCATTTCAATAACTGATCATATGTAGAGCCCAATATTGTCAGAGCTTTCAACACGTCGTTAGACGGACAATAATGAAATTCAATAAGAATAGGATAAATATACGACAAAATTAAAAAATACAGGCTTCTATGGTAAAAATTCAGAACAACATCGTGCGATAAGCCAGTCTACATTTCGTATAATGCTAAAAATTATGCGAAGAATTGATTTCGGCTCACTGAACGTATCATGTATTCTTCCATTATAACACATTCATTTTTAATAGCATTAGGTTTATTGATAATAGCCTTTCACAAATTTGCAAACCGGCATTAATGACTATCAGGTTATGCATTATCCAACTGAAATAAAAAAAAAATAATGCTAAAATTCCTTACATTTCCGGCTTTACAATTGACATAGAATGATATGTACCCACTTGAACTCCTCTTCAAATATGCCAAATGATTGCGAGAGTCAATACATTTGGCACGCTCGACATTAGTTTTAGACCTGTGTGCCGTTCTTATCACATCTATTTCACACACACCATTGACCATGGATTTATTGAAAACTGCTTCTGAAAACATCATTGAAATATTCGATTCTCTAGGTGACCATCTCAGAGTAGCGGTAGTAATGTTCTAGAATCTGTGGCATAATTTGCCATAGGGCTAAAGGCACATATGCGCGTAATTATCTTTCAAGAAAACAATTTCCGATAAACCATACTGACATTCCTGGGATATTTTTAATTTGTGCTTTAAGCGACAGGATGTCTGCACTTGCTGCACTTAAATTTTGCTCGTGGCGAAAGCCTGGACAAAAGGTGTGGGGCACACACGTACCAATACCGTTAATACTAATAAAACATGTACTTGGAAACATGATGTAAAGAAAAGCATTACTAAGACCTACAAAGCATAAGTGAATCGTTACAGCTCATATCCTGAAGGGACACGGAAAATACGACATTTTCAATAAATCGCAACAGTTTATTTTGTAATTCATCACATTCCATTATTTGTTTTCTAGAATATAATTTTTAATATTTTCTTCATTTTTTTCCTATTTTTGTTGGGGCGCCGCTCTTATTTGACTACAAATGGACTGTTCCCATTGCTATATATAGCAATGGTGGATTCTCTACAGGAGATTGGTAGAGAGTCACTAGACTGACGACTCTACGACACTGTCAGCCCTCTCTCTTCGGGTAGAGGGCGCTCTCTGCTTCCGAGCAAAGAGCAATAACCCAGTCGTGATTCCGCCGAAGGGTAGAGGCACGACTGGGCAAAAATAGACAGACATTTTTTGTCCAGGCCATATAGCCCGGAAAGCCCAGATATAAACTGACCATGTGTCATATGTTGCCCTTACTGGGAGGGACAGCTAAATAATGAGTCGTAGGGAGTCGTAGAGAGTCACTTGAGATTCTATAATGAGTTACTGAAGAGTCAGTGCGAGTCAGTGAAGAGTTAGTCACACTTCCGGTGGCGTACCGGAAGTAATCACTTATACACACGTCTTACGACGGATTGGACTCTTGTATCTTTCTATGGTAAATATTACTAATCACGTCTGTACATACTAATCGTCTTTCCGCGGAATACAACTTATATTCTTATTCTGTTGTTGAGTTATTCATTTATACTTGGCGACGTAACAATTTTGTCTCACATTATATTCATTTTTTTTTCATTTTCGTCATAGACATATCATATAGGAAGCAGAGTGGAGTGACGTTTACAAGCTCGGATTGAGAAAACCAAGAACAGACTTCGCATTCTAGTCAATTCAGAATACATTTACTTACGTGCTAAAATCATTTGAGAAGATATGAATCCATATCTTCCTGTCCCAGGAAGATATGGATTCATATCTTTGGTTGTGAACTCTATGTAAAGGAAATAGTCAATCCAAACTAAATAGCTCTATCCTAAATTTGTGTATAAATATGGCCTGTAATAACTTTTGAATCCAATTCCCCATTAAAATTTCTATCATATACACATATGGATGAATAAGTCCTCTGCTACTTTGTCAACTTTTGTTCGAACGAAGCATCAAAAGGGCTCAATTTTCCTTAGGGAAGTAGCTATATCATACCCTCCTAATTGTAGACCTCTCTTTAAGCACTCATTACATGCTTTCTTTATTTCCTACCTCACCTCCTCTCTTGAAAAAATTATTTTAATTATAACCCACAACTTCATCTTTTCTGAACATTTCCTTCTCCAAACATTCATTAACCCATGTACATTTTCTAATTTATTCTATAACATTAATTAACTCCATAATTTCATCTGCATTTGTCCTCCTGATTTTTCTACTCCCATTTTCTAAGGATGTATATTTTCTAGTGTTTTTTTTATATTCTTGCAACGTTTATCGGTTTGTCTTCACTGTTCCTTGTTTTCGTACACTCAATAAAATCTTGAGACGTACACACTTTTATTAAATTACAGAGGCTCGTATATTTTACTTATTGAATAATAGCATTCAGTTCGCTTATTTCCTTAAGCCTTATTCTTGTCTTCGGAAACCAAAACTATAAATCACTAAAGATGGAAAGACATAATCAAAGCCGAGACAATAAGATGAAACTCAGATGCAAAATAAAAAATAATCTAGAAAAATTAAGTTGCGAGGAAAACAAGAAAACGTTGGCGAAAAAAATTAGAAAGCACTCAGTGTTATTAGATTGCACACAAATAACCTTGAATTTCTAATCTAAATTTAGAGACTTTGGGTGTCACTTTGGGAAAACATGTTTTCTACTGATCATCTGTACATCATATTATAGATATTTTCATTTTTAGTTTTAGGAGAATTTTTTCAGATATATCTTTATCCTAAGTTTATATTCAAATCACACACACACACACACACACACACACACACACACACACACACACACACACACACACACACACACACACAAAAGTATATGCAATTCCTGGAAAATAATTTCACAAACGCACCAATCTCATAGGTTGATTAACGCGTTCATGAGTAGGTATTAGGAACAAATTCAAAGCATAACATGGTATAAAGATTATATTCAAACGCATTTTTGACAGTCGAATATCATTGTTAATTCTGACTTTCCCACTATCTATAAAAGCTGGGCGCTTCTATAACATGATATCTACGTCATTATAGCTTGAGGTTTAACTCTCGTGTTTTATATAGCGAAATTTCTGAGATTTAGAAAATGTGTAAAATGTAATTATCCATGTTAGACTTCACTTTACTTTACTTGAGGCATGATAGATTTCCGTTGCATTATATGGATAGTTGGTATACTGAGGTAAACTTGACGCTATAGTAACATCAAAAACTTTAACTACGATATTGTGTACTCATTTATTGTAAATATTTCTAATTTTTTAAAACCTTTTTAAATGCATATTTGATATTTGGTTTCTAAACAAAAGATTGTAGTCTAAAAAATGTTAAACTTATTTCTAGAAGATACAGTCTTTAACACAAGAAATCTTGTATATTAACAGTCTATGATAAGAAGAGATAGATCTAAAATTCTGCTCCCATTGCATCAAGAAGAAACTATATTGCGGAGGATCGTTTGGTCAGCATTGAATATGGGCAAATATATGTTCAACAAATATTCTTTTATATTATATTTTGAAAAAGTGATCAAAGAAGGAAAACAACGTTGTTATAATAATATTAACTGTATTAAGAAAAATATACTTATTAAGAATAAATCAGTTATATGAAAAAATTAATCGAAGTAAAAAAAGATGGAAGTTGCGATAGAAATTTCAGACGAGTGAGTCAAGTTAAGTTTCTCTCTTTAATTGCATTTCGTGTAAGAATGAAAAAAATTGATTGTTTAAAATACTATTTTCTTATTAAATGTTCGAGATATAATTGAATTTTTAATTGAATGTTCTTGCTGTTATAAAAACTGTTGAAAAGAAATCTATGTGAGGACAGTTGCGTTTAACTATGTATTTTGTGTTTTAAAAGATATATTTCAGCTTGGCAGTTTTAATGAGTCGGCACATTCGAATAAGTCATGCTTAGACTGGCGTGGACTCTTGTATCAATTGAAAACTCACTAATTCAAGAGTCGAAATTCAGAGTTTATATACGTATCAAAGTGGCTCAACTTTACTGCGCGGAAATTCTTATTGAATAAATGGATCAGTCAAAACCTAAGCTTTTGTAAAAATCAAGAAGGCTAGGTGCAGCTTTTTTGTCCCAAAACAGAATGAAATGTAGAGTTTTTGCAAAGATCTTAATCCAAGTTTTATACTCTGAGAAATGACAAGTGAACATTTAAATTTCAATTCATATAGATAAATTCATAATTCAGTAAAATGTTTCAAGTGAATTCAAATTATTTTATCAATACTGTGGACAATGACGAAATCAGGGCGACAAAAAAAGCAAAGAAAATATATGCTAAGAACTTCTCAAATGCTGTTAGATAGCCACATACCGCGGAAAATAGAAAATCAGCTTCCAGTAACATTATATTTGATCCTCCATTGAACAAATGCAATGACGACCGAATTTTATCAATAGAGAATGAATATCAAGAGATATGAAATAAATGACCTGGAAACAATCTCAGATGATAGCAATACATGAAGGGTAACCAACATTTTATTAAACTGTACTAAGATAAAACAAACAACAGAAGAATTATCAAGAATCTGAAATACATCCAATGCTAAGCTCAATTCTAACATAACTTCTTGTTAGATGCTTATTTATGATTTTCTTGAGTGTGTGTGTCTGTGTTTCCGGAATGGATTTTCTATCGTCACAATCATGATAAATTGAATTCAAAATTGATTTCTCTTAGACTAGCTTACTACCAATACTAGAGAGGCCAGTATGATCCCGTATTATGATCTTTCTATAGCAAGGGATGATGTATTTCTACGCCTTCAAATACATATTTTCCAGAAGTTGAAGATTGATTTTAAGACATATATATATCACTTATCGAACTGCTACACTATTTACAAAAAAAAAAGAAAATGACTTTCCGCAAAACTTTCAAATACTTGATAACATATGTTGAGTATAGCATATATTCTGTCATAAAGTATTCTTGATTTTAAAAGAATTTATTTTTATAAATAACATAACATTTATTCAGAATATAACTCCAGTTATAAAATTTTACTTCATTTTTCGATTTCACTTCAAAAGATTGCTACATTAAACTGATACATATATATTGCTTTGCGTGTATACTAAAGATTTTTGAAGATATATAACGATACAAAATTATTAATACATTATCTAATATGCGACTTTGCTGTAAAAAAGTATAGATGTTTTTCTAAACGCCCATTGTGTGACAATGAATGTCACATCAAATTTTCAAATACCCCCTTTTGGTTGTATTTCTGAACGACGAGTAGGGACTCAAAAAACAACTTTTATTTAACGAAAAATATTAGCTTATGGTTTACAGATGTAGAAAGTACACAAAACAAGATTAACTTCAATTAATAGATGGCAGAAAATAGCAGGTAAATAATAGCAGGAGGGTAAGTTTTATTAAGTTACATGAAACAAGAAATTGTGGAGAGACATGATCACCTAAACATTAAGCGTACATAAAGAAGTGCTTCGTTTTTCAGTTTAGCTGTTCTTGGTGTTTATAATACAGTATAGTGTAATATCTAAATTTCATAAATTTATATTTGCCATTTTCCGATAACAACTGGAATGTAGATGAATTTACTTAAATCAATATCAATAGCATTGAATAATTAATGATAGTTTTTTTTCATTGTTACATTCACACAACAGTATTGGACTGTGGTCAGTATAAATGCTTCTGTTCATTTTTGTTTGTTTTTACCCGTCTGGCACAGGGGCCTGATAAATTGATCTATCACGCTCTCACTTTTATTTATTTCTGACGGACAAAGTTAATTGCTCGGAACAAATTGATTGACCATCTAGTAGATCGGTCTGGATAGTAGAATGTTTTTTCCTCCAAACAGTGATGAGTGTTGTTGCTGTCAATAGATGGCAGCAATAGATCTAATGATAGACACACTGGAAGGTCGTATGTATCTGCTTCTGTATCAGGCGATATGAACATCACTGCTAGAGGCTTTTTTTTAAACTTTAGCCAACTATTTGTTTACTCACTGCGTAACTGCAAGATAGATAATCTACTCAAAAAATAAGTCAGGTATATTTTGTGTTAAAAAATAAAAGCTCATAAAATCGATCACAAAACAATAAAAAATCGTGTAAGCTAGTGATTGAACTTAAACAAAGGACGCTATATAATCTATGTTAAAAATAAACTTTCGTGAGAGAAATGATAAAAAAGGTTGTGTCGAAGTAAAACAAAAGAGGAAGTTATAAAGGTTTTGAAGTAAGTGATTTATAAGTAGAGCAAAGAAGATATATTGATGTTAATTTGATTGTCTGAATACATACTTATATATATATATATATATATATATATATATATATATAATGAAATTAGATGTGATAAAAAAGAAACAATCTGCAAGATATCATTGTTAAAGCGTATATAAATGAGTGGAGAATATGGGAATTTAAAAGACACAAGATTAAAACAGAAAATAATGTAAAACATATAGAACCTTGATTGCATCAAAGAAAAATATAGAGCCAATTTAAAAAATGAAAATTTTGAATTACCTATTATGCATGTTTAGCATATAAAAATAAATGTTAATTGCTATTAGAGGTATGGAGAAAAAATACTTCGACATTTTTTATATTAAATCTGTGGAGTGAATCGACATGTTTAAAGGAAAAATACCAACAGACTAACAGACATAATTGACATCGTTTGCAATAACAAGAGAAAGAAAAGAAAGGACACAGCAAAAACAATATACGCAACAATATTCAACAGTAAAAACAGTCAAAGCAAAATGTTCAAACTCAGAACTGGCAATGGCATAAAAAAGCAAGTTATCACCAGCAAACGTAGCTTTGTGACTTAAGGACAAGTCAGATCGTCAAATAAAGTAAAAAGGAGATTATTTTATTGGCTAGGAAAATAACAGTATGAATTTGTGTGCATTTTAGTATAAAAGAAAAAATAAAGAGTTTTGCAATTATTTCCAGTAAGATTTAAATCGACATCCCCAAGCAAGGGTTCAATGCTATTTGATTGCAATTGGTTACAAGCAAAGTAAAATTGATGAGAAAACTGAAAATGGGGAGGCTGAAGAAAAGACAAAAATGGAAAATGATTCAAGAAAACATGATTGGCATTAATGTGTGAAGTGCGAGAAATATTTTTAGATTAGAGGCGGCTGTTGCATCTAGTTATATCTATTCACAGTTATATCATGGAACATAGTTATCAATCTTGTCAGTCAAGCGCCATACGTGAAACAGGCTTGTGCGATCTTGTCTCAAAAGTGGCATGACTGACTGGTCAGAAGATTATCCCGCAGTAGGTTGCCTCTGCATTCTGCGGTTGACTTGTTGACAGCCAGAGCTATAGAACCCAATCTCTTCTGTCATTTGACCCATAACTAGAGGGGAAAGACGGATTAATACCTTTCTCAAGGGTAACTGCGCGTAAGTTAATGCAATAAATCAATGGGAATTCGAACTCGGCTCCCCGACTTCTCGTTTTGAGCCTATATCCACTGCACAACAATGCACATCCAAACTTGTAGATTTCTTGAAATCATTTAGTCAGAGAAAACGTTGAAAATAATACCTCGGAGCAGTTGCCATTATATTAAATTGTAGGAAATATAAAGGATAAAAGATAAAGGAAAGTGTTGTCACGTCGGTGAGAAAGTAACTGAAGTAAAGATGCCTGGTCAAAATCGATTACATTAGAGACCCTTGGAAAATTGATAAAAATTTTGATAAAAATCTAGATATATACACCAGGAACATGCAAGCAGTTGTGTAAGCATTACTGAATGCACTGATTTTAGATTTATAAATGTGCAATATGGATTCTGTCGAGAAAATTTTTCTTGCACAACAGAGTAAACGAACTTTACTTGCAGTAAATTTTGCTATTAATTTTGAATAGTCGCTTTACTCTATTTCAGTGGGAAACTTGATTTTCAATGTAAGATATACATTTCAAATTATCACATTATGTAACTGCATATCAATAATATACTTGCGTATATTTGTATTATGGAAATTATAGTAACTATCTAAGCGACAGATAGATTGGTAGATAGATAGGCACGTATGTAGATAGATAGATTGGCAGATATATAGGCACGTATATAGATAGATAGATAGATAGATAGGCACGTATATAGATAGATAGATTGGTAGATAGATAGGCACGTATATAGATAGATAGATTGGTAGATAGATAGGCACGTATATAGATAGATAGATAGATAGATAGATAGATAGATAGGATACGTATATAGATAGATAGATAGATTGGTAGATAGATAGGCACGTATATACATAGATAGATTGGTAGATAGATAGGCACGTATATACATAGATAGATTGGTACATAGATAAGCACGTATATACATAGATAGATTGGTAGATAGATAGGCACGTATATACATAGATAGATTGGTACATAGATAAGCACGTATATACATAGATAGATTGGTAGATAGATAGGCACGTATATAGATAGATAGATAGATAGATAGATAGATAGATAGATAGATAGATAGGCACGTATATAGATAGATAGATAGATAGGCACGTATATATATAGATAGATAGATTGGTAGATAGCTAGGCACGTATATAGATAGATAGATAGATTGGTAGATAGCTAGGCACGTATATAGATAGATAGATAAATTGGTAGATAGCTAGGCACGTATATAGATAGATAGATAGATAGATAGATAGATAGATAGATAGGCACGTATATAGATAGATAGATAGATAGATAGATAGATAGATAGATAGATAGATAGGCACGTATATAGATAGATAGATAGATAGATAGATAGATAGATAGATAGATAGGCACGTATATAGATAGATAGATAGATAGATAGATAGATAGATAGATAGATAGATAGATAGATAGATAAACACTTCTTTACAATGAAATGGAAAACAAGTAACTTGATCAAAACAGAGATTTTAGCCTTATCTCGCTTGGAGATCACTATACAAATAGAAAAGTGTTCATCATCATTAAACATTGAACATAATCCCACTACACATCCACCCACAAGCACATGAATAGGTATATACATATAACCCGACATATAATCACAATCAAGTATTCTTACTTATATACACATATACACATGTTCATAGATACACATATTTATATACAAAGGCGCTGTGCGTAAAATTACACATACTAAGACAGACACATCCATCCATAATCACATATAGATATTACGTTAGCACAATGATATATCTTTATGAAAACCTGATTTATACGCGTATAATTAATTAGTAGTGATATATTTATATAAGTATAATAAATCCAACAACACAAGAAAAAGGGAGAGAAATGCAATATCAGAAAATATCAAAATGTATGCCTAGAGAAAATATGCAAATAATAAAATATAAACCAAAGAAACATTCAAACTACAAGATTTGCGTGAAGCATAAGTTGGGTAAGTACATGAAATTTCCCCTAACAGTAATAATGAATATTGTGACATATTAGCGGAACATGACACTGGTCGAGTAATCATGTTTTTCTTAGAAATATTCGACACAAATTCTAAACAAATACTGGTTAACCGTTAATTAATGATTTGCGCTATTATGACAAGTAATATTTTTTTAAAATAGTATTTTTATAGTAATGACTAGGTGGTTATATACACAGAAATTTTATAATTTCATGGCAAAATATTCTTGAGTGGTACCAAAATATTTAAGCTTTATATCCAGTTATTTGTATCTATACAATTAATGCTTGTGATAGTGCAAGACATATTCTGAAAAAAATATCACCTATATTATCTAACAAATTTCTCAGATACAAAATGAATAGAAAAAGGCCAATTTTCTCCATAATAATTTAATATAGAACTTAACAAAAAACAAGAATGATTAAAAAAATAAGAAAATTGAGGCTAAAACAATTCCTGCTTTTTTAATTCATTTCCCTAAAGTAATGAAATAGTCACTATGACGCACGTTAATGTTTTTAAAAGAATATCAGAAAAAGCTATAAAGAATTGTTTAAATCAAAACATTAGAAAACCGTACAATTTTAAAATATAAACATTATCAAATAATTGTGTGAATATACGGTTTATTGAGTTCATGAAATATTTTACAGATTAAATTTTCAACATGTTTAAGAATGACAATTTAGTTTCTCTTAATTTGTTTGCCTAACATAAACTGATACAAAGAAAGATTTTCTTAGATTGATTGCTTGTAACGCTAGCGATATATTGCTGAATTAAATTCTTATATTACCAACACCAAAGGGATGTGCGTTGTGGTAAAGTGGATATCGGCTCGGAACGGGGAGCCGAGTTCGAATTCCAGTTGAAATCCATTGTATTCACTTACGCGCAAATACCCATGGGAAAGGTATTAATATGTCTCTTCCTTTCAGTTATGGGTTAAATAGCAGGACAGATTGGGTTCTATAGCCTTGGTCGGCAACCAGTCTACTGCAGAAGGCAATGGCAACCTACTGTCCAGTCAGTCATGTCTCTTTCGAGATATGATCGCCCAAGCGTGTATCACGTATGGCACTTAACTGACTGACTGATTACCAACATCAGTTGGTTAACACCAAATTAGTTACGAAAACGTTTTCTTACATAATATAATTGACAACATAAAACAAAAATAAACATATCGTCATGTTTCAAATAATAAAGATAGTAAACGAGATAGAGAACAAATTTCCAATATGAAGATGCGTAAACTGACTCAAAAAATATAGGGACGGAGACGGACTGCAAGGCTGAAAGTTAGATTTGAGGTTGAATGGCCGCTAGCCATTTGGTAGACCGGTAAACAGCTAAGTTGGTAGGCCGATAGACAGGTACTGAGGGAATGAAGAAATTAACCACAGAAGAATATAGGAAATAAGGAAGAATGTTTGAGTAATTAAAAAAGATGTGGCTTAATATAAAATATATGAAAATTTAAAAAATAGTTTTTATTTATCAAAAGGAGAATGCTTTTGTGGCTGGTTAAAATATCAATAAATAAAAATGAACTAAAAGAAATAGTTTTGTTCAAAGAGAACAAGAAAACACAGACTAAAGAGTGCTACAAAATTGAAATCTCACCAGAATCAGACATACAGCAAATGTGGAAATCATGAAAATGCTGAAAGTAAAGATAAAATTCTTATTGTTTGTTTTAAACATCTTTGTTCGTTTACACTCGTTGTTATATGGCAGAGATTCAATTGTTCAGCCTTGAAACGGCGTCTCAACCTGTGACTTATGATCCAGACAAAGGCTTTTACCACTGTTTCGAAAGACGTATAAGGTGACCTAATTGAAATACGGGTTTTACTGAAATAAATATCTATCAAAAAACTGTTTAGAATGTAGAATTTTTTTTATTTATTGATATTTTAACCAGCCACAAAAGCATTCTCATGCTATGACCTCTAACAAAGTCTGCAAACAAGCTATATTCAAGATTGCATGACCCATATAAGATATGCGCTAAAGAAAAATGAATGTTTTAATAAATTTCCCATGAAAGGCTTTATTATGTACATTATATAATAACATATTATTACATAATTTAAATTATTCAAACTATTGCCCTAATATTTGTTATTTTCATGACGTGTCGGGCGTTGTTACATTTCGGCTTTTTCAGGTGATAGGAATTTCGATCCGAAACTTTTATTACAAACTTTGGGGTGTATAATTCTTATTCCTTGTACGAAGCCAATTCTACTATTCATGACATGCAAACTGGGAATGCTCAGTATAAGCAGGAACCTACAACGTGAGAAATATCCAGGATACATGACAACAACTCCGACGAACAAGGAAGGGATGATGCATGAGGATAGCAACTCAAATGAAACAGCTTTTGTCTGTCTATCCTATGTGAAGTGGTTGTCGGTGAAAATACAAAGTATCTGATATCCATATAACATCAGGACGCCCATCAGAATACGCATGTACATCTCCCTCGTAAGACCCCCTCCAACAGAAAAGAAAATGACTAAATGCTATGTATACGCTATTCCATGTAGTTGTGGAAAGAAATATAAAGGAGTAACCGGCACCACCCTTAAGGTAAGGCTCCAAGAATATTGCAAGGACATAACACGAGAAGAGATAGAAAAATCGGAAAATTTTAAAATTCACAAGATAATCATCATATTACAAACGCTTCAATTGCACATTTTCAAGCTGGCGTTTCATTCCCTCATTACCAGTACAACAGATTTTAATACACAGACTCTGCACAAGTACATATTTTTTTGCAATTTTTTATAATTTTATGCTTAAAAGAAGTGTTTAAGTATTTCTTGAAGACAGTTTTTAAATTGTTCAAACATTATTAATACTGTGAAACACAATTTAATTTTTTTTTTTTAAATCTCATTTTTCTCCTAACTTTTCAAAATTACTGGAATGGTTACGTCATTTTGTTTAATAATAATACTAATGATAATACTAAAATGAATAATACTATTACTACTACCACTATAATGATACTACGAATAATAATGATGCTGGTTATCATGATCAAATTTCAATTATTTTCTGAACAGACCGGAAGCGTGTTTGGTTAATTCAATGGCAAAACAACCATTTCGGCGTCTTAATATCAAATGTAATTAATATAGCTTAAGAACAGTCAATTAATAGAAGGCAACCATGAGATTGATTTTCAAAGATGTTAAAATATAGCTACCTCACCAATTTATATTCGACACTTAAACATCTACAAAATGTGTTTTCCGTTGTACCGTTGTAAAACTTCTATCCCGGCGTCCAGATGGTGTATTTTCTTAGATAGTGATCAGGAAAATTGCTATTAATTCAGCTTTGATCTTGACTCTCTTCCTGTATTGCGACTTTCTCGAATATCGTGCAATTTTTGTGATTCTTTGTCTCTTAATTTTGACGTTTTGATTGTTTGCAATTTGTCGTTAATGTTCTTTGAGATTATATATTCAGCCACATGTCTGTGTCGATTTACACTTTTGAGGTATCTTGCGATAAAACAATGTACGAGAATTCCAAGAGAATGGGTAAAAAATTAAAAGGAAAATACCCAGCCTAAATTTGTAATTAATTCAATGATTTTATTTCCTGTGTTATATTTTAAGACAATTGAACAAATAATGTACGATATAGTGATTTGGATATTAGAACAGAACGAGAAATCGGAGAGTCGAGTTCGAAGCCCAGTTTACTTTGTTGCACTCATTTACGCGCAAATGCCATTGATTAAGTTGTGAATCTTTCACTTCTTTTTCCAGCTATGGTTTAGATAACAATATAGATCTGGTTCTATAGCCCTGGTAGGCAACCAGTCTTACGAAGAAAATAATGGCAACATGCTGCGGGATAATCTGCTTTTTTCGAGACATGATTTCCTAAGCATGTATCATGGGTGGCACACAACTGCTAACAAATTAGTAGAATGCAGGAAATAGAGTTAAGTGGGGACAAACGCAGCAGCAAAAATTGTTTATTTTATCCAAATGTTCGATGGAATGCTCTTGAAAGAGCAGAAATCTGAATATCGCAACCAATTTTATTGCAATGGTAGATGAAGACACTAGAGTTACTCTTTGTAATTGTAAAGTAACAGTTTCTTCAGACTTACGCGACCCAATATTTGTAATTGGCTAAGCTCCCTGCTGAAATTGGCAACTCTTTTTTTATTCGGTTAGCCACACATTAATTTTTTTTCTTTTACTATCTTATGAGCTTGGGTTTGTATTTCCAGCCACTTTGTTTCGTTTTTCACACAGGCGCGCAATGGACAGGTAATGTAAGATGGAAGCTCAGAATATAAATCTGATCATCATTTATTGTCACATTTGGTTTGAAGATATCTCTGCAAGTGTGGTTAGCATGTTCAAGTATTAGAGGTGATTTTAAATGATCACAGAAAATGAATCTTTTATTTAATGTAAAATAGTATAATGAATACTGAAAACACACGGTTTGCGAAAACAAGTAATTCGAATGTTAAATGTAAAATCACGTTCTATTGTATAAAGGAACAATTAATATAAATATTTTTCATATGTCTCCAATCATAATAAACAGATAAATCATCGAATCAATATGAGCTCATAAAATAACGATTGGAGATCAAACTATAATGTCAAAATCAGTTTGCATTGTGACACTCAACACTGATGTTTAATTTTAAAAAATCAAATACAAATGCCATAAGCTGAATGTTCGGAAATTAAATATTTGCTTCCTTCAATAAAAGATGAAACTGTCAAACACAGATTTGTTCTGACTGAATTTAAATTATATTAACATATTTCTGTACGCATAATTAATGGAAAGTCTACGGGCATTCTCCAGTTGTTCGAAAAACCATTCAATAGGAAGTCATATATTCACTTTTCTGTGCCGTGTCCATTCAGGATGTAGGCAATCATGCCTTCTACATCTCCTTATTCTTTGTCGTTCTTAACACCCATCCTCTTATTACCACTCTGATGTATTCACTAATTTTTGTTTTAATCATATCACCCCAAGCAAGGCGGTAACGCCACTGATGTGCAGAGGGCTACATAGGAGTGAAAAGATTGGAAAAGAGAAAACTGGAAACCGCATGCTAAACAAGAAACAAGGGAGGAGCCTCTTCACCTGTTCAATAGATGTGGGTGGAGTGTGAACCGGGCGATAGTTTAGTCTATCTACTCCAATTGAAAAAAAAAAGTGAGAAGATTGGAAAAGAGAAAACCGGAAACCGCATCCTAAACAGGAAACAAGGGATAAGCCTGTTTACTTGTTCACTAGATGTGGGTGGAGTGTGAACAGGGCGATAGTTTGTCCGGAGAAATGAAATACTTTAGTTTTGCATTTTTAAAGTGGAAAAAAGCTCTTGTAAATAGTCTGCATGTTTGTTTTTATTTATATATAATACTCAGATTGTTTTTTAACTTCATGCATGTCAAATCTTTTTCAAGCAAAGATTTTGTCATTAATAGAGTAACATATTTTTTTACTTAGTTTAGTTTTCTAACTTAGTAAATTGATGTGCGTTGTGGTGCACTGGGCATCGGCACGAAACGAGAAATCGGAGTGTCGAGTTTGAATTTCATTTGAATTCGTGGCATTCACTTACGTGCAAATAAACTTTCCCAGGGTCATGCGCTTCTCGATCTAGTTAAGTAACAGGACAGATTAGGTTCTATATCCTTGGTTGGCAACCAGTCTACCGCAGAAAGTAAGGGCAACCTGCCGCGGGAAAATCTTTTTCACAGTCACTTATGTCACTTTCTTATCACTTATGGCATTTAACTGACGTTCTCATAGCATTCCCTGTCCAGATTCAGTCACTAAAACACCATAGAACATAATACAATTTTTTATGTCAGTAAGAAAAAATATTGAATTCCGTAGCAGTCACTTTGTAACATTGGATATTCTATTTTCAGTAAAGAAAGTTAAAATGCAATCATTGACATCTGTATGTTGATCCAATATTTTACTTTAAGATTTCTGATATTTTTGAAGCAGACATCTATTATTTTTGCTGTAAACATAAGATATTTAAAGGATCCATCATGACAATATTACTCTTGAATTTATTCCTGTAGATTTTTCGATGGTAGTTTACTGACGTGATTACTTCTCATTAGCTGGTATTTGAATCATTTTTAAATTTTACTTCTTATTTACACTTATATATGCTTCAATGCATCCTCCTCATCCACATTTAAATCTGATAATGTATCCGTTAACAATCTGAAAGAAAAAAATAACTAGTTTAATTTCTCAAACAAAGAATTAGGCTTATGAAAACACCGACTACTCAATAACTTGCACGATCTCCTACATTGCTTGCAAAAGACACGGAATTAATTCACGAACGTGCATATTTGAAGATTTGTAATGATGTGTGATGTAATGTGACATGCCTATTGGAAGGACGCACGAGATAGTTGGCGTGTCAAAGTTTTTAAGATATTTTCAATTTAATATGTAAATATTAAATTTAGTAAAGGCTTCTGTTGTCTTTGATATATAGCTAATGTTTGCTTTCCGGAATCAACTCAATACAGGGGAAAATAGGTAAAAGTATTAATTCATCCTTTCTCAACCAACTTCAGGTAGCAAAGCAGTGTTGACAGAGATCTGCGTAATTGTGGCTAGCAACCAATTTATTATGAAATCTAAGAAAAAATATTAATCCATCCCTTCTCAAACAACTACAGGTTGAATAGCTGTGTAGGCTGTACTCCGCGTAACTGTGGCTAGCAACCAGTTTATGAAGAGGACAAATCTGAATAAAAAATCATACATTGTGCTGGCAAAATGTAATATGCTTCAATGGAAAGGATTATGGATTCAATGATTGCGATCTCGACTGCTGTCGATGATATGAGTTTATGAAATATTACTTAGAAATAAATTTGAGAAAACAGGTGCAATATGCTTTTGCCATCAACAATATCTTCTGCAGATGCAAAAGCCTGAGGCTATGCTTGACCGAAGCCGCATGTTTAATTAATCAGATCACAGTCATTTTTGATACAACCCGTTTTTCTTTACGGTGCGTACATCTGAACACCATATCTTGTATTCAATGCAATGTTTATACGAAACAATATTCTTCCCCAACAGAAAACTATGATTCAGTAATTTACTGTTTATTTCAAGATTACTATGATTTCAAGAATGAAAAAACAATCTGCTGAAAGCAATGACAAATGAATAATATGTGTTGTAATGTATTTTACTTAATGGATCATATCAATCGATTTACTTGCTTAATTTGAGATTTGTTTATACACTCAATTATTTTTCATCAATTCTTTTGCAAGTATCGTCAGTACAAAAGCAGTTGGCTTAGAGTAACGAAATACATATTTTCGTAAAAAAATTCCTGCGATGTGAGATAGTTAACCAATTCCGTATCGATTATAGCCAATAATTGTTTCCTAAAAAAATATTATACATCTTACCTAAGCACATATGGTGCGATACTCAGAACAAATCAAATGTAAGAGACAGAGAAGAACGACGCATAAATACCCTCGCAAGCTTATATAAATGGATGAAAGATGGCAAAAGAACAAAACATGTTAAAAGCGACAAAGGAGAAGAAATTTTTTCAAGTCATGATCGCCATTGTAATTAAGTGACATGGCACATAAATAATTTGTAAATGCGTAATTATCTGTCTTCACTTGAATGACTTTTGACTTTTATATCTTCCCAGAAGACTAATACAATCTACTTATAGAATTCCACAATTTATTGTCTTTGACATTTATTCGATTAACTTCTTTTAGTGAAAAGTAATATGTATTAAAACTGTTCCGAATTTTATTGCATGTTTAAGCTTAAGCACTTCTTTGTAATTCAGCATCTAGAAAAGAGGATCATCCGACGCAAGTTCAATTTGTATAGTTTTGCAATGGAATCGATTCATGCTGAAAGGATTAAATCATTATATTTCGGCAGCCAGGTTATTTGGAATTAATTAAATTTTTCTACAAATAAGGAAACCATTATCTGCATATATACGGTGCTACGAAACCAAATGTGCTGTGTGAGAAACTATAAATTCCTCTACAGTCAGTCATTTAAGTGTCATACGTGATACATGCTTCGACGGTCATATCTCTTTCAAGACATGACTGCGTGGACAGAAAATGATCACGTAGTAGGTTGCCTTTTTTTCTGCGGGAGACTAACTGCCAACTAAGCCTAAAGAATCCAATCTGTCCTATTATTTAATCCATTAACATAGGGAAAAGACGGATTAATGCCTTTTCTAAGGGTATTTGCACATAACTCTAATGCAAAGAATTCAACTGGAATTCGAACTCGGCTCCCTGAATTTTGTACCGAGCCGATATTCACTGCACCACAACGCATATCCTGACTTCTTCTAGATTTATTAAGCTATGTGTAGAATTCATTTACACATAGCTTAATTAATCTAGCAAGTGATGGAATTGTGCATCATCCAAAGGCAATCACACACACGAACACAAGAATAACGAACACAAGAATATTTACTACATCGTTTGTTTATCATTTTGGGCTTTCCCTCTGCTTAATAAATTTATAAACAGCATATGTACATACGCAGCAGATAATATAAGTTAGTTTAATTATGCACTTTATTTGTGTACATCTCAAGAGAAATGCGAAATTTTCAAACATTTAAGTACTGTCGATAGTTTTGAGGTAGCCGATGCAGAGAAGTCGTATTCAGTCAGAATTATTTGCTCACACAAGTCTAGCCTCAACAAGTCTGTCCTCTCCATAACTAATTCGTAGATATAATATGGCGATGAATTTTACTTTTCCATTTACGTCCTAAATTTAAAAGAGGCTGAAAGACAAACACCATTGTTAATTGAACACAAATACATTTAGCATCCTTGATTTACTGAAAATGACTAAATGATTCTCTCGTTAATTTATTGGCTGATAAATTTAGAGATTATCTTGTGACCAAATTTCTTTGCACAAAAAAGTAATTCACGCGAAGAAAATACGCACTTTATTTTCTCGTAAAAAAAGAAAACGTTACTTTTTTTTACATACGATATATCTTGAAGCTAACTCTCATCGATAATAATTGTTTACTTCGTGCACTCGCTAACTTTTCTATAGATAAATTCATACAATAGTTATCTCGCGAAAAATAACACAAATAAAATATTTTACTTATGGCATTAGAAAAGAAATACCAAAATCACGATTAGTTTTTAAAAATACATTTCGTGAATCATTTTTCAGGTGACCAAATCGATTCAAAATAATTTGATCATACTCTGGGCTGATTTATATTAACTGTAGGCAAAAGTTTTACTTATTTTAATAAAAACATACAAAACATATCTCAAGTCCAGGGTGCTAGCGTAAATGTAACTGAAATTATTTCTATCATTGAAAGTTTACCATGTAGGCAAATATAATTTCTTGATGCACGTAAGCGCGTTATAGAGTGACATTAAATCATCTGTGATAAAAAAAATATATTAAGTTTTAATCAATATCATCTACAGTAAAGTTTTCAAGTTTCCCAACAAACTTCATGTATATGCTGTATTAATTAACAACTTTGCCGATCACAGATCCTCCCAACCTACCATGAATTACAGCTCTAATATTTTTCTCCTTACCTAATTACTATTCTTTATTTATTGTATAAGCTATTTAGGAAGTTTACCAAACCTTTTAAACTCACTGTCAAATGTCATTTTTCTACAGCCCCGTTGAGGCTCATACAAGCTTAAATATTTCCAGATATTGACCGGAAAAGTTTTAATCTTTAAAAGCAATTGAAAATAGTACTGAACTCTTACGTAATATCACGCCTGATATAGGTCATTGAATCCCCTGATATTTAACAGATGCTTTAAGCCTCAGAAATGAGGTTCTATAGAAACAGGCTGAGAATACCATGGATGCGAAGCTTAGAGACAATAGCAAAAAAAATAAATCTGATATTTGAAATCTAGAAGAGACAATTTATTGAGTGCATAGGAAGAAAGAGAACTTAGAAAGAGTGATACTCACAGGACAGATCAAATGTAAGTGGCAAAGGAAAGCAAAGCATAACCTACATATCGAACTTAAGTTTGAGTTGTTTTTTTTTAACGGCATATATACCTCTATGGGTTATTTACTGCCAAAAAGGTAGAGTTTTAATATATATTTTTTAATGTTCTTTTATATTGAGAAGATTGACTTATGTCCGATTTTGATGAAAAAAATTTTGCTTTAGTTTTTGAATGCTGAACATTTTTTTGACTTGTATTCAATAATATATTGCTGGGAAAAGTTTTTCCTTCAAAAATATATTGCTAGTAATTGCTAGTAATTACTTCAAAATGTAGTGCTGGTAATAATTATTTTTCTTTCAATAATATATTGCTGGTAATATTTTTATTTTAAAAATGTATATTTTCTATAAAATTTTATGTTTATGTATAAATTTTTATAAAACTCATTGTTTCTAATTTCATAATGTTTTGACCCCAGTTAACTATTTCCCAATAGCTGGGAACATAACATGTGCTACCAGTCTGGGTAGATCTGGGACAGAGCAATTAAGAGGTGGATTTGGGACTCAGCAATTAAGGAGTAGATCCATCCTCCTGACAACCTTCCAGCCAGATGTTTTACTGACATCCATAGTATGACAATGAACCCCATTCCGAACAGTGTGGAATCATCTCAATTCTTTTCCGTGATTCTATCACCTGTTAGGACACAGCTAAGAACAAATAGTTAAGCCCTAAAACTGAAGTAAAAACCGAAAAATTATGTAAGTACTAAAACATTTTTTATGTAAGAATGCAAACAATACATTGTTCCAAAAGGAATTTCTAATGATCAAAATAAAATTGAATTTCCGCATTAAAATAAACATAAGCTGATATTTTAAGCGACATATATATGTAGACAGAAAGTATTTAATACCTCGTAAAGTTCGAACTCACTACTCAGTTCAAGTTAACTATTACACTAGTTGGACGTGCCCAAATGACGCCTAAGGAGTTGATATATCGATAAGCAAACCAACAGACACAAATATCCGAAGCAAGTTCAACTCGCATATATTTCCAATAAAAAATTAATGCCGAAATGATCAAAATTTATACTTCGGCAGCTCCATTACCTGAAATAATTCCAGTCTTTCTTCAAACGAGAAAGAAGAATGTTTATTTCTATTTACAATTCACAAATTTTAAAAAAATGTCCACAAAATACCCATGATATGTAAATTGAAATATATTTTAAAATCTTAATATCCTTATGTACATGACCTGTTGCAATTTATATACGAAAAATAAATGTAATATGTATATGTTTGCAAATCATGTCATTAGAAAATTGATTCTGTCTTAAATGTTTTCTTACTTAAATAATTTTGTTAAAAAATATGTGATGTATTTTTAAATAGAGGCGTAAAGTTATGCTTTATTCTTTTGCCGCGTTAATAAAATATAATCTCTCAAAAAGAGATTGCTTAACAAATGTTATTCATTTGAAATATCATCATACAAAACAGATCCCAGGTGTCGAGTTGTTGTTGTTTAGTAGATGTTTGATTATCTTATTTCAAACTAATATTGGCTGCGTCGATAGTAAATTAATCCTGATCAGATATCTGTAAGCAATAGAATCTTTCAAAAATTCAAAATTCAACATGCTAAAGCTGATAGTGAACATATTTAAAATTACATTTTCTAAACGATTAAGCCAAATTAATTTTATTTTCAGTTAAATAAAAAATGACACCCAAAATACTTAGGTGATCATGGATCATCGAATATGTTTTCTACCTGATCTTAACAGTTATGTCTACATTGTGCATAGTTATGACTTGAGAGTTGTGTTCTCAACTGGATTCCACCGAACTCTAGAAAGCTCAGTCTACTGTTGCATTGGGGAAGAATATATTGATTCATTACGATTTTATTTACGATATATCCCTCTAGTCAATTTCTATGAATATTTCCTTCAGATAGTGATCATGGCTTCACACAACTCTTGTTTTTCTAAACAACCGTTGTTTCTTTATAATCATGCATCGTGTGTGTTCTCTCATGTATTCAGAAACTATCAAGTCGGTTACGCGTTATTTTTCTCGGTTTGATTAGCGTCAACGTCTCCCGACATTTAAATTCTCTAAGATTCTTTCCACTTTATTTTTTACAGAAATCATTGGCCTCAATTTTTAAAGTTAGCAACAGTTTCGTAATAGTTTGTTTTAAAATTTATTTCTTCAGATGTTCATAAATTAATTTAGTTTTCCGACCTGTTATAATTTTCATTCTTCTTTAGGTTTAAACTTGAGGAGCATTATAACAACATTTTTGTATATATAAACTTTACTGAAGCTATCGATTTGTAGCACCACTTACAAATGACCATACACACATATTATATGAAGTTTCTAAAACTTCATAAGTAATATAGACGTCCTTATTCTATTGAATTAAATTATTTTAACTAATATTTTTTCTTAGAATCGTAAACTGTGACAGTTTAATCCTTTGCCAAAAAATCGACGCACATAGGCAAAGTTAGTAAGATACCAAGAGGTAGTCTAATGTTTAGACATCGACGATATTAGCTAAATCAAATCAGTTTATTAAGTAGATTTGAGTGTTAAAAATGACTAACAATTTTTGATTAAGAAGTTCAGGTTTAAAACCTGACTGGAACCTGAAACAATTAAATATATATTATTTTTTGCTTTGGCCAACATGTACACATCTTGGATTGAAGAAAGGTGTCAATTTTCATTATTCATTTTAAAAAATTCCTGAATTTTAATATTCCTATTCGTATCAATTTTCTCAAACCTTCAGACTCCATATTTCTTCTACAAGTTGAAAACTAATATCAATCATGTTGTTGCCGAAAGTAGTTTAAACTTTATAAAAATATTTTCTTCTAACCTCAACCTATATATATATATATATATATATATATATATATATATATATATATGTACATTAGATTTTTACTATAAAAAACTTATTTTATCATTAAAATGAAATGACATGCTAAAGAAAATATGCGCCTCGTACAAAAACCAGATATGCATCCTACCTTTCATCAATTTTGCTGCCAAAACGTACCTCTACAAGTTTGATCAGAAACAAACATCACAGAGAAGTATATGACATACCTATTCATGGAAAGTAAGTTTCTCTTTGAAAATTATGTATTTAAGCTTAAATTTGTGACTGAAACTACGAAACAATAAGTTTGTAAAAGTTTTTTTTTATTTGATATTATACCTAATCATTGTGAATGTAATTGTCAGTAGAGAAGTTTTTGAATTGCGGTATTTTTATTTTCTCAAACAGTGAAATGAAAACAACCGGCTTAAATTAGTAGCAATAATTTAATGATAAAATTCCTAGTAATTTACCTATGATTGGACGGGAAAAAGTTTTGGATTCATATCTTTCACAAGTGTACTTATGCGTAAATGAATATAATGAAACTTGTATTGGAAATCAGTTCACCAATGGCCAGTTCCTTTAGCTAATACACTATTCTAACACCCAAGCGCAC
The DNA here is from genome assembly GCA_037127315.1 of Ascarosepion bandense. Classification (NCBI taxonomy): domain Eukaryota; kingdom Metazoa; phylum Mollusca; class Cephalopoda; order Sepiida; family Sepiidae; genus Ascarosepion; species Ascarosepion bandense. Next base: position 14,726,541 of record JBBBDQ010000190.1, read on the forward strand.
AGCACCAGGTATGTGCCAGTGGTGACCTATATAGGTATTGATCAAATTCGATTTTCATTAACTTCAGTGATCGTAAGGAAACCTTTTTTTCACGTGATACGTGAGCAAACCGGATTTTAAAATCATATCAAGCTTTAGTAAGAAAAGTTCATGAATCTAAAACGTTTTCAGATTTGCGGAAATAACATTTTCTTCTGTTCAATTATTTTTGTATTATTGTTATTTATTGTCTTATATTCTACATATACGAATGCATTCACTTTTCTGAGAAGGCAACGGTGACTTTGTAAAAATCAAAAAAGAAAAAAAAGATATTACCACGAGTTTTCGAGAACTTCACCTTTCATTAGCTATAAAATAAGTCACATCTAAAGTAATCAGATGAGCGTTCTATATACTAGGAGTGTGATTGTTCCAAATGGATATTTCTTCTGTCGGAGCTTAGCCTTTTCGTAAAGTTTACAGTCAACTCTGTCTACTCGCCGATAAGCCTTATCAAAACACTTTGCTGCAATTCTAAATTACCATCTGCATTCAGTTTTTAACATCGTTTGACCCCGGGTAACTACCTGTTAGCAAAGGTACGTGAAAACGCAACAATACGCACACTGGTTAAATCACTGACAAGAAAAAATTATATATGAGATAAATTTCACTGAAGCAGAATAGATCTATAATCTAAGATGGCAGCGAATTAAATGCACAGAAAACAGGATCGTTGAGGTTAAACAGTGAATTGATAAATGCACAGATAAAAGTAGGTATATAAATGCATCCTACTTTATCGATTCAATAAAAACCTTTTCATGGAAATTCTTGTCAGTTCAGTAAATACTAATACTGTTAACAGCTATTTACATGTAAGAATTAGCTAAATAAAACCAGACGTTTTTATATTCCACATTTATGAATTTATCTCAATATCAGTGCCTCTACAAATGAGAAAAAAGAAAAAAAGGTAAAATAGGATTACATTATCGTGCAGAATATTATTACAGTTTGTTGGACATCAGAAAGACGTGTAATCCGTGTTGGTCTCACGAGTAGTAACCATAGCGGAATTCTTTTCAAATCTTGGCTTTGATGCAGCGAATAAGTTATAAACGGAAATATATATTAAGTTGCCTCGGATGAAATAAGGCAGTAATTAAAAAAGGCCCATTGGATTTTGCGTTTTGAGAAATCATCTTTTTGAAATTCCCCAGACAATTACTGGTATATTATGTACACTTATACATCTATTGTTTTATATATAATTGGAGTAGATAAACTAAACTATCGCCCGGTTTACACTCCGCCCACATCTATTGAACCGGTGAAGAGGCTCATCCCTTGTTTCCTGTTTAGGATGCGATTTCCGGTTTTCTCTTTTCCAATCTTTTCACTCTTTTCTTTATTTTATTTTTTTCAATTGGAGTAGATAGACTAAACTCCCCCGGTTCACACTCCACCCACATCTATTGAACAGGTGTAGAGGCTCATCCTTTGTTCCCTGATTAGGATGTGGTTTCCGGCTTTCTCTTTTCCATTCTTTTTACCCTTACGTAGCCCCCTGCGCATCAGTGGCGTTATCACCTTGCTTAGGGTGATATGATTAAATATATATATATATATATATATATATATATATATGTGTGTGTGTGTGTGTGTGTATATATATATAACAAATATTTAAATTTTCAAGAAGGCATGGTCATAGCAACAAGTGAAATTTGTTTCGTCGGCAAACTTATACATGATGGAAAATACAATTATTTGTTTTTGTGTATCGGGGTGTAAGCGTAGCGACAAAAAGGGATGGAAATAAAGGAAGAAAGACAAATGAAACGAAGAAAAGAAAGGAAGTAAGAAGCAAGAAAAAGTGCATCAGGTGTCAGACAGAAAGAAACGCCGGCAAAGAAGTTGAGGTGAGTCGAGATAGATATTAAAAAAAGGTAAAAATGTATACAGAAAAGAAAGAAAAGTTTCGCCCGGTTTGGTCAATTTTTACCAAAATATTTGTCCGTTTAAACTCAAAACCATTCCTGTATCTTGTTAAGATCAAAATAATTTACGTTAAACATTGCTTGCGGAATAAGAAAGAAAATCAATCAATTATAGATGTATATTATACCTAAAGAAAAATAAATCAATTATTATTAGCAAAATGAAGATTTAGATAAATATAAGATAAATCAGAATTAAATTCAAGATGGCATCAAAATAATTTAATACATCTGACGTAAATAAATACCTAATTGAATAAATAATCGAAATTATTTCATACTTTATATAAGAACAACCACATTATATATAAATATTAATCTCAAATTTATATTTTTCTGATGAGAGAGAGAGAGAACACAAAAAATTTTAAATAATTGAATTATTAGAAAATAAAATAAAATTAATTAAATTAAAATAAAATTATGACAGAATTACAGTAAAACAAACATATTAATATATGCTTAAGACAAAAAAAAAGTTAATAAAAAATTAAATAATTAATCAAAATATGAATTTTAGAACCGGAAAGAAAAAACTAGAAGTAGAGACAAAGGGCTATCACGAAAGGTATTTAATATTTAAAATATTCAATAATGAAGGGCTAATAAGAGTATATAATCATATTAGGGGAATATTTTATAGTTTAATAAAATTTAATTTGGAATTACATGTGCTGTCTAATATCAAATAATTGAACTAGAAAAGTTAAGGGTTAAACGACTAACATTTATTCTGTAATTAAATACACTGGAAATAAGAAAATAATAAAAGTAAACAACTATCTAATGGAAAGTTACATTTGTTTTATATATGGAGGTTTTATATCTAAATCTAAATTTAATTATTTGAATTCATGACGACATTCGCTTATGAAATATTTTAATTTTAATTTTAAAAACTAAATTTGCCTAGAATATTTTATTACTTTAAATTTTATCTAAAATGATTATTGTGGTTTCGAGCTGAATATATTAATCACGGACTCACTACTGGGGTGAGTCGTTTCTATTTCATTTCCAAAATCTTCTGGAGAGGGAAGTCTGAAATTTTAGATTTTGTTGAAAAAAGTGTGTTTAAAAACGCAGTTAGGTTATTTAAATTCGTCAGCCCAAATACCAATGTAAATAAGATAATTCTCTTTGTTGTTTATGAGAGAGATATTATATTTGTAGATTACTTGCTTTCCACCGGACAGTTAACGGACGTATAATTCCAAGATGGTAAAATAACAGTTTCAGCATTATCCCTATCTAAATTCTTTAGAATTTGTTTTTATAGGGATTAATAAAATTATCCATATTGCGTGTCCAGAAATAACTAATTTTAATAGTATTTCTATTAAAGTTTTTGTGTAGGAGATAATGAGTATGAAAATGCTTACTTAAAAATTTCAGAATGTGTATATCTATATTGATGTTAGTTAGTCTACAGAATGGGGCGGATTAACCAATTTTATATTCCAGTTTCTACATAT